>CM052219.1:1932609-2089394 GCA_028454225.1 Lasioglossum leucozonium | reverse complement strand
AAAAACGAGACGATGAAAACGACGCTGTGACGGACATTCGAGGGCGAATGTCGTCGCAGGATGGCCGAGTGTGGGATCAGGACCCCCCAGACCAACAAAATACCGTACGGAGATTAGGAATGATGGGAGGGTTCCGTGGGTGAGCGTGTTAGCCGATCGGTTACTAGCAGAAAGGCCGGGGTTCGATTCCCGCTGGCGCGGCGGTTCCCTCATTTTTCCTAAAATCCTACAATATCAAGTCGGCGCGAGAGCTACATTTAAGACGGTGACCTTCGCGATCTGTCGGTCGCGCAATTGTGGCACAAAATACATTTGCAACGAAAGTAGCCTGACGGAAACTGCAGAGAGAAAAAACGTCGCTTAAGATTCCGAGCTCGAGGCTGGAGGCTCGCGACTCACGGCGCTATGCATCCCTGGAATCGGTTCTTTGTTGCGAACGTCGCGTCGCGTCGCGGCGTAATGGAGAAAACTCATGAGGCTGTTTTCCGAGTGATGAAACGACCATTGACGCAATACACCCCTCGGTCACGCGTTGAATCGTTCCAGGTGTTCCCTCGCGTAGGAGACGCAAATAGCGGCTGCGTTTATTAACGCGGTAATAGATACCTGTTGTCTTTTTATCGACGGTGTCGTGTTTCGTTTACGAGAAACCTACAATTTTCCGCGTTACGCGTACTCGCCTCTGCGATTTATTACATCAGGAAATACCCGGAATTCGTTATCGAGCTCGTTAATTACGATAGACGCGCAGCGACCCAGAACAATATTGGTATCCGATTACCGATAATCACGGGTCATCGAATTCGAGGAGATCTATCGAGGGCATTGGCTCTCTTTTTCGTATTATTCTCTTGCATCGTCATCCTAAAATTAACAAAATATTAAGCACTGTAGCATGTAACCATAGATTAACCCTTATATGAATAACCAAAATTTCTACAATCTTCGATGATGTTCTACTTTATAGTTCCAATGCATATTTTTTATTCGTCAAATTTATATGTATGTTTCTAATAAATGTTTCTATAAAATTAAATCTTGATTCCAGTTAACTTTAAATACATGTATATGAAAGTTGTTTAATAGTTTTAAACATTATGTAAGTTTTTGAACGTCCTATGAACGTCCTGTTAACGTCCTGAATATGTCCAGTCGGACATCTATGGGACGTATGGACGTTATCTGAACGTCCCTGGGACGTATACAAAGCCCTGCACTGACGTCAAAGTGCTATTTGGGTGCGAGGGTCGAGGAGAAAAATTTACCCCCTATTTGCTAGCGGTGGATTACTCACGTGACATTCTGACACACGCACGACAGAGGAGAAAAGTGTCACATGACCGTGGCGGAACCGTGGGGAAATAGCGTCGTAGAAGGGGAAGGTGGGCAATTCTTAATCTGACGACACTGTATACTTGGCATGAATTGAAACCGACGTATCAGATGTGCTGGCAAGAATAAATAGTAAATCATACCGTATGTCCGACCAAGATAATTTCGCAGACATTGTTACCGAGCGTCCACTAATTTCGAATGAAAACGATTATGTTCTTTCCGTTTATCGGTCCAGGTACACGGTTTGTCCGTGCGTCTAACAAACGTGCGCATAATATCCGATTTCATCGGAACTCTGTTTACACGGTTATCTACATATCCGTGCTCGTTCCATAATTTCCCAGATAAGGGGGTACAAGTACGAGATCGTGGCGTTAAAAAAGGAACGGGATTTGAGAATGAGCAATTTTCGAGGGGGACACCGATAGCCGCCGGTAGCCACGTAATCTCGAAACGACCGATAAATTTCCATTTGTCGCCGTTCGTTCGATCAGCCGCAGTTAATGTCGTGTTCCCCGACTGTCGTCGAGGAGGGATCCGAAAACGGGTGCCCCCGTGGACAGCGAACACTTTTCAGAAATAAAGATGGTCCGAGTGTGCGTGGCTCGGGTGAGACAATAACGGTACCGGCGTAATTTATTCTCGGTGGACGCGGACCGGACGGCGCGGTGCGGCGCGGTGCGGTGCGGTGGTAAGGCGCGCGAGCTGGCTCCGCAGCGCAGCGCAGCGATCCGCGTGTCTCCACTTTCTCCAAGGCCTTGGTTCGATCGGTCGTTCTTACACACCGCAGGCGCGTCCTCTACCCGTTTTGCATAAAACAGCGACTCCCGGAATAATAACGATATGCAAGACAATATTCTCTTGTTACGTTCCAAGCTCGGACCGACGAGCACCGGCTAACGATGCTGCCCCACGTCTCTATTCATAATAAATTGATTGCGGAACTTTGCGAGCCTAACGCGCGCAAAATCTACAAAATATTCCAAGAGACTAGGCATGCCACGATTTCATAGAATTTCATGTCATTTTTTATCCTCTGAAAGCATTAACCCTCTCTCCAGAAATAAATCATTGCATAAAATGGTTTAAGGTAACGCTTGGATCATTTTTCTTTTTCTTTAAATAGAGGAACACTACGAACCTAACACGCACAAAATCTACAAAATATTGCGAGATGCTAGATATGCCACATTTTAACTACACGTTTAACTAGACAGCGCCCAGGTAGCACAAAGACGTCTGTTGTCGACATTTAGACATCTTAAAGTCGTCTCCAACGGCTTCCGAACGGCTTCTGAACATCTCCTGAATATCTTTTGTTCGAAAATCCGGATTTAGATGACAAACAGGCGTTTTTTAGACATCAAAAAGACGTTCTTATCAGTACCTAATAGATTTATAGAATAGATAAAACGTAACAATCTCAAGGTTAGTTAAGTTTTTCACGCAGGAAATACGTAACTACGACGCCGCGGTTTTAAAAATCTGAAAACATTCCTAAACAATACTTATAACAATATGTCGATACTGTAAAATCCCGTTTAGAGATCGTCACTCTAGAACTTCCATGCGAAATCTGGAAACGGCGTCTCTAAAAGGCCGTCTTCAAAACGTTTCGAAAAGGACGTATTTAAGACGTTTCGAAAAGGACGTATTTAAGACATCTCGAAACAGACGTCTTATTTCAAACGTTCAAACGACGTCTCCAGTACGACGTCTTATCTCAGAAGTTCAAGCGATGTCTCCAGAAAGACGTCCATTCAGGACGTAAGACGTTCAGACCTAAAATGGACGTAACAAAAACGACTTTAAGACGTCGCGTGCTATCTCGGTCGCTGTATGTTTTCGTTAGTCTGGGATGTGGTTGCACCTTTATACGCAGAATGAAGGTTAACTAATAGTAACCATAATTTGCGATGAAGAAGCTTGTGAAATATATGACGCATCAAGACTCGAATTAAAGATTCCTTGATCCGGTAACAAATTCGCTTAAAATCCGACACGTTGACCGACATAGCTGTAACTCGCTTACGATCGGCGTTCGAAGGTGAAAATCCCGAGAGGATTGGATTCCCGATACCGCGAACCTCGTTAGTCTCGTTTCATTGAAACGATTCGAGACTCGCGCGACGAGACGCGACGGGACGCGACGAGACGGGCACCTTGCCTTTCGATCCGATTCAATATACCCGGTCGTTGTACAATTCATCTCTACACTCCCACGTAAGTCAACGTGATTTCAACGGCACTCTAATCGCGCGGACTTGCCGCGGAGAGGCATAGTTGTGACATCGTGGCCACGCAACGGCGTTGCCGGAGACACGTGTTTCGTCAGACGCGCGTCTCTCGACGGTAAACCTGGCGACGGTGAAACATGAATGTAATTAAAAAGTACGAGACTCGTAGCGGTCGGACAGCGATCGGGGAACGGTTCCGATTTCGAGTTCCGGTGACGTGTCGGTTTCGATAGGCTCTCGGCGTTGTTCGGGCCTCGATGTCCCTACGACCTCGATAAATAGCCGCCGGGGGCGCGAGAGGAAAGGCCAAGAGGCGGTAGAGAAGGAGGCGGCCGATACACGGGCGAAAGGTGGGACGCGTTGCGACGACTTTACGCATTCGTAGTAACCTAGAAACGGGGCCGGTGGCGCATGGTGAATACGTGGAACAGATTAGCGGTATGCACCGTGGACGACGGCCACGACCACGACGAAAGACGACGATGGCGATGCCGATGCCGATGCTCGAGCTCTCTGTCTCTCTGTGTATACAGAGTGAATTACTTTCGCCGTTCGGTGCAACGCGTCAATGCCATCAGCCAGCGCACGGCTGGCTGGCTAGCTGCCTGCCTGCCTGCCTGCCTACCTGGCTGGCTTGCTGACTGGCTGAAACCGGCTACGTTGCAAAGCCGAACGAACGAACAGAGGGACTGCCCGGAGAGAAACTGGTCAACTGGAACCGGAGTTGTGCTACCGCGGAGCTGGATCGGGCCGCGAACGACGTGGGTTCACCTGGACAGTTGGGGAGATACGCCGACCCACGCTGCACGCTGCTCGTAAAGTATTGCACTATAAAGTGCAGGACACGCCGCAGTCAGTCGATCCCTTCTTATCCTTCTTTTTCCCTTTCTCTGCCTTCCGTCTCCCTCCCTCCAGCAGCCCGGCAGCCATCCTTGTTTCCGTTTTTCTTTACTCCTTTCTTGCCTCGAATCCTCTCGCCCCGCGATCGTTCTTTCTGTTTTTCTTTCCGAGCAAGCAAGCTTCTCTTGGTCGGTTTCGAAACGCGTAGGAAGCCACTCCGATGGAAACCAAGCCAGAATCGAACACGCTCGCGAACCCCCTGGCACTATCGACACGGTTCCAACAGCGAAAAAGGCTCAGGGGAAGAGGAAGAGACCGAAGACGATATCCCGGCCCCCGTTCTATACATATAGACCAGTCACTGTCGCATGTCGGCTCGCATCGGCACGCGCTGGAAACGGTCCGCGACGGCAGACGCCGATAGCATCGCGAACGATCTCCTCGAGGATAGATTCCTCCTACGGAGATCTTGATAGATTGCTCTCTTTAAGGATCTCGACCGGTCCACCAGATACCTCCTTTCCGCCGCGCCGGTATATCCATCTCGCCACCGGTCTTCCTCGCTCCTTTTCCCGTTCCACTTCACCGTCATAGTCCGAAAGAATGCCGAGCGACCAATTTACTAGTCGACTTCCTGGTTACGCGTTATCGATTCCTGGTAGCATCGACGAATCGAATCTCGAGACGACCGGTTGAGGAATCGGTTATCGTCGTCGTAAGAAGTAATTCGAGCAGAGCCACGGCGCAGACAAATGACCAAATTTTTGACAAATGTCTACATTTGGTTAGTAATGTACACTGAGTGCAAAAAGTGTTCGGACACTGTTAAAAAAACCGATAACATTTTTACAATTGTACCAAACGACCTGATTTTTTCTGAACAATTGGAAGCATTGGTGTATTCTAAATGACGTGCTAAAATGTTTTTGAAAAAATCCCAATTGGTAGGAATTACACGAAAGAATAAAATGGCACTTTTTAAAACTTTTTTTATTTGTGCCCGTAATGAAAATTTAAAATGTGCGTTTTGTAGATCTGTGTTAGTTATACACATGCTGAAGATTTCATCGAATCGGTTTGCACAGAAAAAAAGAACGACACGCATTGAAAGATGTATCTGTGGATTCTGATAAAAAATCGTGAATAACTGCGATTTTCACCACTTTTAGCCGCTTGTAGCTCCAGTCTACGTTAATCGATTTGGATGGAATTTTTAACAAGGGTGTAACTAACATTTATCTACAAAACGAACATTTTAAATTTTCATTAGGGGCCCAAATTAAAAAACAAACACGGTCTAATCAGAGCGCGGCTACAGCGGACGGACTCTGGCTCGTTTAACGGCAACGCGATGCGTCATTTAATATCATTGAGGGATGTATAATATTTAATGTAAAACAGAACGGAACGGGGTACCACTTCTGGTAGGGTAAGAATCATGAAATTGAATGATATTTTTTTCAATCGGATCAGGAGCATCATGATTGGGCAGCGGATCTTTATGCAACATAAAAATTTTGTATCTCAATTGTTACAAACTGGGCTGAAATAAAAATTTAATTTTTCGCTTGATATGTTTACTAGATTGAAAATAATACAACAGTAGATTTCTTTTTTCGTCTAATGTGTTTTAAAATCCGCTGTCTATTCATGATATTTAAAATGTGATAAGTGGGCTGCAGATCTTTATGCATTTACGGCTTCCGAAAATTTTCAAAAAATGCTGAAATACAAGATTCCACAGAATTTAGTAGTATAGCTTTTATTTATTTCACAACAGATCCACAAAGGCTACTACCATTGAAAACAAGATTTTACATGATTCCACTTTCTTAAAAGCGTCAATACAAAAATTGAAAATCGCATAAACATCCGACAGTCTAGTGATAAGTATTCGGAAAAATTAACATGTATATGTATAATATATAAAAGTGTTGTTACACATGAAACAGCATTTCTTTATCTCTCAGATATATGTTTCTGAGGAAGAATTATTCGATCAGACTTGAACAGAATTTTTGAAAATCACGCAGTGAATGTGTTGCAAGCTGTTCGACGCGTAAAATGTTGGAGAGCTTGATTTTTCGAGATGTGCAAGAAACCCTGTGGATTTGGAAAAGAATCGGCGGCTACGTGGCAAATTCTGTGCGATCGGACGTAGAATGGCTCATATTTAATGGTAGTTAAGAGCAAGCTGGTATTGGTACAGTTCTGTCCGGAGTAACTGGCGAGTGGTATTGGTGACGAAGTCGGTGTGAGTGGACGGTGGTGGTGACGGTGGCGGTGGCGGTGGCGGTGGTGGGGTCTGATGCAGGTGTTGGCCTTGGGCTCCCTAACGCCAAGCCTACAATCTCTAAGGCTCGCCTATATATGTTTCCTCGCCGTTTCTCCGCGCACCTCGCCACCTTCGTGGCGATTTTAAACCCATAACGCAATACGCCAATCCGAGTCTTTGTTTAGCGGTGGCTCCGTGTGTCAACGGCGCGCGATTGGCTGTCCCGGCTACTTGGGGAAAAAATCTTGCGAGACCGAAGAAAGGGCAGACGAAGAGAAAAAAAACGGGACGCAGCGTAAAGAGCGTCTTTCGTCATGCGTTTATCGGAATATGATTTAATTCGACGAGATGTTGCAAAAGGGTATCCTCCCCACGCCTACGCGATCAAGGATTCCGATGCGATTAGAACAGGGAGGGCAAGAACAGTCGGTTTTCCAACGCGCGACGAGACCTCTGTCTGCATCGGGGATAATTAATTTCAACGGGGTCTCCCCGCTTTACTCCCCCTTTCATCCCCCGACTGTCCCACCACTCGACGACGTTCGTCGAAACCATTTCCAACTTCGTCCACCGACTCGAACGCCACTCGATTTACGCTTGAAATACGATTACCTTCATATTAAATATCAGCAAAACATCCGAGTAATAATTCCGTCTCGGGTCACGATAAAAGGAGCTCCGATAATGAGATTTCTGAGCCGACCCGACAACGAAACCTTCGCGACCTGTCCCTCTCGAACCCGCTTATGGTTCGCTTGCCGAATACTATGTCTACATTGTAATCCGCACAGCTCCTATACATCGCAAACAACTAATGTTGTAACCCTACTCTTATGTACTGAAACAGCAATTAAATTTTATAGGTAATTAGGATGAAAAAATGAAAATTGTATATCTGAATTGCAACAAACTGGAACGTGAAATCAGGAATTTATTTTATATCTTCATATGTTTAATATGTTAAAAATAATATAATAGTATTATTTTAAATTACATGTACTCATTTTTGTCATAAATCCATAAAATCCGTTGCGTAGCGATTAGGTGTATTAGGTATATTGTGGTAAAAATGATCTGTAATACAAAATATCTGGTGCACCGCTATGGTAAGTACCTGCTCAGAATATTATTTTTTTAAGTAAACTTCTTAAAATTATTCTTACTAAAAAAGGTATATTTAATTATAATCAAAATAAAAATTAGGTGAAGCCTCCAAGACGATTTTAGCTGTATCATATTTTTTATAATACAATTTTTCAATAAAAAATCACAGGTAATGACTGCAGTCATTCATACGTGATATAGGGGTGACGCATTAGGAAGCGTCCGCTCGTTATTAAAAGTATGAAACTAAGAGTCATGAAAATAACAAGACTTTTATTTGAACTTTGTGTGGTTCATATTATAATATCTGCTCTACTAAATACATTTATTTAATCATTAACCACAAAAGCATCCTTATAATCTCAATAATCGTGAAATGAAAAATCTGGAACCGGCCATTTAACCGGTGGTGGATTATTGTTAAGTAGCATAAAATTTCTTTACGTATTTGAAATTACAGTAAGTATAGTTCAGCCTTTGGAAGCCATGTGTATTTTAATATCATGCAATAGTATCGAATAGACGAACGTTTTCAAATTTTGCAACGCTACTCCACCCCGACACCGACGCTCCCACGATTTTAACTCGTAAATCAACCCGCCGATTTCGCCATGCTATCCAGGAAGAATCTGCGCCGCGCGGGATTTTCTCCGCGCTCGGTGTGTACAGTCCTGCGTACACAATTTCTTACTCCAAACAACGCGTGTAGCCGCGCGCGAACAGCCGTATTACTTTGTGCTACGTGCAAACGCACACACAGAGGGACGAGAGCGTGTTGCTCTTCGGCTGTTTAACCCAGCGGCGCGGCGGAGCACCGATGAAAATGAGTGACTGACTCCGTCGCGCGGATATGTGTGCGGGGGCTCGTACGCGCGAGTAACGCCACTCACACGCGAGCGAGCCGAACGGAGCTGGATCGAGGCGTTTGCGTATTCATTAGCGAGTCTTCCGAGAGGATAGCGTCTAGGTTCTTCGAAGAGACTCGCATTACCGTATCCTTCCTTTATAATATGCATTAATAAAAAAAGAAATAACTGGCTGGATAATGGTAAAAAATGGACGCAGATCCCTCGAAGCATATTTTCCACGAGGAGGTTGGGCTCCCATCGCGAAGAAAGATATCTTACTAATTGAACAACAGTTTCTGTCATTTTATTTCAGTTTCCGGTGGACATTTTCAAAAATTTCCAGCGCACAATTGATCACCCTATTTTCTTGTTATTTATTAATTTAATCTTTAAGCCGTGTTGTGTCGTCATAGTTTACAATGAATTTAACAGAGTGTTAAGCTTCTCTGTTACAGGTCGCAATAAATGCCATTTATTAAATTTTGAAATTAAAATTTAAAAATTTTCACTGAAACTAATTCTTTCGCATTTTTATATTCTCAAAACGGTAGAGAATTGATATTCATTCTTCGAAATTTCATCTTATGCTATGTAAATGGAGAACTGATTCAATTTTTATTTCGTAAAACGCACAAAAAGATATTTAGTCAATACTGAAAAGTTTCATAATTTTACAGTAAAAATAAGATTCTTTCGAGGTTAGATTACACCCTTCAGCACGCTCCTTCAGTGGAGATCATGACAGAAACATGATTTCAAAAAAAAAAAAAAATTGGCACTGGCTATTAGACACTGGCAGAATAATTACTAGACAGTGGATTTAATGAATTCGTGATAAAAATGAGTAATTTAAAGTAGTAAACACATTGGAAGAATTTATGAACATTATAATACTATTTTCAACCTTCTAAACATATTAACATTAAACCTACCAAGCACTAAAATCGATTAACATGTTTTACCTTACAAAAATAACAATTTATTTGGATTGCGTATATGGAAGTAGCTGTATAATTTTAATAGTTGTAAAATATAAAATTATGAAACCGATCATTTGACCGGCAGTGGTACGTTTAGTGTGAAGAAAGAAAAGAAATTTCTATTCCATCCCAATTTATTATAATTCAGGTAAAAAAAAATTAGTAACTACAACATCATAGCAAGCACTTTACTCTGAGAAACACACCAATTTCCCGCAGCGCACAGCGGCATATTTGTCACGAAAAGTTGACCAAAACACAATTTTTTAAATCTTATACAAGATGAAACATTCTTTGTTGCCTGAGCTATTAAAATATATGAACAACAGTGTTCCAGTTCTATTTTTTCCATTTATGTACTCGTGTAGCGTTGTTATGCATTCGAAGCAAAGACTTTTGTCATACTCGTTTATATGTGACGAAGATGTATTAATTTTTTGTTTACAGATACTTTATAGACTTAGTTCACTTCCTTATTATTTGTCTGTTTAAAATTATTCTAGTTCGAAGATGACCTATTACTTACCGAGATATGTATTTCGCGTTTGTAGAATTTTCAAGAAAAACATTTCTACGCTTCCAAGTGAGTTCCGATGTTGTTTCTCGCGCTATTAGAAACTGTAAAGGTTTCCGTCAACGACGCAAAAAGAATTGGCTGCCAAGATGCGCCGGTACGTCTTTTACATTACTTTTTGTACAGCGATGTACGGAGCAAACGCAGCGTGCGTTGCGTCGCGGTCACACTGAAAATGTCCAATAGTTATCATAATTTTTCAGGCACAGACGATAATCTGGCGAAAAAATGTTTCGGACAAAAGTCAATCGGTATTCGGTCATCTATAACTCCCAATACAAAAAATTATAAAACATTTTTTTCTTTAATAAAAAGTTGTAGTGAACTTAATTTTTTAAACACCATTGTGTACATTTTATTACATAGTGTTGTAGCAGACGTCAAGACAAATCCAATGAGTCGCTAAACTATCCGTGGAAGTCTTAAAATAAACTTAAAGTAGTTTTGATAATTAATTTTTCAGGCACAGTCTATAATCTGGCAAAAAAATATTTCCGTAAAAAATTAATCGGTATTCGGTCATCTATAAATCCCAATACAAACAATTACAAAGTATTTTTAATAAAAAATGATGGTCAACTTAATTTTTTAAATGCAATTGTGTATATTTTAATACATAGTATTGCAGCCGATGTCAAGATGAATCCAATGACTGGCTGAACTATCCGTGGAAGTCTTAAAATAATGTTAAAATAGTTTTGGCCAACTTTTCAGGGAAAATACTCCACCTTTCGCGCCTGCGCCATTGTTAACCCTTTGTTTACTGTGGGCGCCTATAGGCGCTTAGAAATTTAGCGTTTGTGGTACTGAGAGCGCCTATAGGCGCTCGACATAGATTGGCTTTCTGACACTGAGAGCGCCTATAGGCGCTCGACGCAATTTGGCTTTCTGTCACGTAGGACGCCTATACGACATGAATAGGCGCTGCGAAAATTATATCGATATTTATTCCCATAAGTTCTCGGTGCACATCGTAACTCAATTCCTGCCGTATGGTACGACCGGTGCGTATCAAAGTCTGCCGTAGTCAAGGGGTTAAACATATCTCTCCGTAGGAGAGCAGGTGACAGTAAACGGACGAGCCCGTCGAAGATGCTTGTAAACAGCGTGGAATCGATCGCGAAAGGAGACGTCCGAAGGTGGACGAACGGACGAGCAGCCGTGATAAGGAAGGCGCGACATCGCCAAGGCCGACCGAATGAAAACAACCGGCAGCCTTTCTCCGTTCGATTGTGTGCCCGTGTCCAAGCAATCGACGCTGTCGAGCGTTCGCGCGCGGTACCGTGGGCGGCGACAATATTCCGTGTAGTTTTCCCATTAATAATTTGCCTACTGTCGATCGCATCGGGCGTCGACGAGGGCCATTACGAGGATCTATCCGGATCGCAACCGGTCCTGGTCCCGGCCTGGTCCGGCCCGGCCCGGCCCGGCCTGGCTCGAGTCCTACACGCTCTCAGACAGGCCCAGGCAGGCGGATTTCGTAACGATTCCGAGCTGTGTGCGCGTTCATGCGTGAGACGACCTGGATCTTTTCTCTCTTTCAACGCGTGCGGAACCTTCGCGAGCGCGAATCGGTTTACCAATTCTATATACCGATTCCCCGCCGTTGGACACCCGAGAAGAATTTTCGTCCGAGCGAATCGCGTGCCTCGCGACGATTAGATCGCGGATCCACGAGCGTTAACCTCTTTCACCGTTCCACCGCGAACGATAAACCCGCTCGATTTTTCACCGTTTCGTTTCTACGTAGTTTACGCTCCCCGGTTACGTAACGAGATTCCATGAAAGAAACAATTTCTAACGGGCTAATGCTATGGAATTATTCGCGATTACCAATATGGAATATACACGTTCCTCTCCTACCTCCCCACCCCACCCACTGTCTTTAAGGATAGCACCGTTGTGTTCTCTTTTAACGCAAACATTGCTAAACTTTCTCCGCCGACGCGAGTTTTCCGACCGTGCGCAAGCACAATGTGAAATCTGATTTTTTTTTTAAAAGAATATCGAACGGTAGTCGATGCATTCCGTGTTCTATCGATCTTCGTTGATCGATCCGCTGATCGGAGCAGCGCGTTGTTGTCTATGATAGTCGTAATGAAAACAGATAGCGGCTCGTTACTGCGAGTACCACTTTCTCTTTTTTTTAACGTCGTCCTGGACGATCCGTGTCCGTCCCGATTGATGAAGACAATCCATCATCCTGATCATATTAAGAAATTGAAGAGTCCTCGTAAACAAGTTACTCGGGATTCAGTTATACGCTCGTACACCGTGCGATCTTCATTAGCGGCGAACAATATCGACTCGAACTGTTCATTACTTTCGCGGAACACGCGTCCTCCTTCCGTTCTCATTAAAACGGAGACGATCGGGATACGCGCGCGCATGGAAAAGAATCCTATCCGTGATCCGACAAACGGTAAATTGTCACGACGACGTTGACGTCATCGATCAGAAACCGAACTATCACTAATTTGCAATGTTGTTAGCACCGGTGGAAGCCACGTTCTGGGTAATTATAACGGGACACTTCACACGATATGGTTAATCCTATGATCTGGACGCGTATGTAGCGTTAATTGGATTATCGGCTATCGATCCGACTAATTCGATCTTGGCTCCGTGGGTCTCCTCGGTAAACCAGTCGCGTCTTGCGCATACGACTACGGTTATGCGACAGATATATCTAGCAATTTTACGGTTCGATCTCCTCGTTTAATTATATCGTTATCAACGACCATTATCCTCTCATGGCACCCTGTGCAGAAATCACTGTGACAATCGACGGGCACCAGTTTGTACTGTTCCGGGTCTGTTGTGGCACCTCGAGCTTTTCTCATCAAAGTTCACTTACCGTTTTACTTACCGTTTCCAGAGTTTATATTTTACAATTATTGAATTTATAAAGATGTTTCCATTGGGAGATTCTATGTTTAAGCACACATTATAATAAAAATTGCACAAAATCCAAATAAATTCGATTGTGTAATCTTTATATGGTAACGCATAGTAGCCATGTCTTAAAAGTGATTTATGTAACCGTCAACATTGCTTAATACGAGCATACTTTTGTACGTAGCTTTAATAATTTAATTAATAATTTCGCTAAATAGTTAAGCGACCAGCGGGATCGGTTACGCTTGGGAACATTTTTTTCTTTGCTCGATGATCAAGAGCCGATCCTTGGTCGAAGTGTTTTTAGACGTGGTTTTAGATTTGCAACGGTAAAAATATTAGAACAATTTTTTGAAACACATTAAGAAGAAATATACATTTCGATTTCACTCCAGGTGCAACATTTTTATTTTGTATAAAGATAGTGATCATCCAAGGGCATAAAAGCCTACAATAATTTAGTTATTTTTGTTAACAAAAATATTAAATGAATACTCAAAAGAAATTAAAAATGGGCACCTGGGTAAGACATTAACACTAGAACAACCACTGTTCTCGGTTTTAGTTTTTTTTATTTTACAATTAGTGAAATCATAAAGGTGTTTTACTGGGAATCGATTGAATAGATTTTTTTAATTCCAGTATATATTATAATAAATATATTAAAATATAAATAAATTTAATCTTGTCATTTCTATAATACAATACACATCAGTCACTTTCGATGATTAGTAGGTTTAGCGTAAAACGCCCGAAAACTATTTTTGATTTCATTAAGTTATGCTGAATTAGAATTTAATTTCAAGGGAATAGTTCTAACCTAGCAAACATTAACATTATACTAAGTAACAATTATTTATTGTATAATTTGTAATGTATATGCTATATAAACCTTACATGCTTTAAGGCAATAAATAAGTAATAATAATAATTAAATTCAATAAATCTTATTAAATAATTAAATGAAATAGATGTGATTGGTTGTAGAACCGTATCGTATTGTGCGTACATTTAACATTAATCAAGTAATCCGTTCCTAACCCTATGACGAAGTCCCAAATATGGCTGTTAAAACGGGATAAAATTGACGTACAATGCACGAGACGTATTCATTTGCATTGTACGTTTGAAAAATATAAACAAATTCATGAGAGATCGCATAGACGTTGATGTAATCATTTCAAATCAATTTCGAATCTGAGGGGTTCAATAATTGCCATGAATTATCATCCAAAATTACTGTAAATACTCAAAGAATTTGCATAAAGTCCTATATTAAAACTTCTATTCAACCCAAACGTACAAAGTACATACATATATATCTTCTCGGTCTGGTTGGACACCCGAGAAGCATCGAGAGAACAAAATGGTTGTCACGAATTGGCTCGGAGATTAGTTTTTCTATTACGCAGTGTCTTTTACAGATCGGCGAGGATTCCGTTCCGCGGTGCAACACACGCGCTGGCTCTTTCTTTCCCTCTCTACCGTATATCTTCCACGTATCTGGTGTGCTTCCCCGTCGATGCATTCGTATTCGTGTGTTGGGTTACGACAGAGTAGGCCCGTTATCGGGGCCTGCTGATTGCCTTTGAACAAAGAGAACCCAGCCTCGCGGTGTCCGCTGGACGAGGACGCCGCTAAAACGAGAGGAAAAGAGTAACACGAGGAGATTGTTCGTGATGAGGTGGTTAGACTGGTTCACGCACGTGTGTGCGTGTTGGAAACACGGTCCCCGGTGTGCGTCTTAAACTGCATGCACTCTCCGACGCGGCCTCCGAGGGGGACAGAGGGATCTCTCTTTCCCTCTTGTTGCCCCTCCCCATCCCCGTTCCTCTAGCACGGTCTCTCCTTCCCTCGTTAACCCTTTCTTCCTCCCGCCTACTCTGTCCCTCGCGCGTTCTTCCGTCCCCGTCGCTCCACCTTCGCCTATTTTCTCCGTCCAACCATCGTCGGTTACCGTTCCCTCTCTCTGTCCCGCCGGCGGGTCCTGTCTCTTTCCCGCCTGTTGCCCGCGTGAACTTGTTCTTGGCCGTTCCGTGCTCTCCCGGCTGGCTCTGTGTTGCGCGCGTAATACCGCAGCGCGCAACGCATCGGGATACAACCGGGTGCGCGGCGGTGAGGAGAGGAGAGGAGAGGGTGCCAGTGATAAACAGAGCCAGAACGCGGGGGATAGGGGCAGGAAAAGGGTGAAAGTCTTTCGGAAAATCGAGCGTCGATTTCTTCTACTGTACGCGCGTTTCAGTTACCCCCGCTGCTGCGCCGCGCCGCGCCGCGCCGCACCGCACCGCGTCGACCGGCTGGGAGAGGGAAAGCACAGGTGTACACTAGGGACTACGTGCACACACGAGCTTCGGTAAAATTGAAATATAAAACCCGCGGATACTGTTAGTGCTTGGCGAGTGGGGGGAGAGGGAAACCCGGCGGTCTTTCAGGCGAATGAATTATAGTTATGCAACTGGGCTATCATAACGGGTATCGGTGTATTATTTCGAAATCAATCGGCGGCGTGTTCCAGAACCGATCCGGCAGACATCCAGCTGCCTCCGCTTCGAAAATTTGCCAAACGAAATTACCGTGTTCTATCGATTCTCTTCTTTTGTGTTTACGTTATTGCTCTCCGCGAGTCGACACATAGAAAGAAGCTGAGGGCGAGCGCGAAGGCCTGTGCGTCGTAGCACCTATCGAGGGTGTTAATGCGTACGGAGGCCGGTGTTCACGATGTTTTCTCTTTCTCTCCCTCCTTCTCTGCCGTTAGACTTTTCTCTGTCCGTTGTTGGCCTCTCCCGTTCTCTGTCGCACTCGGCTCGATGCGTTCTCCAACTCGGCCTCTCTCCCATCCTTCCTGCTCGCTGGCTCTCGCTCGCTGGTTTGTTTTGGTTTACCGGGTGTCGGGTGCGTCGAGCGAGCGTCGTACTTCGCTAAGCGAGGGCGAAGCGCGACAACCGGCTTCGAAGGCGCCTGCGCGAGCGCGAGCGCGCGACCGATCGCCAGAGAGCGGATAACAGCAACGCGCGTAGCCGCCCCGCGTGTTCCCCGCGGATAATGTTAACAGCCGTTAGCGAGACGCGCATGAGCCGAGGCCACGCTGATGCGTGTTTGATAGCGCCTAGGCTTTTGTCAGCCGGATCATCGTCGGAGCGTGTACCGGTCGATTTGTAGCATTAACCAACACGCTGTCTAACACGTTTGACTGTCGTGTAAACACTCGTAAAACTTCGTGTAAACCGGGATTTATTATAATATCCTATGTATTCTAGTCTTGAATTTCGTCTCGTTCTGTTTAGCTTTCCCCGCGGGTCGTTCGGCATTTATAAAACGATGACTCTGCTGGATTTCATACCGCGGCTGTCCATCCGTTATTGTGACACGGAACTCTATTAAATTCGAATTGAGTTTCATGCTAACTGCTTGACTATTATTGTGAAACGAAAAAAGAAAAATTGTACTATCTAATAGTGAAATTAAATTGCCTTTTATCTTTCGAATTAAGTTTGTCAAAGTTCGGCTGTGATAGATCAATTTTTAAGGTATCGCAAGAGCTTTGAAAATTTAATTCTATGTTTTCTTACAACCACTTGGAATTCCAATTGTATCGTATAAGATATTTATTCAAATCTATGCATTTCCTTTGAATTGCTGTTTTCTTTCAAAAGAAGACATAGATTCACACGATTCAACTCTAGCCATTATGAATCCATCTCTTGCAGTTCTTCCGCAGACAGCAGATGAAGCTTCAAACTGAATAAATGTGGAGAACTTCCGGTCATTAATTTTAAATCAATTCAAGGATGCCTGTCTGAGAGATGCTAAATGAATTAACCCCTTGACTACGGCAGACTTTGATACGCACCGGTCGTACCATACGACAGGAATTGAGTTACGATGTGCACCGAGAACTTATGGGAATAAATATCGATATAATTTTCGCGACGCCTATTCATGTCCTGTAGGCGCCCTTCGTGTCAGAAAGCCAAATCGCGTCGACCGCCTATAGGCGCTCTCAGTATCACAAACGCAAAATTTCTAAGCGCCTATAGGCGCCCACAGTAGCCAAGGGGTTAAAAGATTTACGTACTGATCAATAGTACCTTTTAGAAATGCGTTGAGTAATTTCTAGTGGCACATGTTCTCCTAATTTAGGTTGGTCAAAATCATTGACCAATCCAGTTTAGACAAGCTAGAAAATTGCATATTTAGAATGCTATAACTGCATGCTGGCTCAAGGACGAAGATATAAGGACGAGGCAGGATCATCTAACGTGGAGGCAGTACGAGTCCACATGATCTGCGGCAATTATTCTCTGACACTCGGTCGTAGAAAGTCCTGGACAGGCCTCGAATTAAAATCGTACGAGTATCGGGTACCGAAGTGTTCAATTTCGCGAGGCTTCGCCCAGAAGGGCGATCGATAGAGCATAGCGGCCCGTAAATCAACTGGTTTTTCCAAGATCGTTAGGTGAATTATATCAGGCCGTTCGTCTCAGAATCGGCGTAGCCACACATTTATTATCGGGGGCTCTTATCGATCGGTATCTTAGGCAAAATTTATTTGCGGCTGTTCACCGGCTTATTTACGACGCTGGCAAGTTCAATCCACTTGTTTCTTGTCCGGAGCCAACGGCAGCACGAGACTCACCACGGTCGTCTCTATCAGCCGGAGCCGGAGCCGAGCCGAGCCGAGTCGCGGCGTGGCAGCGAGATCGCGTGTCGTGCACGACCCAGCCCGTGCTTCCCTGAACTTGAACTCGTTCACCGGGCGTTCAAGGTGGCACCACCGCGCTACGAATTCGCTTCGGTTTCTCTCTGCTTCGCCTTCTTCCCTCTTTCTCCTTCCTCCTTCTCTCGTTCGTGTTTCCGCGAGCCGTACAATAGCGGCAGGCCGATGCCACCGGTGGTTATGGATGAACAGTAGCAAACGAGGAACGACAGTCAACAAGAACAGCCGAGAAAAAGAAGACTGGGAGCCGCCGCGCCGCGCCAGCCTGCGCTGCGGTAAATCGTTCGTTGCCCAGAATCCGTCCGCGAAGCGTTACCCGTGACGCAGCACAGATATTTAACAATTGCAATCCAGAATTCTCATTCCTCGTTGAATCAATTGTCAAGTTGAACGGCCCCATGGATCAACAGTGGAGGCTAAACTGCCAAATCAATTAGCCTATAAATTATTAGCACTACCAGAGTCAAAATTTCTTGATTTATTCTTTTGCAATTACAACAGTACCTCGCTTATCCGAATCTCCGATGTTGGAAGTCTTCAGTACCCATTCCAGATAGCATGCGACGTCTTAAATACGTCTTTTTTACGTCCATTAGGTCTGAATGCCTTACGTCTTGAATCGACGTGTTTAAGACGTCTTAAAGACGTCTTGCTGGAGACTATTTCTTCCCTTAATCATTATTTGAAACTTAATTTTTAAAGACAATATTAAATTCTTTTAATCTTTCTACTGTTGTATATTTTACCTATCCATTTTTACCATAAATGCATAAAATCTATAGTTTAGCAATAATAGTCAAACAGAGCTTCCTATTCAAGTGTGTATACACGTAATAATAATAATATAACTTAAGCAAATATTCAACATTTCTTTCTAGTGGCAATCACTTGTCTTCAGGGGGTAAAAATAACTTCAAAGCTAAAGTTAAAACCCAATAATTATTTATCTCAAAAACTATTAATTCTAGAGAAACACATCAAATGTACAACTTATGACTTTGTAAATTCTAAATTTGTATAATAAAATAAAAAAAATTTTATGTTAGTTTGATGTCTGCGGATGTACGAGGTAGAGGAGGAAAATCCTGAACCTGCTAGAATACTCGTCAGTATAAGGTTATCTGACAGATCCTGCCTCAGACGCAGCCATCGGATGAGCGGGTGAGGACATATGTATGTCTACGGATCGGTGACTGGATCGAGTAGGTGCAGGAAAGGTGTCGTCGTATAATTAACTCCGTGGTGGCGATCGAGGGAGGTGTCGCTACATTTAGAAAATATATTTGGTCCTAAATATTACAATCAATTCTCAGTTTCAGAAATATAATACGTCACAAATATTTTCTCGAGTTTTACGTTACAAATAGACTGCGAATATTTATGCACTCATGAGGAAATTGAAAAATCTAAAAATATTGTTATTTAACACGGTTCACGGCATTAATAAATAATATTGTTATTTTCAGTGTAAAAAATCGATTAAGGGATGAAGTGAATTATTTAACTCCTGTTGCCCACAATCGTTGCAAAGTTTGGTTCTGCATAAAAATCCGTAGTTTAGTTATACAAAATCGAACGATGTCTCCAGTATAAAACGTCTTACCAGAATATGACTATTTACAATTGCAGCTTACGACGTTACGACTATGCTGTTTACCGGAATAAATTGTTAAAAATTTTCTAGAAAATATAAACAAGTCATTACAGAAGAAAAAGAAGCAGCAAGTTAGATTGTCTACCGTCAATCTCACCGGTATTTGTCGGTTGTCGAAGGACGAGGGGAACAATGGTCGTTATCGCGGGAGGAATAAGAGCAGCGTCAGGAGGACCTAGATAAGAAACCGTTCGAAAAATACGTATCCAGAAAATCCTGTTCCCCTGGACGTGGTGCGGCGGCGGGGTGTCGGACCGTGGACAGGGACGAACGGAGACGTGTTGATTTAACGGAACAAATGCAGCGTATCGGGGCGGACCTGTTCCATCGGCGCTGGCTTCTGCATCGCGAAAGAAACGACGCAGAAATCAGCGCGGGCTGATCGGGTTCCTTGAACCGTGGACGTGCGCTATAGGTGGCTATTGGCGAGGTGGTGTTGCCCGCTCGCGCAATTCGGTTCCGTGAACCTCGGGACCAGTTTAATCCGCGTCCAATCTGCGGCCGTGCGCTTCCTCGAATCGAAGAATGAGTTGTCGGTAACGGCTGGACACCGCGTCTCGGCGCCAACGTGCGCATGCACGCGAGCGCGTCCGTATTGCTCGTCCACTTTTTTCGCAAGATCCCTCGCGGACTCGACAGATGTTCCAGTTTTTTTTTCCTGATCGGGATAATTATCGGGGGATTAGTATCGGGACAGGAGAGAACCTGCTCTCCTACCTGTTAACTCGTTAAACGGTGAAAAATTCATAAGAAGCGTTTTCTAGCACCTCTGCACCCTATAATTTACATCCACGACCCTTTCGCGTCCCGTGAATTCTCGGAACCAGAGGTGTCGTGTACGCGAGTCTTCTATAATTTCTAGCTTGTCATAATAACGTTCGCTGACAAACCGTACACATTCCACAAGAGGCAACAATCTACTTAGTATAAACTGAAAAAATGACTAAGCCTTGTCAAGCGATTACTCTGTCAATCGACTTGCCCCTCGTAGAATCTAAATTAAAATGCACAATCTCTTGCTTGGAAAATATTTCAATTATACTGTAAATTTCTTTTTCCTTGTATAGGATGAGGCACCGAAAACGTTTTTAGTAATACGAAAAAATGTTTCGTTCAGTGGGGCAATTAGTGTGATTGAGAAGTTCTTTTTCTCTGGGTCATATTTTCCGATGTTTCAAGACCATTGTCGTTCTTTTAAATGGAACCACGTATGTTGATTAGTGTAAAATTATAGTCAATGAAAAGACAAATTCGATCATGTATAATATGTCGACCTTTGGAGGAGTTATTCTTCAAAAAGCATAACTTAACGTACGAAGACCATGCTCATGCTTACCGTACTGTATTAGGGTTCCGTCGATGTAAAACCGTTTTCGAACAGAAGACGTTCAGGAGACGTCTTTAAGGCATCTCTATGGTATCTGGGCAGGTGACTCAGCCTGTATTATTTTTTCGATTGGATCCCGCAGAGATCCTCGATATAAAGTACACAGTTTTTCTGCGCTCTGATGACAATCGGATTAGATACCTGTTTCACACCGGAAAACGATTGCGCAGATGAGGAATGAGCAGCATCGCGGATCAGTCATGAATTTGCCGAGGGTGATGCGGGTCATTCGAAGTTGTGCCGTGGATTCTCGATGGACTTGACACGTAAATCGTAAGAACAGGAAATTTGAAAAGCGGCGTGGTAAAGGGTAATTGCGGGCAGGATAGGCGCGCCTAAGATGAAAGGGGTGGTGCATGGGATCTTCTTCGGCTGTTTGGCTGTTCGGCCAGAAGAAAAAGAAGAAGAAGAAGGAGGCTCCTATACGCATCGAACCTAATAGCGCGTAGGCCCTGGTGCATGTAAAACCGGAGAAGGTAATACCAATTTCTAAGAGCGTAACTAAGCGGCCGAAGTGCAAGTACTTATTTTATATATCCAAGGTACGTATCTGGCCGCGTGTACCGTGGAACGGCATCGACGCGCGGTCCGGTTCGGTTCGGTTCGGCTCGTCGCGGCGCTCGAGGTGCGCGCCGCGCCGATCGTTTCGAGTACATCGAACCCTCCTTTATACTCTTACCTGCGTAGGTATATACCTGAATCCCCAAAAGGATTCGGATCCATCGTGAGGAACAGGTGTCAAGAGGCGCAGCGAGGAAGGAAGAAGAAGAAGAAGAAGAAGAGGAAAACGAAGAGAAAGATATAGATCGAGCAAGACACCGGATAGGATGAGGAGGAGGAGGAGGAGGAGGAGACGATGGAAAGGGGGGAAGAGAAAGAGAGAGAGAGAGAGCAAGGGGGAACGGAGCAAATGGTAGGAAAAGGTGGAAGTGGGAGGAGGGAGTAGTCCCTGGCACCCAACTCCCCCTGGTCTTATATTCCTCGAGCGCATCGAGGGCCGTCGCGCGCAGCCTCCTCTCAAGGATAACGAGTAATCCTGGATAGTGGATCCGCTGATCCGAGGGAGACTCTCTTTCTCTTTCGTGCCGTGGTTATTTTCTCTCGTCGCGCTGGCACCGGTCGATTGTCCCGGCTCGGACCTATGCTAGAACCCTTACCAGTTCCAGGCGCACCGTAATTACTTGGATTTTGATCCGAGGAGACGGAAGACATACGGCGGCCAGAAGTGTGGGAGGACGGGGGCCCGGAGAGGAGGTTACTTTTTTTCGGGTTTATTGCTAGGAAGTCCCTGCTGCTCTTCTTGTTGTTGTTGTTCCTTCCTCTTTCGGGTCTCTTCTCGCTCTTTCTCCTTGCCCTTAGAACGTGACTCGACGAAAGACCGGGTTTTGTTTTGACAAATTCTCCTATACGTGTTCGTCGACTCGTCGATGGACCCTTTTTTTCTACTCTCCACAGTCTCTCTCTTTCTCTTTCTCTGTATGTGTGTGTGTTTGTGCGCGAAATCGTGTGGATCGCCCTCTCGCTCTATTCTCTTCCCTCGGACGCGGCCGCGCCGAGCTGCCACGATCTCTGTAAGCACGAGCGAGACGGAGCGGGCTCAGCGGGGCAGCGGGCGGACGCTTTAACTTGCTCGTCGTTTTGTTGAAACCCCCACCAGGCTGGCCCGATGTAAACACGAGTGGCTGATAGCAGCGGGGCCCTGCGAGGGGATCCAGGGGATCACGGGGGAGGGCCCCTGGAAGAGGGACAGTCGGAGGGACGACGCGAGCGAACAGCCAGCAAAAGGCCGGAGAAAGAGAGAGAGAGAGACCGTTCGGGGCCCGAGCAACACCGAGCCGAGGCGAACCAGGCCGAGCCGAGATACAAACGAAACGAGCAAAGGGAGAAAAAAGTGAAACACGAGGGAGGCAAAGTGCAGCTGAGCCCCAGTGGCGTAGCCACTCGCAACTTCGCTCGGCCCGATCAACCGTTGAAACGTTTCTACTTTTCGCAACGAATCCGCAATGTCTGTTACACTCTGATCAGCCTAGAATATACTTTTTTTTAGCAGTACCAACTTCGAACGCAGAATTGTCAGTTGCTGGAAGCTTCCGCTCAACAACCGCGCGCGCTAACGAACGGCCGGTTATCCATTGTTGCGGAAAGTAGCGCGCAATTTCCCGATGAAAGGGCGAGAAAAAAATGCACGTGCATCGCCCTGTATAGTGACCCTAGCTTGGTGCGCGCGAACCAAGGGAGGCGGGCCGCTTTTTCTCGGCTGAATAATGCGAGCCCGGGCTATTGTGCGCCGCGTGCAAGTCAGTCTCTGAATAGCTGGGCTGCTCTCCTAGCCTGACACACGACTCAGGGACGCATGCACGTAGGTCCCAACGGTCTGGGTCCGTGTCCGTTGAACTGGGTCACGTGGAAGTGCATGATCGTAATTTTTCTGTCCACTCCCTTTCTCCCTCCGCGATCCACCTGGTCATCGTGCCTGCCGGTGTGTTTCTCCTCGGCAGTGTATAGATCTCATCTTTCATTGTTTCGGGGTCCAGATCCTTTCCGTCGATCGCGACCTTTCTTTCACCGCGTGGCGAGAACAACGTATTTATTCTTTTCCCTTCCTTCGGTTTTGTTAATCTTCTCGGCCTAAAGCGGGGAACCGGGGAAACAAGGGCGGAGGGGTCGGCGAAGATCACGCGGCGGAGGAGCGAGGGATGGTTGGGCATCATTATGAAAATGATACTGTACCTGTAGCCAAGGGGACAAACCGCAGACCATAGCAATTACGCGTAATGAAACGGCTGGGTCCACCATAGCCAGCGACGACGACGACGGACGACAACGACGACGAAGAGCAATTGACGACGTTTACGTCTACGCAGCCGAGTTCTGGAACACGGAGGCACACCGTCTCGCGTGTAAGCAGCCAGTACGAATCTGTACGCCACCTTTCCACCGGCCGAGATCGTGCCGGATAGCGCAGGGAATTGTATCCAATCACGTGGCCGTGGCCCCGGGCTGTTTTGCACGGACAAGTCCCGATATTCAATGTATACACGCCCTGAAAATGACACCCAGAAAATATGGATTTGTCCGGCTGTTTATCTGTAATTTTCATTTTCTTCGCTCTCGTGTCTCCATCTATCCACTTTCAATTTCTCTTTAAAACTTTTTTAACATTTTTGTTCATAAATATCGAAATTATTGTAGATTTTATGTTTTTGAATTATTATAGATTAACCTATTTTTGATTAATCAAAAATATGCACTGAAACATTCCAGGTAGCACTGAGACGCCTTGCAGACGACTCGAACGGCTTCCGAACGGCTTCCAAACGTCTCCTAAATGTCTTTAAGACATCGCTAAGACGTCTTTTAGGCGTAAAACAGATGTCTTTGGTAAAAAAGAAGTGGATCTATGCCGGGCGCAAATCGAATCGACGACTTTGCACATTTGACTATTTATTGTGATTAGTAGACAGCGAATCTTTATGCAAAATAAAAATTGTCTAGACGAATTGCAACAAATTCGAGTGAAATAGAAATTTATTTTCTTTCTTATGTATTAGTATATTTAAATTCTTTTAATGTTTTTACTATTATAAATTACACCCACTCATTTTTGTTATAAATGCATAAAATCCGCTGTCTAGTGATGAGTGTTCATATGACACTAAGAGACAGATTAAATTGAGGAGGCTCGAACGAGGTTGGCCATGAACAGTTAACCGGTTGTGGATAAAGCGATTTTGTCTTGGATACTTAATAATTTGCGAAACGTGTGTAAATCGGTGCTCCAGATTAGGAAAATGATAATTTTCGCGCGATGCGAACACTTGATTCTGTTGTTTCGCGGTGGCTTGCGATTTTCACGAATCAGGCCGTTCCCTTCGAGAGCCGTCTTCAGGGACACCGTTCGGTAAAAACGCGCGTGACATTTTCGAGAGAAAAGGTTTCTCCTCATTAGAATCGGCCGGCTCGGCTCGGCGTGCCCAGGCCCCGTCCTCGGCCTACGATCCGTCTGTGTTCGTACACATGCATTCTCCGTATCTGAAATTCCTCTACACGTGTTCTGCCCGCAGTCACACAATGTTTAGCCTTTTGTTTGACGTGAATCACCTTCTGTGCGACGCGAGCGTCCCGATGCCGAACGGTGTGCGTGAGATACGTGCGTAACCGACTCGTGTGTGGATGTTCAACAGGTACGAGGGCCGACGCACGGTGCTGTCTACACGGAAACGCGAGATACACACGTACCGGCGGCTCCGCGCATGATGAAGGGCTTCCACCATTGTCTCACTGTCTGTATGAGTCACTGGCCGAACCATAAAATAGTCATAGAAGTGAGTTACAAGGGGACCCTGCCGTCGAACGCGATGAACTAGCGATCCGCGGATGCCGGATCCACGGTTTCCTAGATCAATGTTCAACTATAGAGAAGCTAATTAACGCGTACAGTGACTCCATTAATATTCGTACGCTCTTAAAAAAACGGTAACTTATTTGACATCCGACCATGCAATTTGAACTTTTTCTCGAAGGTAGAGCCATTAGTTTACAACATGATGTGGAAAGAAATTTTTTCAAAAATTGCAATTGTGTCAATTATTTGCATTGTGAAAATTTCCTTGACTTGTTGCAGTTAGCGGGCGACAATCGTGAAAAGCTGCAATTTTTATCATCTATAAACGTTTGTAGCTTATTCCAACGTTGACCGACTTTGATGAAATTTTCAGAATATATTTAATTGATAGTGATCTACGAAACATGTTGTCTAAATTTTCGATATAAGCCCAGAGAAAAAAGTTGCACATCCTAATGTATACCTTTATAACCCCCTGTGGGGAGTTCCATTTAAGCTTCCAATGAAAAAGAACAATTTTTACTATTTTCTCTGCAATTCCGACCAATTGCAATTTGTTCTAACTTGTACGTCTTCTATCGAAACGAAAAGCAATTCAAAGTAAATATGCACAGATTTGAATAAATATCGTATCCGTACAATTGGAATTCCAAGTGCTTGTAAGAAAACGTGGAATTAAAATTTCAAAGCTGTGTTGCGGCACCTTAAAAGTTGATCTGTCACAACCCAACTTGTGTAAACTTAATCCGAAAGATAAAAGGCAACTTTATTTCACTAGTTGATAATAATCGTACAATGTTGCCTTTTTTCGTTCAGGATTAAAATGTCATAATCTGCAGCAACCTATTGTCTCGAAATGTTTCAAAAGATTTGACAACCCGACTCGACCTCAAATGAATTGCGCAAACAGATCGAACGTGTGTACGGTCTGTCCGAGATTCTACAAAGAATGAACGCTTCCGAGAATTGATAGGAGCCTAATTTATGACATCCTGAAGCGTTGCTTTCCCTTCCCGAGCCTCTTGATGACGAAAGCCAAGTAATCGTTTCGAACGCTTGGTGTGCCTCCTCGTATAAATGGATATACAAGTTTGTGTCGATAGTATCCGAAGACTTGAATCACGAATGAAAATTGCGAATCAAACCTTGCCTAGGTGCCTAGGTAGAGGTGCAGCGACAGTTTGAAAAGCGGAGAGTCCATTAGTCACGAGTCCCGGACCTCAGGTTCACGACCAGCCGCCAGGTTCCGTCCTATTACGCTCTCGTTCCAAAGCAGGATTTTTTTCGGTCGGTCGCCGTGTGTCACTTGTTTCGATATTTGCCGAGATACTATATAATGTTGATTGATCGATCACCCGACCATTGTTCGTTTCGTTAGCATCCATTGTCGGGATAGCCGGTAGACGCAGGCAGGCTGCTTTCGCGGTTCACCGGTTCGTGATCGTGTTCTCGACCGTTTTTTCTAAGGCTGTTTCGCGAACGCGTAGCTATCAAAGATTTCTCGTAAACAACAATTCTGGTCTAATTATGATATACAACGAATCGCAGTAATATTCGGATATAAAGTAAATGATATCGGCCAAGGTTCGATCATTTTTAAAAAACAACAAATGTGCAATTATTTAAACATGTTTCTTACGTTTCGATCCCTATGTTTCAGTTACACATCTGCCAACATGTGACCTAAGTGTGTTTAGTGTAACTCAATAATTTGTAAATTTGTCCATTTCATGTTTTTGATACAGCAAGTATGTATTTTATTTTGTTTCCGATATTTTCATAGGAAATTACACAGCTGTTGTTTAAAAATTTAATTCGTTATTAATTTTTCTTTTGCATATTTTCACACATAGGGATCGAAACGTAAGAAACACGTTTAAATAATTGCACATTTGTTGTTTTTTAAAAATGATCGAACCTGGCGCCGATATCATTTACTTTATATACTTAAATATCGATCGAGAAGAATCTATCTAATATTCGGATACTTTCGAAAAGATGATAACTTTGTTGAGCAGATTTTTTCTGAGAAGTTAGAGTAATTAATTCACTACAAGACGCGAGAAAAAAATTTGGAAAAAATTGCAGTCGGTCGGAATTACAGAGAGAATACTAGAGGTTGTTGTTTACAACTTTTTTACGTTGACCTGTACTGAAAATTGAAAAAATACATGTAGGTCTGTGTCAATTATAGATATTCTGAACAGATTAATCGATTTTGATGAAATTTCCAGAATACGTATAATTCACACAGATCTACAAAATGTATTTTTTCAATTTTCAATATAGACCCACACAACGAAATTGCAGGCAACAAATTTTAGTATTTATGTAATTCTGACCAATTGAAATTTCTCCAAAATATAACAAACTGTTTTAACTTCTCGAAAAAATTCAAGCCTGAATATTACTGTGATTCACAATAAGTAAAAGAATCTGCGTGACTGAAATTGCCGGAACATTACAATTTTGCAACGAAAAATGGAGAAACCTCTCTACTTTTGCAATTAGTTCCTCACGGCTAACGCAAAAACAGTAATATTATTGAAATAAAAATACGATGAATTTTTGTTAATCTGTTCGTTTCTTTGTAATTTCTAATAGTAAAAATTGACATCGTAAGTGCTGACCGTTTCATAGTATAACGTGTAATCATCATTTCTAGGTGAAACGAATGAATGATCACGGTTCTTGGCACGTTATAATTCAGATCCAATTTACATACTCATATACGATACTTGTTCAAATAATATCTACTGCAATTCATACATTTCCCCATCGAGTTACGAGATGATTTATGATTTACGCTTTTGAAGTAAACAGAAGTCTGTTGTATATAAATTGGCAGGATAGTTAACCTTCTCCGGATCCAAAATATCTAAGGTCGAGCTAGGCCAGGAAAAATATTTTTTATCCGAGATAAAAATCCACATTTTAAATATTTTTATAAAAAAAATTTTCATGTGTTTAGATTTGTATTGATACTCACCATTTCTTTTTAACAATCCAAGCACTGTATTTTAGTTTTCATTCAAAAAAGTATTTTTACCAACTTCAACCGAGTAAATAACAATTACGAAGTCTCCTTCTGAAGAATAGAAGTGTGAGAATCATAAACAAAATTCAAATTCACCGTAAACTATTGGTCTCGAAAAAATGCATTCATGTAATATCTATAATAAATGTTTTAACGAAAAGTTGCAGAAGTACTTTAGAGTATATTGAGGAAACGAAAGATTACAGAGCGTAATTGAAAGAGGACTCTGGTGGCATATAGCGATACGATGAAGCTCGCCACGATTATATGAATCGGCAGCGCGGCGGTCTGTTTCCCAGCAATATAATATTATACAGAGAATTGGGTTTCAGGATCCCGCGGCAAACGCTAATAGCTCGCCACGGTTATATCGCCGCGATACCTTCAATCGCCGTTGTTCTAAACGTCTGTACGCTGCCTGATAGATAACGATCCACGATAGAGCACCGAGCCGCTGCTGATACCGATCAACAGGGCCGAGATAGAGTACTTACCAGCTACCGTGTGGAGTCGGACGTCAGTCAGCATTGTCGGTGGTTGCGTCGACCAAGATTGAAAGCGAAGCCGGAATAACTGGAGGCGAACGGTTAATCGGGAGTAACGCGTAGGAAACCAACTAACGATCCGATCCGATCCGATCCAATCCGGATGAACCGATCGAGCAGATTTATGTTGTCCGGCAGTTTCGAAAACCCGGCGACATACCGCGCGGATATGGTCTTTGGGCAATAATTAATTCTTTCGTAATCGATTTCTATAAACGATTATTTAATGTAATCGTAGTAACTCTAATTATTAATTAGTCAATCACCGTTGAAACTAATCAGTAATCATTATTACCTTCTGTAATTTGTAATCGTTAATCAGTAAATTTTAAATCATTTAATGATTAATTATATTTTATGCAGACCTGAAGCAAATTACACTAAAAATAAATAAATAATTTGTTCCAAGGATTTTCTATGTAAAACTATGTAAAAAATATATATCTTTCTAAAAAAATGTTTAAGGTACGGATTAAATCGTAATAAAAAATGTAAATCAATGATTACTTAAATCGTAATCTATTATTATTGATTAATTAGTAATCAGTAGCCACGATTAATAATTGGTTTTTATATTAATCGTAATTTTGTTGTGTCCAACTCTGGGAAAAGATTATAGGAAGGTATAGCGGGGATACAAGTCTCAATCTGGCGACTTCGGTTTCGACTACTATTATAAATTTTCACTAATTATTAGACTCGTAATTTAAAACAGTAAAAACATTAAGACAATTTAAGAAAAAAACGTTATTTCCAATTGATTAACTGTTAATTACTCGCATACAGTACTGACAATCTCGAAACTTTGAATTTAGTACATCAGGCATAAGCAAAGGTGTCGACTACACTAGCAAATATCTATTTTCCATTGAAGTAGTTATTTTATTCAATAAAAATTTATTTATGCTGCAGTCATATAAAGTTCCATGTAACCAGTTATGTAGGGAATGGAGTGCGAAGTAACTGAAGGTTAAGATTGTTAAAAAAAGATAGACATTTTTATATGGCTCCTGTGTCTCCTAATTGTCGAAGAAAATTTTTATCTATTGTAGTTTTATATTTCAAAAATTGAAATTAAAGATTACCAGAAAAAGGCCCTTGTCTGACTTTATAGGCCCTAATGTTTAGGGTATCGAGAAATAATTTTGTTCAGTATACTAGTGAATTGTCTATTTATATGATTAAAATAACAATGTATATGTCGGGACAGTAATTTTGTATGATTCGCAATTATTGCTGTAGTAGATTTTGAAGTATTAACAATATTACTTTCGATCCCGGTTTCCTCCACTTCGGCGAACATGCCCCACCTGTCAATAGTTAATCGACAATCAAATTTCCGTATCAGTATAATGATCTGTTGACACGTTGTCAGGATACTATTTCTGGGCGTGCCGCGAAAAACGCGCAACTAAATCGAAGAACTAATCGTTCTACTCAACTACAGAAAACTGCTTCCGCACGAGCTCGATTTCACTCTCGGTTGTTGGGAACCAATTAGCTTATAATCCAATGAAACCTCTGACCCACGTTGTATTCTACGACCACACGGTTTCATACGTTTGACTTTTGCAATAATTTCGTTCATAATAATTACACGTTGCTTAAGCCACGCGAAACGAGAAGTGTAGACTTTTAAGAAACTTGTTTGGACAATTAACTCGGTACTTATCGCAATGTAAACTTAATCGGTAAGTATATAGGAAATGTGTAATTTTTATCGTGCTGATGTTCGTTCTTTCCTACTGGCGGAACGTAATTTCTAGCCTTCAGACATTACACATTCACGTGTAGATATCTACCTAGAAAGTTCGCGACGTTTCCTACTTTAGCGAATTCAAGTTATTCAATGGATCTCTCAACATTAACTAACACGCGAGTAACCATTTTTCTATCTAGTGCAATTTTCTGAAAGTAGTGCAATTTCTGAAAGTAGTGCAATTTTTTTATTATATTAATCGTACTGTTTAATTGATTTCCAGCCAGAAATCTTCATACCCAAGTCTCATTTACTGTAGGAGTGATTAAGACCACTGTGGTGAGATAACAAGAAGGTCAGTGTCGTCAGATCAAGACTCGTGTTTCCAACTTACCTTCCCCTTCCACCACGTTGTGGTGGAGTGTTGTGCTTAAAATGTCAAACTAAAAGAATTGAAAATTGCATAAACATCCGCGGTCTAGTCATAAACAAAGTGTAATATATCTTCGTCGATATATTAGGTTGTCTTATAAGTTCGTGCCGCTTATCGTTCTACTATTTAAATTTGTATATGAAGCATACCTTTAAAGTTTACGAAGAATGTAATCAACCTCTCGTCTCTTCATCTCTCTCTCTAAACTCTAATCTCTTCGGGCCCTTATCGCACTATGTTTATACAACACAGCGCGGAAAGAGTAAACATATCCGCGGCATGAACTCATGAGACGACCTAATACAGAATTGAATAGAAATCTTGAATGTACGTTCTCGAAGGATCGGTAAACAGGCGCAAAAATTGTCGAGGTCCTATAAAAACCGAAAAATCCTTGAAAATGGTCCCGCTGATTCGCCGCGCTAGCCCCCTCGTAATTTACCAGCGGTGGAGGCAGCCGATGACTTCACTGTTCAACGAGTTCCGAGCGGTGGCTCGATCGAATCGCAGGAAGCGATCCTTCATTCCCGAGGAGGGCCTTCCTAGGTGTTCCGAGTCTCCGCGGGACGGCTTTCCAGCCGGGCGGCATAGAAAACGAAATCGTTGGCCATTTCTTGTCGGCTGGCCGGTCGAGCTACGGTTAACGGTGACCCAGATCTCAAGTGGCTGATAATTACGACGAGTTGTCAGCGTATAGCCGAAGCAAGTCTACACAGCGCTACAGGCACCCCTTGGTCGAGTGACTGTACGGATGTTGGTTTCGGCGGCGTGGCAAGGGGCGGAGAGGTCGAGGGGGGAGGGGGGGGGGCAGGGATACACATTCAGTGAAACGGGAACGCGGGCGTCATCCAGTGTGTCCATGCATCAGCGTGTAGGATTAGCCGGGTCGCCCTAAGCAAGCACTCGGGCCGGGCTTTTCGAGGCGAACAAAACGGCGCCGTGTCTTAAAACAGTGATGTCCGGAGTACGGGCGCCTTCCCACCTTTCTTTCTTGCCAGGTTACCAATCATATTGGTTACGGTCGTGTCCCTGTGTTACGGTGTCCATGGCCAATGGCGTTTACCTCCCGAGAGACAATTTTTCAACTGCTCTAAAACACAGTCAGCAGAAGAGGAATGAAAACGCGCGTTGCTCGATGTTAATTGAGCTTTTCAAATTTCAGCGTCGCCGGCGCGGCGTGAATGTGCCAACGCGCGAGGCGGGAACGACACAAGGAGCTACCCGCCACTTTGCTAGGCGACCGGAGGAAAGCTTTGTGCGATTGGATCGCGTTTGACGTTGTCAGGCTGGTTAGCTTTAACAGCTTTTCCCTAGCTCCGGTCCTTTGCAGTCACGCGTAACCGCCATCGGTAAGCGCCCCAGTTGGCTGTTTCTTCTTTCTTTTTTTTTCTCTCTCCATTCTTTCTCTTTCCTCGCGTAGCTCCGTGAGCGAGAGAAAACAGTCCTCACAAAGCAGTCCTCGTGCGTCCTTTGCCGCGCCCCCGGACCACCGTCCAATTAGTGATATAATTAATAAATATTTCCTCTTTCAGCCGGGGGGATTCCGGATCTCGACGAAATCTCGCGCTTGCAAACAGTCCGTCCCTTTTAATTCCTCTCGTCGCCTTGCGTCTTCTTTCCTCTTTCGGCTTTCCCATCCTCCCGGTACGGTAGACATTGTAGAGTTATTACGGAGAAAGTGAGTAAGAGAAACGGAAGAGGAGGGTTGGTGGGCGGGAGGGAAGAAGGGAGGGAGGGTCAGCGTTCCGGTGTGATTCACGTTATTTGCAGAGGGCAAACCGAACCTCTCTCCTCGCTCCTCTTCCATCCCCTAGCCGCCATCATTTCCCTTTCCTGTTCCCTTGTTACGCGATCGGCTCCTCTTTGTCGCTCGTGCGGGGACTGGTGACATAATTACGCACCGCGCGCCCGGAGGCTACTCCACCTGAGTCACTCGTCTTCACTTTCTTTTGTTCTCGTTGGCCGTGCACCGATGGTACTCAACGAGCTGACCAGCACGGCGGCGATCGCGCCGCGCCGGTTTTAAATATCACCATCGCGGTCCCTACCTTCTGCCGCGCGTCTTAGATGACGCGTGTTACGTAACGTAAAACTCAGTCCTGAGGCCGGTTGGTTAATCCGTCCCGGAGATGATCACAGCAAATTGGATCGATAGCTCTTGTGTAATTTCATCTTTCGGCTTTTTGCCCATTACCGATACGCACAGTCGCGGGGACTGTGTCTCTGATGAAAACCTACAAGCCAACGAACCTGTGGATCTGGTATCCATCGATCTCGATAGAATTTGTCCACATGCAGTCAGATAGCACAGAGACGACTTTGAAAACGTCTCCGGAACGTCATTTGTTCGGAAATGTCTTTAAGACGTCTTTGAACAGGTAAGAAAAAGTAGACGTATGCCGGGTGCGAACCTAGTATCAGCAGTTTCACAATTGAACACTTAACACGTTGACCAATATACAATGGAATTATTCTAGGTCAGAAGAAATGTTTAATTTTCGAGTTAAAAAAAGCTCCGACTGCAAAGGATTAGGCAAAGTAACACATAGATATAGGTCGCGTGAGTTATACGTTGCATGAAATGAATGAAACGCAAGATTTAATAACATTCTGGTAATTTAACATTAAACCTACCACCACCGGTTAAAATGACCGATTCCAGATTTTTTATTTTACAATTATTGAAATAATAAAAATGATTGCACAGATATCCTTAGATAGAGCACTATTACAATGGGACCCGCACAAATTCTAAATAAAATTGATCTTGTCATTTTTATAACAGAACATATACTGGTTACTTTTAACGAACGGACGATTTTCCTAGCTGTACCAATTGACGATGCTTAGGACCGTTCATAGCTGTAATTAATAATTTAAAAAAATGTACTTGTGATGATATTTCGTGTAGACACATTAGTCTCTCTGCTATCCTCAATGCAACAGTTATTCATTTAGTTGAATTGCCACTTTAGTATTTAAATAAAATTTTTGATGTTCCGGGTCAAAATAGACCTACGCATAGCCCTCGGAGGGTTAAAGCTCGGTAGGTTTAGTGTTAATTTGTAACATACTTAAACCATTTGAAAAAAAATTAATTAGCTTGACGTCATTTGATTCTAATCAGACAAAGTCTTCACAAAACAGGTAGAGAGCTTGTGAACAGGGTAGGGACTTCGGTACGGGAGACTACAAAGAAATTTTAAGTAATTGATCACAATGAGTAACCCTAATACAAATTCTCTAGACACGATCCAATCCCTGTCACGCAGTCAAAAAAAAAATTGAAACCCCACACGGTAGCTTTGAGGATCTAGTGGGTCTTGTCTTCGGAGTTCCCGCCCTTGGTCAAGTTTCGATCGTCAGGTTGGCATAATGATCTCCGCGATCGCGCGAGACAGCAGACGAACCCAAGAAATAGAGGAGCAAACACTGAGAGAGAGAGGTGGTTGCGCCAAAACCCGTGACAAAGGCGCACTTTTTTTCCAGCGAGAGCTCGTCCCCGCGAATGCTTCTTATTTTCATAGAACGGCAATGGTGTAGCGTAACACCGACATCTCCATATGAATGGCACCCCTACTAGGCTCGCAGGTGTACCACCCCATTCACTACAAAAGAACAAACCTTTAGGACAAGTGTGTTACGGTGGCCGCCCCGTAGAAACGGTTACACCATGATTTTGTTCTCCTCCGGTCCCGTCGTGCCAACCCCGTCCCGTCCCGTCCCGTCTCGTTCCGCCACCCTATCCCCCTTTTTTTTTAGTTACATGTGGAGGAACGAAGACGGAGAGCAGCAAAGCAAGCAAGCAAGCAAGCCTTTGCATTATCGAGGGGACAGAGATCGAGGGGAACCGTGCGCGCAGACTGTATGGGAATCTCACAGGTGCATGGTTTTCTAAGAGAGAAGAGGACTTCGCCCCGGGCAACGTTCGTTCCTATTCGTTCTACGCTATATGTTCCTCCCGAGCGTTTGTTGCACGGTGCCGGTGTACGTACAGGGGTGATTCTGGCTCCTCCGCCCTCCCCTCCCTTCCTCCCCCTCGCCGCCCGTTGCCCGTAATAGTGATATTAAAACACAATATCCTGTGGGACCAGGGAAAAAAAGTTGGGAGAGCCGGTTAGGAGTGGGTAGTGGTTGCTCCGTGCTCGAAGGTGATGACACTGCTTGAATGCACGTGCATGGGAATCCGATATCTAGAGACGCGCGCACGCACGGACGCAACACGCCTGAAGGAGAGCGAGAGAGAGAGAGAGAGAGTGAGAGAGTGATGGGACGACATGACAGCCGGGTCAAGAGTACCATACTAAAGTCCCACGGGTTAAGGATCGAAGCCTCGTAAAGGGGAATCCCGAAAATTCAATCGGTCGCAGTAATCCCTTAGCGTCATCCATCGATACGTCTGTGCGTGTCGAGAGGCTACCTACACCGTTGTCCTCGCGTGGAAGGGTGGGGGGCTATTATGGCTTGCCCGTAAACGTAAAAGACCGATCGTTCGTCGATATCGAGATAACCTCATCTTTTCTCGTCTCTGAAGGCTTCCGCGCGAGCGAAATGTGGAGTGTTTGCCTCGAAAAGTTGGCCAAAATGCAATTTTCTAAATTTTATGTGAGATGAAAAATTTTAGTTGTCCGAGCTGGCGGAATATATGAAAAACAGTGTACCAGTTTTATTTTTTATTTATGTACTCGTGTAGTGTTGTTATGCATTCGAAGTAAAGACTTTTGTCGTACTCGTTTATATGTGACGATGTTGCGTTAAATTTTTGTTTACAGATACTTTTGTAGGACAGGTATACATTATAGTTTTCAGTAATTTCACTTCCTTATCGTTTGTCTGTTTAAAATTATTCAAGTTCGAAGATGACCTATTACTTACCGCGATATTTCGATAATTGTAGAATTTTCAAGAAAAACATTTTCACGCTTCCAAGCGAGTCCCGATGTTCTTACTCGCGCCATTAGAAACTGTAAAGGTTTCCGTTGACGATTAAAAAGAATCGCTATGGCACTATGGAATATGAATTGTAAATAAACGTGGAATAAGATAAGGAGGAAATTGATGGTAAGCTTACTTGCTTGCCCACAGACTGTATTTATTAACGATTAGTAAATGAGCGATAGATAGACGTGGACGGAGGAGCGTGGTGCCACCACCGAGGTCGTTGAACCCTCTCGACGGAAGGTAGACTGGGGCACTTTGGGTCAAAAGTGTCGCCATAAAATTCGTGTTCGTGGAACGTTCTTCGGTTCTGGGATTCGTTATCAGTGCAGCTCGAAGATATTTCTGTACCTGTGGGTCAACCGGGTCGGGAACCTCGATCATCCGTAAGGGAACGGGGACTCGGAACAAGGGATATCACTTAAGTATAACACACCGGTTTTAACGAAAATGGAGGATGTAGTTTATTAACAAATACCCAACACGTATTTTAGTTATCTGCGGCGATCCAGGGCTAGGATGTCTGTATAAGGCAACCCTCGATGTTAGGCATATGAAACATGGCCAACAGCTATACCTACCCTCCGATTTCGATTCGAAATCTATATTTTGAACATTTTCCTTCCGAAATTTCATTTCTGCCCGAAGAAAAAAGTTGTTCAACATGTGCATCCAAAATTCAGGTTCCACGGACGTCCTTAGGACATATAAAACGGGCGTAGGACGTTTGGACGTAAACTGGACATAAAACGGATGTCCTATGGACGTACGGTGCTATCTGGGATAATGCAATATAGTAATGTAAAGTAAGGAACTATTGAGCCTTTAGGTATCCTCATTCGAGAAACAGACATTAGCTGGCAGTAGAAACAACATTGCAGCGTTCTGTGTCGATGATCGTGAAAAGGTTACAGGGTGGAAGGGTTGAATCAAGTTGCACGCGGTACAAATTGAAATGCTATTGTTGACGAGTGTCAGTGCGATCTCGAGGTAGCTCGATGCTCGCCAAATGCACAGATCCGAGAGGACGATAAAGGGGAATCGTCATGGAGGCCGTTAAACCCTTTCCCCCTAAACTGCTCAGGTATACACCGTCGGTGTATCCCCGATCGATCCCCGTATATCTTCCAAGATATGATCCCGATCGGACAGCGATCTCATGGATCCTCTGACCTTGACCACTTAGTTCTGGTAGCGAATCTCTCGTACGTGTATATGTACCTATATACGGGGCGTCGCTCGTAAAAGAGCGAAACGGGGTTTAACCTTGAAGTGTCCTGGCAGTCTCTTCGAGTCCCGATTGAGTTTGCACGCCTCTTTTCAAGGCTTCCACTGGGCCGGATCGAATTGAAGAAAAAAAAAAACGGAGAGAAGAAGGCGGGCGAGATGGAGGATAGCTAGGTGGGTAGGGATGGGGAGGGACGCAAGAGTGATCTCTGTGGGTCAAACGATACCCGGACCCAGTCCCTGCGAAGCTCGATAGCCACGTTTTCCGTTGTAAATTTCCCCAAAGCGCGAGTAGGACGTAAATCGATCAGACACTGCCTTTGGCTCGCTGTGGATGAGGTTTTGTTCGTTTTCGGGCCCTGCTCCTGTACAAGAGGGAATCGAGGGGCCTGATGAGTCACGGACGGTGCCCCGCGGCGAGAGCCTCAGTGACTCTCAACGTCCTCTTCTTCTTTCACCGTGCAAATTTTTCACCTCTCTCACTCTCTCCCTCTCTCTCATCGTGTTCACTTTTCGCATTGACAATTTACCTAAGCCATCGAACAATAAAATTAGAAGATTTCCTCGCGTATCGAAATTATTGCATTTTAATTAACAACTATCGAAAATGCAGTCACAGTCAGGTTACGTGTCGATTGATCTTTCAGTTCATATTTTTTCCACAGTTCCGCACGCAATATTTCAGATGAAGAAACTCGAAGATTTTCAGTACAAGCGTGCAGACCTGTCGGTGCTGCGGCGCTAGTTCTGCGGGCGACGAAGAAATTGCTGAAAAGACACGGTTGAGAACCGGCCAGCTATAGCCAGGGGTTTGGGTACGTTAGGAACACGTGCAGTCTCGAACGGTCCAGGTCCCCCCGTAAACGTGTTCGTGTTCAGATGGTACCGTTCGGCTGTGTGAGTTGAGATATAGGAGGCTCCTCTCCCTCGCCCGGTGCCGGGCCTTCCTCCTTCCTTCTTCCTCCCACCTCCCTCACCCCCGGTGTCCTAAGTTATATTCGAAAGGGGAGATTTGTATTTGTGCATTCGACGTATTGTTTGTGTAGGTTGCCTCCCCTGGCAGGTTAGCCACCTGTTGACTAACCTGAACCTTAGGTTTCTGCCCACACAAATCCCGACGACGACGACGACGACGACGACGGCGACGACGACGACGGCGACCGACGACGGCGACCGACGACGGCGATGTGTTTTTAAACTACCCCCTCCTGACCAGCTCTTAATCTTTATTTTGCCCTCGGGGGTTAGAGACCTCTAGTCCCCGAGCGACCGGGGGACCTTCTCGCATTTGAAATCGATGCCCCGCCGGGCTCTCGATTCCTTCCTTCATCAAAAACCCGAACGAGCAGACTCGAAATCGAATAGAACGTTTGACCCTCGTGACTTCTGAAAACCGTTCCGTCGGATTCTCTGTTCTCAGCTGGGAACATCGCAAGACTTTCAATTGTCTTCATCTCGAGTTAGGACATTTCTTCAAACATTTATATTGTAGGTAAGACAGTTTTAAGGAATCAATGTTTTTTTCCTTATTTATTTATTAAGCATTAACTATTAGGTTATTAGCGACCGCGAAAGAGCTGATCAAATTTATACAGGGTGAGTCGGCTAACGTATGCACTTGAAATATCTTTGTTGTTTTCGAAGATACGTCATTTGTCTGAAGGACAAGACCCACACGATGCCATAAAAATATGTATTTTTGTTATTTTCTTTTCTTTAGAAATCTGTAGGTCATCTTCATTTTTTAAAAACAGGATCACCCCTTTTTAAACACCCACGTAATAGGCTATTTCATTAAGAATTCAGTGACTATAATTACTCAAGTTCATTCAAGGTTACAGACAAAGTGTTTAAAAGGGTTAAAAAAATAGAAGTGACCTCGAGATCTCTAAAAAAAAAAAGTGTCCTTGAGACATTTGACGTATCTTTAAAAACAACAAAAATATTTAAGGTGCAAACTTTAGGTGACTCACCCTGTATGTACAGTGTAGTGTGAATGACATCGAAATCACATCGAATCAATTTTTGTTATCGAGTTTGATATCTACTGACCTTGAGATCTTTACTCACTCGCTCGTATGAAGAATATTTAGGTGCTTGAAATGAAACCTATCTGAAGGATGAACAGCAGCTATCTATACTTTTCCAGAGAAACGGTCGGCAGAGAGTGAGGACGATGAAGGAATCGTCTCGTCATTTGCCAGACTCAACGATGCGTCTCCGCTATCAGTCGGCTTTCCATCGCAACGCGGAAGATCAGCGATGATTTCGAGGTCGTTGAATACATTGGGAAGAGCGCGACGTGTAACATTTTTTCATCGGCCGCGGCCCGGCACCGGTGATCCGTCGCGATTTATCGTGGTTCTATTATTATAAAGGACCGAGGTCCAGGGATGAACAGTATCAGGAAATAGAGAATGCAAATGCGACCGGAGAATCAAACGCGGCGAAATGAAAAGGATCTCCTTATCAGATTCCAGGCCGATAGTAAAATTATCGTACGCAACATCGGTCGATTAAGATTTATATGCGAAGGCGTCACCGGTGACCAGTGACTTTCCTATAAATCTCGCTGGTTACCCGCTACTCCCAGCTTTCCTCCTCGGGCTATTTTGTCCGTTATCGTTCACCGATTCCACCGCGCGTACGTTGGGAGCTTGGAAATCCTCACTGATCGGGAATCGGAAGTTAGTAACGCAAGTAGGTTTCTCACATCACAGTACTTTGACACACGTTAACAATAAACCTACCACCAATAATAAATAAATAATTCTCTCAATAAATTTTAAATTCTACGCAATTTATTTACAACTAAAATTTTAATACCCGCGCGATTTTTCTATTGACCAGGATGGTGCCGAGGCGCCCTGGCGCGCTTGACGTTAACTCGTTCGTTACAGTACTAATTATAATAAGTTCACGTAATTAATGAATTGATTGTTCGGCTTTTGAAAATTTCTTAACACATTACAGTAATAATATACAATGCAAAATATGGGTTCCTATTTGAAAATTCGAAATTGACCATTGTAGGCCTTTTCAAGGCGATCTCAAAGTCAAATAAATAACAGAATACAATTTCTCTGCGAAATATTTTTCATAAATTCATGTTTCTCGAGGAATTTGCCCTGGGAATTTCGAATGGGGCAGCCTGTATTCGAACAGCTCGTCTACGTAAATACACATACGAAATTTTAGCTAGAACACTAGAACATCTTTCGCTCGGTAATAGATGGGCCACGTTCGGGAGTAACATGTGTTGTTTAAAGGAATCTCTAGGTAAATGCAAATAGATGTTGACCAGGGTCGAAGAAGGAATCGAACGGAGGGGAAAAGAGTGGCGGCTGATTGCAGCGTATATAAGGGGACCGGGCTTCTTCGATGCGACCTTAGTCCGCGTCTACCGCTCGATACAATCTCGGCAACGAAGATATTCACGTCGGAATGAGATTTCCATCCGGTATTGCCGCTGGCCCGGTTCCAGCTGAACCTTCGGCGAACCGGCTTGCACGACCACCACGCTTCTAACAATCCTGCAAATCGATTCAAACGTATTCAAAGCTATTCCCCGATATATACGCGGATACTGTCACCGTACCATAATAGTTCCTCGCGTGCCGGACTACAATAGACCTCGTTGTCACTGTTTCGCATTAAGTCGAGGATTCGACGCTGCGATCGATGAACGGAGGAGGGAGATGGAGGATGGGGTGGATGAGACAGAGAGGTAGAGGAGGAGAGAAAGAGAGAGAGAGAGAGAAACGGAGACCTTACGAGGTTATGAGCGGAGAGCCGTTCTAGGAAATGAATAATTAACGCCTGTTGTTGGAACGGAATAGATACGGACCCGAGATAATATTTCAGCCCGAGGATGCTAGGTGCAATCGGAGAAATTGGAAATCAGCGATTAGGTTTACCGTAGTCTTCATTCACCGAGGAAAATACTATTGTAGAATGTGATGATAGAAAAATTTTCAAATTATTCAGTATTATTATTGGACTGTGGATTTTATGCGTTTATGATAAAATAGGTACAATAATTTTATGGACTTATGATGAAATAAGAAAATACTATCTTAGAATGTGACGATACAAATTTTTTTAATTATTAAGTATTATTATTAGACAGCGGATTTTATGCGATCGTGATAAAATAGGTACAATATAAGGCAGTAGCTAAATTTGAAAAGTCTGAGAACATCGATATTATTAAAATTATTAAAGAAAGATGGAAGCTTCTGTTCGGCGCCTGCTTATTGTACTCGATGCAAATAATGTTTTTTTTGCATAAAGATCGCAGTCTAATTATTATTATTATTATCGTATTGCCTTTACAGTACCGACACATATTTATCAAAATTGTTTGGAAATTGCATTAAATTTTATACAAAAATTGACATATCAAACAACAAAAACAATGCCATTCAACCGTTATTGAATCTATAGACATTGTAAACAAATTTAATGTGCATTAATCCAACAATTTTGAAATCCTTTAATAATTGTTCAAAGACTTTTTGACGGATGCTTTAATATTAACGACAATTTTAATTACGAATCAACAATTCACCCTCAGTAACGTCATCTAATAAATTTAATTTGGGATTATAATGAATATTTTTAAGCTTCTTTAAAAATTCAAGTAATAATACTGTATCATTTAATGCGTTTAAAATAGTGTTATTATGCTAAACTTTTATTTATTTATTTATTAAGGTCGCATCAACTACTAGATCAGTAGTGATCACGGCACAGCTGATCAAATTTATAGTAGTCGATTACATGTATGTATAATTAGTGAGGATGATTTTTTCCCACTTATTTTTATTACTTTCTGTAATATAAAACATCAGGTACCATAAAAGATCGCTCCAGACACGATCAATCTGTCCGAACCCGTTAATTCACCGTAAAACAACGGCACGAAGTATAGATATGGTGTTACGATTTGAAGACTCGATAAATTACCCTAGACTATCTAGGGAAATAGGTTTAATCGAGGCGGACTGGACCGAGCCGGGCCGGGCCGTAGTACCGCGACGTGACGAGGCGAGGCCGGGGAGGAGGGTAACTTTCGATCGAAGAAACGGTAAACGCGCTCGAGCACGGTCATTGGGCCGTGTCACACTCACTGTTCCACGCTCGCCTAATTTCCTTTTCGTTATTCATAGGCCGCGGCGTTGTATCTCGTCTGTATCGGTTCGCTGCTTTACGGCTAATTAGCGGGGTCGATCTACTTCGAGCGATCGCTCTGGACCATGCCAATAATTAAGTCGGCTCGGCTCTCGGATCGCCGCGGCGGCGTCGATTACCTCTGTCGATAATTGCGGCTTAATATCGCCGCTTAATACCTGGCCAACGAGCCGAACGTGTCGGAAGTAAAAGCCACGGGGAACATTGTCACCGAGCATTAATGTATTTCGTGGCCGCTAATTGCATTATTCACCGTGTCTCCCCCCCCCTCTCCTCCTCCTGCCACGGCCCCCGGCCTCTTCGTCCCTCGCTCGGCTTTCAGCCCCCAGGTCGATTATATCGAGCCCGCGTAATCGGTTGCCTGTGGATTATATCGTTCCTTTGACTTTTCTCTCCTATACTATGCGCGCGCGTAACGAAGCCGTTTCCCGAGGATTGCGCGACCCGAAAAATGCTGGATAGAGGGTATCAAAGGAGATCTGGTTCGATGGACTGTATCAAATTCGGAAGCTCCAAAGAGGATTAAACTCAATATCGAATCCTGTAAATTGCTCGTGTTTTTACACCTGTTACAGAGAAAGTGACTGCCATCGCCGCGCGTCGGCTACCGTTACACACTCCGAATCGACATGTATATGTTCTCATTTTTTCACAGCGTTCGAGTTGCCCACGGGTAAAGCAATTATCGAAAGCGATTGCTCAAACCTGATTTTCATTGAAAAGTATGTTTTTATTTTTGTTTTCATTTTTAGTCGATATTAACAGTTGGCTGAATATTATTCTGATATTGCAAACTAAATATTAGTCACAGTTATTGTGGACTGGTCAAAGCTTTTGCACATTTTATGTATTGAACATTGTAATGCACTGTGTGGCGGTTTGAATTCGGCTCGCTGGAAGATGTTAGGAGGAAGTAAAAATATTTTAAAAAATCTGCACAAAAGTTTTGGGTTACAAATAATTTTTTTTATCGATGATGTTGTCTGGCAGATTTCAAGATCAAATTGGATCCTTTATTAATTTCATAGACAATTGTAAAATAATTAAGAATTAATATGATCATAGAAACAAATTTTCGAAAAAATATTAATAGAGGCATTAATTCTTTTATCTTTTTAGCAAATATAAAATTATATATGAAAATTATAAAGAAAAAGTAGTATGACAAAGATTTTTTATAGAATAAACATTTTTGAAAAAATTTTTTGCATTGGAATTTGTAGACTGTTGATTAACTTTTGTTTAAAACATTTTTTTTGTGTCATTATCGGAACTGCCTGAAAAATCATGTTCAGTTTTGAAATAAACAATAATCCATAATGGCATTCATAAAATATTGATTTTTAAATGTTTGTACAATTTTCAATAAACCTTATTAATTCAATCGTTTTTGAAGGTGATGAACATTTAGAAAGCAACATCAATATCCACCGAAGTATCTGTGTCATTTTAAATAATAATAATTGCTGAAGAAGGACGAAGGTAGAAATGATTCTGCCGGCATCAACAGTATACTAACAATATTCGAATTTGAAAAAATACAAAACTATTTGAAACTGGAAAAATGTTCCATGTCAAAGGGAAATAACTTCGACAACTTTCATTGGTCCATTAAGAGTTACTTATTTAATAAATGACGAACTGTAATTCTAAATTTGGGATATACATACTCACCAAGTGTTCATTTTTAAATACTTATTCTAATCATAATTTTTATTCCAAATTCTAAACGAAATTTAGCATTGCTAAACATATTGAAAGTAATGCGCATGCATTAAATACCGATACGAGAGAAGTGATTTTTTATCAAACGAACGTACGGACCACCGTGGGCCGGCCGTAAATAGCTAACACGGTGTATTACCACGTTGCGCTTCAAAGGAAAATTAATTCTAAAACAGTGTAATTACTATAATCCTACATATTCACTTCGACCGCGATTAATGATCCTAATCTGGGCGAATCCTCGGACACGAGGCGAGTCCATAGGTCACACGGGTGACGTTTGATGGACGCCGCCGCAGGAACCGTGGCATGTAGGTGCGCGTCCGTCAATTTCTCCGGAGGCGTGTGCACAGGCTTGCTGAAAGGGTTAATCTTGGCCATAACACTATTATCAACGAGTCAGGAACGCGACAGATCGCAGTCCTACAATCGCGGGACAGGCGATCACGTCCGACCGGGTCAGGACGGAGGATTCATGGTAGGCTGGTGGCAGTCAACGAGTTGCCACGATAGAAACCGATCGGTAACGATGTGACGCGGTCTGTTAATCCGCGACAATTATACCAGTTGAGTCATTGTTTTCGTGAAAATCGAGCCGATCTAGGAGCCTCGCTCTCGCCAGCAATATTCTTGCATGATTACGTGGGTAATTACTAAACTGCGGATCTTCATGCATTTATAGCAAAATTAAATAGATGAAGTTCCAAATTGATGGAACATTTTCAAAATCGAAAGCGTCAACATAAGATTTCTCCTCTATTAAAATCATTAAGGGAAGTAATAACTCAGATAGCACGGACGTCTCAAAGACGTCTTTTTTACGTCCATTTCAGCTCCGAACGTCTTACGTCCCGAATAAATGTCTTTCTGGAGACGTCGTTAGAATGTCTGAAATAAGACGACTTAAAGACGTCCATTTCGACACGTTTTAAATACGTCTTTCAGACATCAAACAGACATCTTAGAGACATCTTAAAGACATCTTAAAGACGTACCATTTCCGAACAAAAGACGTTCAGGAGACGTTCAAAAGCCGTTGGGGACGTCATTACGACGTCTTTGTGCTATCTGGGAACATTCAAATTGGTTTCTATTTGTTGCAATCGCTGCAGACAATTTTTATCTTGCATAAAGGTCCGCAGTCTAGTAATTACATCCCCCTGCCACCTCCGCCTTTCTTGTTCTTGGTAAATATTGCTCATTGTTGTTCGGTTATTTCCATGTTGTTGCGGTAGCCTCCGATATCGTAACCTTTCATTGTCGACCGGTCAAGCCGTGGCGCGATCGGGTTTTGAAATAGCGCTATGTGACTCGATTTTGACAGAGACACCTGGCAGATAAAAGTTTTTGCTCGCGAAACGGCTAACGCTCCGGGGATATCGTCGCGCGGAAAATTGCAAGCTGTATTGCCACACGGTATTGTGACGTCGCGACAGACAAAGAAACTCGTCGATCGAGATTTAGCACGGCGACCGTACCTCTCTTATCTTGGGTATCTTGTAATCCCGTTGCAAGATTACGCGCTCTGTTCCGATGACTGTTCGAGGAGCTAAGAGAGGCTCGAAGCGTTGAGTTTATTGGACGCGCGAGCGTAAGTCTGTTATGTCTAAATTATGAAACGTTTACTGTTTCGTTGTTCGATGCGGTGATTAATAGCGTTGACAGCTGGCCGGTGTTCTCCCAGCTGAAAGTTATCATCGATGCGATAATGTGCTCGTGTAGACGCAGCCGCTCAATGGAGTTTCAATGAGCTATCCCAGCTACTCGCTAATTGTTTCTCATTACGTAATTACCGTAACATCGATGATACCTCTTTTCATGGGCAAATCGAGATGCGAATTACGACCGAGATTTCATGTTTTAAGAAAGATACAAGAAATGGAGGAAATCATGATAATTATTGAATTATTTTATATGAACAGACTGCCCAATTCTTTGCATTCACTTCATTAATTATTTTATTAAGTCCAAAATAACGAAACAGTATTTTTAGGTTGTTGAAATATTTTCACTATTTTTTGACATAAATGCATAAAATCCGTAGTCCTGTAATGACTATTTTAAAAGAATTAAGAAATTAGGTAGTACCACTGAATATTATTTTGTTTATAATATGAATATTAAATTATAAGTGCAAGCAGAGTGTTCGAAAAATAATTCGTTTTATTTAAAATATATTGTCCATTAATACATTAGGTACAGTCATCCCAATCTGAAAATAGATTTCATAATTGCGTTTAGTATCTTTGTACCTAACAGGTGATTTTATTACAACAAAAAACATTATTACAATTATTAAAAAATTATTACTCTATTTGATTTTGAAATACATTGCGACGACGTACCGAGATACTGTCACTTTAATCGCAATTACTTGGATAGCACGTATCTTTGCCACTCTGTATATGTGAACATAACATTCAAAATGTGAGAAAATGAATTCTGTTATTTTTCACATCATACTTTTGTACATCACCAAAAAATTTCGAATTTCTTGTTAAAAAAGTAAGGTTATTATCCGTAACGAATATGAACAAGTATGCATCACTTTGATGTATAAACTTTCATTTTTAATTTCGTTCAGTTAACAAACTTGAAATTGTATCAAGCCTTCCCACAACCCGATACTTTTAAGCATGTAGAGCGTGTAGACTTTAATTCGAAGCAATTAGCATTTAATTTACCGTTCCAGGGTCGCGTTTAATGAACCCAAACGAAAATCACGAGACTGCTCGTGACAAGTTTCGTTCGGACGATAAGATAGTATTACCAAGATATCGCGCGGCGCTTGCATCTTATCGATAATCTTTGCGAGGAGGCTCAATAATCATTGCACTATGTCACGATTGCCTCGATTTATACCGGGTGATCGCCAACTTTTGTTGCTACCGAAAAGAATGCGTTACCAGGTTGAAGAATAAGTCGAAAATGTTGAATAAAATTTGTTCGTACAAGGCTTTGTGTTCGGGGTAAACCGTAAGTCCACGATCTAAGAAAATGAAAACTGTAGAATCTAGGAAAAGCGAATATTCCCTCCACCGCGTCATGGGGTTGGGCATATCGATGTGAACCACTACTAATCCAATTACAAAACTTCTTTGCTTTTAATTATTTTTTTATGGGACTTTCGTGAAATAATTTCTAGAATTTTTCTGATTAAAATGGTACTGAACACGATAGAATTTTAACTGTACTTAGTAGTTTAACTCTTATGTCAATGACCAAAATTTCCACGATATTCAATGATGTTTATAGTTTCAATGCATAGTTTTTATTCGTTAAGTGTAGGTTAATCTATAATGATTCAAGAACATAAAATCTACAATAATTTCGATATTTATCAACAAAAATGTTGAAGAAGTTTTAAAGAGAAATTGAAAGTGGATACCCCAGTACCCGGTTATTGACATAACGATGAATTTAGAGTACGCACTCAGGAATTATCCTTCTCAAGGAAGTACAACACGGGACACCCTGTAGATACAGTTCAATGAAATACCTGTATCACGTTTGGTCCTCCTTGAAGAACTAAGTCGCACCGTATGCAACAAAATATTGCACAGCTCTCATACTACCTCCTGCGGTATAGTATCTTCACAATACATTTACAGCTGCAGTAATTCATGGTTCATTTGCGACTATAATAATTCACTTTATCTGTCACCTGTTACCTTATACAGTCGCGTATACTAGAACAAACTGGTTAGCTCTGGAACCTCATTTGTTTTAGCACCTGTTTGCTTAGCTCGTATTGAGGAACATGCATTTAGATCGATCAACAAACATATTTAATATCGTACGAAAAGGCTTCAAAGTATTTTTAAGCTGGATTTCTTTATTTTTCTAGTTATTTTAGTGCTTTAATAGAAATCATTATGTGTCTCTTGGCGATAGTAGGATAGTCACTGCTGTCACTGATTGCGAGATATGAACGGGATAGAACTACAATACAATACCGCAAGACCTCGCAACGTATAATTTTTGTATTTATTGTCTTGTAATTTTACTAAAATTATCCCTAATTTAGATTAAATTCAAAGTAAACTGATAACAAAAAACACACTTTTTGCGTAATATATTTAAATACTTTTTATGTAATATGAGTTTCCTTTCAATACATAATATAAATTGTTTGTTTGTGGAAGCTCAAAATTTTTGCATTTATTATCTACACTGACAAAAAAAACATGCTTTTTGCGTAGTATATTTAAATACTTTTTATGTAATACAAGTTTTCTTCCCTGATATAATATACGTTGTTTCTTTTTATGTAATATAAGCTTTCTTTCTTTATATAATATAAATCGTTTTTATTTCTCGGGGCTAAAAATTACATTTTGCGGCGAGGAGAGGGCGAAAATTTGTAGTTCCGCCACTGGATATGAAAGTAGATTTATAAAGTATTAAATACAGTGACATCGTTCATTGTGACATTATTATTTTACCGAAAAATTTATTAAGCACCTGTAATGTAATTTTTGTTGTCTGTAATAAATGGCAGCATCCTTCGATAACCTTCGTGAGATAATTAAATTCACTGAATGATTTATAAAATCCAATGAGAGTGTCGTACGATGTCCTTCGCCAGCCAATGAAATTCACGTTGTTGCATTGTTCGACGTGGGATTCCGCTGTGGAGAAGCCTTTAACCGGCAAAGTTAGACGCTGGAGAGATGTTCACCGGTCGTCGATGATCTAAACTTGGCCTTGCAATCTCCCTCCCCCTCTAGAACGAGATAGAGAGATAGAAAGAGAGAGAGAGAGAGAGGGAGAGAGAGAGATAAAGAGAGGAGGAGGAGGAGGAGAGAGAAAGAGAACTCTGAGATTACAGGTTGTCCGAGTGTCGAGCAGGATCAGCAGCCGGTATCCTTTTTCTAGGAGGCGCTGCGAGAAGATCTTCGTCTGGGAATACAAACACCGCTGGCCATGACACCGTAACCTTACCCAACGGTTGATTATCCGTGCCGATCGTTAGGATCATTAGCCATCTCGTGTCATTAGCTTTATTGTGCTCGCGTCGGTGATGCCTTCGCTCTCGCAAGTCGTCGTTTGCATAATGACACGTAATTATTTATCTGGAGTATGCAAGCAGCGCTCGCGCACGCGCTCAGTGCGACGTCGCATCCCGAACGATAATTCCAAAGAAAAATTGGTTGCAAAGTGGTTGCACTTCCGGATCTAGAATCATTCCAAGATAGTACGAAGAAGTCTTTAAAACGTTCCGAAAATGACGTCTTTAGACGTCTGAAATAAGACATTTTTAAAATGTCCCGGAAAAGACGTCTTCAAGACGTCTTATTTCAGACGTTCAAACAATATTTCTGGAAAGACGTCTTTATGACGTCTTAAGACGTCTATTCACGACGTAAAACGTTCAGACCTAAAATGAAGGTAACAAAGACGTATCTGGGTAATGCATAAAAATTACTTTCCAAATGTTTAGCAATACTGAAAATGTCGATATTAATAGAATTTAATAAAAATTACAATTAGAACAAACATTTAAAAATCAACATTTTATGAATACCATTATGGATTATTGTTTATTTCAATACTGAACATGTTTTTTCAGACAGTTCCTATAATGAGACAAAAAAATGTTCCAAACAAAAGTTAATAAACATTTAGCGGTCTGCAAATTTTAATACAACAAATTTTTTCAAAAACGATAAGCCGTTCTAAGGATATTCGGAAGACGTTCAGAAGACATTCGTAGGACATTCAAGTCGTCTTTAAGACGTCTTGAAAAGTAACAAACGTTTTTGTACTATCTGGGTTGTTATGCTCTTAAATATGCTTCCAAATAGTGTTAAAATCTTAATGGACTGTTAGATCATAGGACTATTGTTTTTTGACCTGGCAGCCGCACTCCATACATTGCAGGCCTTGCTTATTTCGTTCCTCAGTTCACATACTACTGGTGCATAGGAGAACTGGACGCTACGAATGTGTACAAGCTGGTGGCATTTGAAGGAACTGCATTATAATAATGTATGGAGTCGGTCTTTTGAGTTAGGACTATCATTTCCAAGGATTATAAGAACGAAGATCGTAAAAATGTATTCTGCTCGCGAAAAATCCGATAGGACAAGCAAGTGCCGAACGTTTGCCGTACTCAAGGAGTTAATAATTAAACATTGATTAACTTTTTCTCTGTGTAGTGCAATTCTATCGTTAACCGTGTACAGGAGTGCAATTGGACTCCATTTTTCTAGCAAAATATAAAGAAAAAATTCGTTCACACAAGTATCCGTGAAATTTTATTGATTTTTAAAAGTTAAGCATGCAATACTTTCAATAATTCGAAACTTATCTCATATAGCACTCCTTAGCAAATCTTTGGACATTTTCCACTTGTAAACAATTTAATTTCCGCTTTCATGAGCCTGGGGTGCGTTTGCACCCTACACACAGAGAGAGAATGTTCAAACAGTGACACAATATCTTGTAAAAAAGGGGCTGAAAAGCTATCACTTCTTCTCCCGGTAGAGTCATAAGAAACCCTTTTTACTCGGTAAACAATCTGCATGTTGCACAAGTTGAAGCGAGCTGAAAGTGGCATTTTTTAGCGTGACTGATCGTTACCTTTTTGTGGTCCCGTTCTCCGACGTGCGACGGTTGCTGCCGTTCCCGGGTAATACGAGCATTCGCGGCGATGATGATTTCGTGGCATTGGCGCAGCGCAGTTAGATAATTTAGCAAAACATCGCGAACACTCGAACTCGAACTTGAACGCGTCCGATGGTAAACGTGGTTGGCCTACATTACGCGAGGATTGGTGCCCCGGCCGTGGAACCTGGGCGTGTTTCCGAGAAGAAACGGATCGTTCGCGGCACGGTACTCCTTTGGCGAGACTAATGGAACAACAACGTAGCATCGGGTACGTAACACGTGCAATTTGAAGGCTAGGTAACCGGCCTGGTGCGGCGACCGGCCGGAAGAGAAAGAAGAAACCGGCGAAGAAACGGGGACGAAGAAAACGAGGAGAAACGGCTCCGAAGGCCGGCGAAACAAGAAAGCTCCTAGCTAAGCCAATAACGAGGAGGAAGCGCCGTACCGCGCTGGACCCAGCCGGAACGAGCAAGCTTTTGCATATTGCATTCAGCTGCAAAACCATTATGCAAAGTCAAAGCTGCGTGCGACGCATGCACGTGGGCGAACGCGTCGTTGTAAACCGTGATTAAAACATAAATCATGCGTAACTTAGTGGAACCATTCCGCACGCGAGCGTGATCAGGCATTGTGAGGATTTGTTGCCCGGAGATCCTCCTGTTCTTCGGCGTTTAAGTGATTTCTTCGTCGGGGAAGACGATATGCCGGAGATGTCAGGTTGTTTCTATGCTCAGCTGTCATGGAAGACCGTCCGAGAAGCTCCCAGGTGAGCGATCGATCCAATCTCTGATACCGATCCAGTTCGATCTCGGGAACTACGATTCCCTTCGTCTATCATCTCGAAGAATCAATAGAACATTGGAAAAATCTTCGTCAAAATAGGAAAACAAAAACAAGAAATTATCGCGAATGATGAATGGCAACGCGTCGGTTGAACTTTTAATTCAGTTTCGGAGACTTTATCTACGCCGAACTTCTTGAAATGTCAATCGACCAGCCAAAGGGTTCAACTATTTTAGGTGCCGCTCGGAGGCTGTGAATTACCAATTTACGAACAGCGCGCAAGTTCTCCAATACGGCTGATTCAAACTAAATTGGCCACTTAAGGCCACTTCAGACGAATCATTTAAAAATTTTATTTAGTTTATCCGAGTAACCTCGTTACAGTTCTTACGGTCTTTCTTTCTGCCGTAAACTTGCGCTGTTTCCTTTTCGTAGGTAGATCGTAACGAGACGTTCGGCTCTTTCTGAAGGAAATTTCCGAAACATCAAGGTTGTTATCTCTTATAATTAGACTGGCCCACGGTGGTTGCAAGAAGACTTTGAACAGAAATCGTTTCACCAAGGAATCCGAGACGGCTTCTAAAAAGGAATACAGTATAGATCTAAAGACCCCCGGGTCTAGCATAGACCGCACAGGGCTACTACCCAGATAGCACGCGACGTCTTAAAGACGTCTTTTTTACGTCAATGTTAGGTCTGAACGTCTTTCAGACGTCTTAAAGACGTACCGTTTTCGAATAAAAGACGTTCAGGAGACGTCGGGGAGCCGTTCGGAAGCTGTTGGAGACATCTATAAGACGTCTGAATGTCCAACAACAGACGTTTAAGACATTTCTGTGCTATCTGAATATTTTGTTAAGATGCGCTGAACGTACAAAACGACAGCGTCGTCAAAGAGTAGGGATACAACTAAGGGCGACACTTAGAAAGAATACGACTTTTTAAAGAGTTTTATATAATAAGCAAAATTACATTATGTATATATTTATATTATTAGTTATAAGTAGATTTAAGTGCAAGAACTTTACGCTGGCTGCGACCTACTCAGCTCGAGTTTCACCTCGCGGGGTACGCTCCTCAGTGGAGGGGGTAGGCGAACTTACTAAGATCGTACAGCTCCGTCCGACTTACAAGACTTTACTGTATTTGCGGGAAAATATTTTTTTAATACTGAAGCAACCGAGCACTAAAAATGACTACTATGCGTTGCTATTGTATAAAAATTACACAATCGGATTTATTTGGATTTTTTGCGGTTTTTATTATAATGTATGCTTAAATATACATAGAATCGTGTAGAAGCATCTTCATAAATTCAATAATTATAAAATACAAAATCAGGAAACGGTTATCTGACCGGTTATGGTGGGTTTAGCGTTAAATGATCCAGATTGTGTTGTCCTGCTAGTTTCGAGAAGGCTTTCAACTTTATTTGTATTGAATTACGCTCGCGACTGCGCGTGTTTCTCAAACACTGACCCCGCCCAAGGTAGTCGAACATCTTCCGAACGGCATGTCTCGCGCGAATGTTAACTCGTCGTTAACACCAGATCCAGCACAACGGTCTGCGAGTACTTGACGCGTCAGCTCGCGACTAATCGAACGAATGACAAGCATTCCTTTCGTAATATCTCGCGTCTAATTGCATTGCGCGTAACGGCCTTTTCGATCGGTCGTTAAGGTGCCTTCTCGCTCAAGGATTCGCTCAGCCACGTATCTGGATCTCGGCGGTGTATCGGCCGCCTCCGGGGCCTATGATCAACGACGCTAATGGCAGCGCGAACGCTAGCTCGCTCTCTCGCGGAGACAATGCGTCTCGCGATCCGATTGGAAAGTCGCTGATCGATCTTGAAGCTGATAACTTGTTACTAGAGATGGACTCAAGTGCTACGCAAGTAGGCTTAACGCTTTTGTTCTAAAATGTTTGTCTAACTTCTGTTTAAAAAAATTAAGACACTTGGTTCTTTAACACTAAACCCAGATAACATGCGACGTCTTAAAGACGCCTTTTTTACGTCCATTTTAGGTCTGCACGTCTTTCTGGAGACGTGAAAACATCTTATTCTCTTCGAAACTATGAACATTTACAATTAAAAAATTTAAATGTTTCATTTATTTTCATCTCTTTTTATTTATTTTCTCTCTTATTTATTTCTATGATTTGAAATAATTTAAAAAAAAACACACACAAAGCATCTAGCATTGCGTCTGTCAGTCAAAATTTTTTCTTTCTAACAAAGTCATTGGCAATTGAACAATTGCACTCATTTTGTGCGCAGGTCGGTTTAATTGTAGACAATGCATCAGATAGTTGTTGCAAATTTTCGATTTTTTTACAATTTGTTCCAAATATACCTACTAAAATTCTTCGTTAATGTCTCATATTTACTATCATTACATTTAGATTCGAATTCCTTCAGTCTTTCCGAGATTGACAAATTTTAGTTGTTCTTCCAAAGGTAATTAATTATTTTTAAAATACGTTATAGGACGGCACCCTAACTGTGGCATCCGTACGTTTCGAAGTGTAACTCAGAACGCGCGCTTTTTTTCGAATTCTCGACAAACAACAATAACTTCTCGAGGAATGGAAAATTTAAATATTTAGGTTTTCTGAAAAATTTCTCGAGTAAAAACACTAGTTCTACGAGTACGTGTTGAACTTGATCCCATCCCTACTCGTCACCGCGATCCACGGACGATCGGGGCGGCCATAATGGGACGTATTATGCATGCCCCTGTCGGGGAAAATTGTACCGATTAGCGTCGGAGGATGTATAATTTTTTAATTAAGATCTTTCTATCTAGCCGCGGATCCCGCCAGGCGTTTTCCTATTTCTGATTTGTTTCTGAAATTACGGTGATTACAGTGCATTAGCATTTTTTTTTCTCCTCTCCGCTCGCCGCGCCGCCTCGTCCACTCACGGCTGCATGTCCACGCGGAGATTGTGTAAGGACAAGGCCTGCTAGCCGCGATATCTGCCCGTGAACAATCCCGGATCGATAATTAAGTTTTGATGGACGTGAACTCTCCGATAGGAAACGGAGAATAAATACTTAACACGATTCCGCCAGATGTTCTGCGCGACCGCAACTGAGATAATATTTTAAGAGATGCGCAATTAACGCGATGATTGCGCTCGCCGGAGGAAACAATACGTCTTGCGATACGATCTCGCGAACGATCGACGTCCAACCGAACAGATAACGTCTCCTGCTGGAAATAATGCTTCACTTCGAGTCGCATTCCTGGAAGAATTTCATTTAGCCGCGGAGTTCGCGGAATCCGCCGACGAAATTTCCACGCGGACGCATTCGGAGAGCCAACCGGCCCCCGCTTTATGACCCCTGCTCGAAGGACCGAGGACGACCATGGCTCAAACGAGCCCGTTCGGAGACTTGTTTGCCGGCCAGAGATCATATCTGTCACGGAATAGACGGATCTTCAACGGTTCGCCGAGAGAAAATTGAAAATGAAAGAGGATTTTATCTTTACGAACCTCGCCGACTTTTCGGACGTGGTTCTGCCGGCTTTTTATTTGTGTGTTTGTTTGGACTGTTTCAACAATCTTATTCCGACATCGATCAGAAAGAATTCAAGATCAGTAAATCAGTAGACTGCAGATTTTTATGCGGAATAAAAATATTCTACATCATTATGCGGAATAAAAATATTCTACAAAATATTCATCCCTTAATAATTTTAACAATTAGGTTTTTATGATATTTTACTATTTTATATTTTATCGATTTCTTCATGAATGCATAAAATTCCGCAGTCATCAGATTCATGGTATCTCAAGACAGTTATAATTTATTTGTCGAATTTATGATTTTACGATACGCTGTGCGATAAGAGTGCTTTCAGACAATTTATTTTCTATTGCAGTTGACCTTGAGCGACCTCAAATGATCTTCATAACAGGTCATTGTATTCGTCTTGAAACACGCTACCGGAATGAACATAAAAACCATATCGTACCATTTAAAAAAAAAAGCTTGACCTTCATGTCTCCTTGACGCCTACACCTATAAAAAAGTTAGTAACATCAGATTACGAGCGCCTCGATAGCAAGGAAGTTTGGTCGGATGCACTTTCTTCTATCTTCAAAAGCATGCGAGTTATGCAGGTGACCTGTTTAATAAAAAAAGCTAAAAGCTAAGATAAATTAACATGAACATTTTTTAAGGAAGTTAAAAATAAAAAAGTCTCCAAGAAGTCTGTGTGACGTCTAAAGGAGGATAAACTTCCGAAATCGACAACCCTCCGATTTTGCTGAAATTTTTACCAAAGCTTATCCTTGATTAGAGAAGAAAGTCCCTAAAAGGATTCTTGGCGACAAAGCCTCGTTTGCCCCCTAGCCCCCTTGAAAGTTTTGACAATTCTTACTAAATATTATTACCAAATCTTACTAGAAAAAGGTAATATACATTTTTTACGTAAACCTATTAGTTTGCCTGTTATGACCCAAAATAACTCGGCGGGGGTCAAATTAAGTCCGCCAAACATTTTTTAAAATTTCTGCTTTATTAAATATGCGTGCTATGTGGGAAGTAGTTTCCAACGCTGCAACTGTAAAATAAATAATAGTGCAAGGGGTTAATAACTGAATAAAATAGGCTCGCAATTTTTCTTTTGAAACTGAAGACTTGGGCGAACGAAAGCTTTCGAAACACAAGGTCTGGCACGAGCAAACCTTTCGGAGAATAAGTCAGTGAACTATATATGCTGATAGACGTCAACGGGAATGTCGAAGCGATGGCTGACCTGTCTGGCGTCGTCACTAGACAATACACGGGCGACACTCAACACGGGCCGTCCGTGGTGACCTTAAAATAATAGACTACACATAGCGAGATAACAAGCGGGGGCGCGCGCGAGCACACGCGCATGCGGCAGCGTCGAAATGTAAGCATGGCCACGTGTTACAAGGCAACACGTGTCGCGTGGTTACCAGTGAAAATAAATCGTGCGCGACCGGGATGCGGCGACGGGAACAGGGAAGGAGCTTTGAAAAAGTCTGAAGGAAGAAATTCGAGAAAAAGGTTTCGGGGACCCTTGTCGGTTTCGCCGGTTTCAGTGACTGTTCCCGTGCTGTTCGCGGAGGCGTTTCACGATCAAAAGAGGGAAGAGATACGAGAGAGAAAAGGTTGGCGTCCCTTTCTCGGCAGGGTCGGAAATTCCACGCCGCTCCGAGCCGCGTTGAAATTTGTCAGCCCATCCTGGAACGTGACAAAATGTATTTCGATGAGTTCCACAGGGAATCGACACTCAGCCGATGCGACGCGACGCGACGCGACGCGACGCTTCCGAAGTATACGACGAGGAGGGCCACCGCATAATCGCCGTGTAATTTGTTCGAGGAACCAGCTCGCAGCAATTGAAAGACATTAAATCGGTAAGCATTAAAATTCCACGGAACGTAAAGCAAAGGTGCGAATTTTTAACGCGGACTTCCGTGGAAATTCATGAAGAGGCTTTAAACGCCCCGTTGAGACATGCCATTAACGTGTAACAGAGAACGGTACGTTTTACGGTGAACTTTGTAAGACGCATTAAAAAATTGACCGTCCGACCCGACGACGTAACGGCCTTTTAACGCCCTGCTACGGCCGATCCCTTCGCTACCTTTAAATCGATGCCCGCCAGACCAACTGACGCTACTCGGAATATATACCATACAAAGGAATATACTTGTAAACTTCTATGACCGCGTTAATGTGCTTTTTAAACCCACGCGGACGGTCGTTCGGTTTATGTCCGGCAGGCAGGCCGGCTGGTCCCTTTCGTTCCGACGACGTGACGCGACGGGCACGACCGATTTGCGTCACCGTGTTCTGTTGGCTTTATTGGTTCAACCGAACCGACGAGAATCGACTATAAATTCATCTGTACTTTTCAAGTAAAATTATTTCTTTGTTTTTATTTTTATGATCAATACTAGACCGTGGATCTTTACGCATTTATGGCTTCTAAAAATTTTCAAAAATTTTAACACAGACTTTAATACGATTTTTATTTATTCCAGATCTATGAAGATTATTACCACTGAAAATAAGATTCCATCTGCTCCCACTTTCTTGAAACTTGCCAACAAAAATTAAAAACTGCATAATCGTCAGCAGCCTAATCAATACTCTTCGTACAACATGGATACTGTAATGTAAAACATCAATAAACAAAACACTGTTTCAAGTGCAGTTTTCAATCTCAGATAGCATGTGACGTCTTTTTTACGTCCATTTTAGGTCGGAACGTCTTACGTCCTGAATAGACGTTTTTCTGGAAACGTCGCTTGAACGTCTGAAATAAGACGTCTGTTTCGAGACGTTTGTAAGACTTCTTAGAGTCATCTTAAAGACGTACTGTTTCCGAACAAAAGTCGTTCAGGAGACGTTCGGAAGCCTTTGGTGACGTCTCCGTGGTATCCGGGATGAAATGAAACATTGAACGGGTTGAGATAGTGCCTGCGAAAGTGTTAATAGCGTGATACTAAACGCGTTTGGGACAACGCCGTGTACCAAGAATATAGTTGTAAATCTCTACGAGCCTGTTGACACGGTTTTTATATTCGTAACGGTCATGGCGCGGTGGTTCTTCGCGTTTACGTCTCGGGCCGCACGAAATTGGTTGCACCGGGCAACGCAGCCGGCGGCAGTGGCCGCCCGTTACGACGCCGCGCTGCGCCGGATAAAATGGACTCGGGGTAAATAAAAAAGTTTGTTGTCTCGCGTAATGATTCACGAATGAGTAACGGGCGCCGCGTAAGGAACGAATTGTCCGGTGTCCGTTCATCGCGACTCCTTTTTTAAAGATCCTACAATCGACCGTGACGACAGGGTAGATTGTTGGAAGACAGAAGATGACTCGAAGAAACCAATAAAAGATGATCAGCTTCTTAAGCGAATAATTAAGGGTCGTTCGTAGCTGACGGTGCCTGAAATCGTTCCGAACAGTGTCACTCCGAAGAAGCTACCGGAACAACTAACAGTCTCTGATCCTTCAAAGATATTTTGGTGATCGTTGACGACCATCGAACGGGCCCTAGCGGTTCTTTGCGGTCTCTTGACAAGCCTTGGAGATCGGTAGAATGCCGCACTGAATTTATCCAATCATTGTATTAAATATTTTGTCCGATTAACGTTTAATTTAGTTCAGTATTCTGGTTTAACATCATTTGTATTCATTTTAATGTTTCCCGTGAATATTAATTAGAACACAAATTTGCATTTAAAAAAATCAATATAATATTATAATAAATTGAAATATTTACATTAATAATGTAATAAGTGAACAGTGAATGTATGCATTTATGGCAAAAACATTAGAAGAATTTAAATATATTGTTATATTATATTATAAATATACTGTTATTATATACGGATGTCTTCTGAACGGCTTATCGTACGAAACTGTACGTCTTAAAGACGTCCATCAGACGTCTTTTGGTCGTCTTTTAAACGTTTTTAAAAGTCTTACTTCAGATAAAAATAACTAGACGCATGCCGGGCGTGAACCTAGTATAATCACGTCTACAGTCCGCGGGCTTAAAAATCTGAAAAAAATTCATAGACGGTACTTATAACTAGACTGCGGATTTTTATGCATTTATGGAGAAACTGACTGATAAGATATTAAATGATTATAAAAATCTAAGAATGTTGTTAGATTGTTTTCAATATATCGAAATTATTAAGGGACGAAATCAATTTTTATTGAACACCTTTTCACAATCGATGCAAAATATTTTTATTTTGCAGAATGATCCTCAGTCTACTTATAACAATATATCGGTACTGTAAAAATCTAGAGAAATATATATTTTCAAGACGTCTTATTTCAGACGCGTCTCTAAAATGACGTCTTTAAGACATCTGAAATAAGATTTTCAGACTTAAAATGTACGTGTGCAAGATGTACTATCTGGGGAAAAACAATAGCATTTAGAGTTTCCTTGTGGAAAGTCCGTAAATTAAGTGCCTAGGCATGTCGAGGAACGTATGTAAGTGGAAAACCGCGGAAGATCGATGCAGGCACGCTTCCTTTCGAAGGTACACGATTGCGAAACCAAAGGAGGCGCAGAGTCTTCCCAGGCAGATAGATAGAAGGTGACGATGCCTGGCCGATGAGTGTCTTTCATTCTCACGGAAGAGAAAAGTCAAGCTACGATTATCTGTGGAGCGCAGGTGCGACACGGTGCATCACGGCAGCCGTATTCACCAAAACCGTAATTGCTGACGTCGCATCGTGACAGCCGAGGATCTGTCGGATGAATCACTGGAACAGATAGAATTTTACTTAAAGAAATGATGCAATTTCTCGAGAATGTTCACGCAGATCTTGTCTTCCGCATTTTCAATTAATATTGGACTGCAATTCAATTCGAGGTAAATATGATTATTCTTCAAGATTACTTTAGCGATCTTATGCGAGTATAAAAGTAGCTACATTTAATTATAGCTTTGCATTATTATGTGGTCTTTGCAAACAGAGATTCTTAGGCTACACATGTTCTTCCGAAGATAATGCGAGCCTTAAAGACGTCTTTGTGCTATCTGGTCAAGGTTTCAGTAAAATTCAAACGCCATAAATTAATAAAACTACTAGCCGTCGTAGTAATCGTAAATCGTTGTTCCCGTTAGATCTTATTGTAGGTCTAACAACCTAATCTAATTGATCGCGGAACGGGGTCGAAGTTGGAATCGTCGACCGCCTAGCCTGGAGGAAAACGTCTCGCGTCATCAGCGTGAAATGTCACCGATAAAAACGGCCGCTCGACGACTTACACTCTCGATCGTGACATCGTCGATCCGGGGCGAGTTTCCCTGAACTTTAATGGAGCACATGTTGGCTGGTGGTATCGGCGGGGGGCTAAACGCGCAAGACCAGCGGCACGTCTCTTCCGAGAAACAAGAAACGTGGATCGTTAGAGCTGTGCGTAGTCACCGGTGTGCAGTACCAGTTTTGATAACAGGTCTTGATGTAGTGTGGCGTATGTGCGGGTGCGTTCACTAGTCTGGGAGCAGTAAGGCAATGGTCCAAGGTAATCTTGAAACGTCCCGCCGCCGGTTATCCGCGATGTTTGACTTGATCTATGGAATCACGTAGCCGGATCAATATTCCGTGTACGTGTTCGAATGCGTGCAAATACTAGTAGTCCGTGTTAGATACGTGTCTTTCTCGTGTTTCCTCTTAGCTACCATTCTCTTTTCCCTCTCTCTCTCTCTCTATCGCTCTCTCGCTTCCTCTCTTTCTCTCCACGGGCCGTTGGCATCTATCTCCGTCGGGTCTTTGAGCACGGAGAATACGTACGTACTACGTGTCTAATTAGTGAAGCAAACAGTGTAGTTTCTAGGTAGCAAATGGTAGATACACAGACGAATCGGTTGGCACACAAGATGGAGTTGCAGGTCGAATCGCATCGTCATGTCGATCGACGGGCTTGTCATCCTCGGCTTCGAAAGTCGACCTGAAACGTCGTCCCGCCACTCGGACCGGGTTCCGATCATTGCCCGAGTATTTGCTGATCGGATCGATAATAATTACTTAATCGCTGTTAATTGGATCAAGGTAAATCCAACCGGTCACACGTAAAATGTTTGATACTCGTTAAGGAAGCGAATGGATGTCAGAAGGAAGGATTACGTGTAGGTGGTTTAGAGTCAAAACGATTTAGGCGAATTCTGATCCTTATCGAACATACTCACCCTAGAGTTTAATCAGTTTTTGGAAACTATTACTTAGGAGCAGAGGACCGATGAATGATTGAAAATTACGATTAATATAAAATCCAATTATTAATTGTGGTTACTGATTACTAAATAAGCGGTACTTCATTGATTAATGAAGAAGAAAGGAATCAGAAATTGTTGTAATCAATGTTCGTGATTGCTTTAGCGATTATTAATCATGGGATGATTACATTTTTGATTATGATTTCATCTGTACTTTTGCAGTAACAACAACGCTATGATCATTTTTTTAGAAGTATATTTTTTACATAGTTTTACATAGAGAATCCTTAGAACAAGTTATTTATTTATTTTTAGTGTAATTTGCTTTTAATACAACTCTCAACGTACAGATATACATTACAAGTCTGCATAAAATATAATTAATTATCGAATGATTTAAAAATTACTGATTAACTATTAAAAATTACAGAAGGTAATCATGATTGCTGATGTATTTCAACGGTGATTGACTGATTAATGATTACAATTACTACAGAAATCGATTACAAAAGAATCAATTACTGCCCAACTCTGCTTACGCGGCAGAAAACCACCGGTGCGACAAAAGATAATTCCAACTGATCAGAGATAGAAAGATGCGTAAAGGGTGTAGCCGGATAGAATGGTAAAAAATGACCTTGGACCATGGACCAAATTAAAAGACTAATGGACCATGTTGCGTAAATTTTTAACCGTGTATCTCGATCGAGTTATGGGGTGAAATGGGAAAGATTAGTTTTTGGTCTATTTTCCCTATCGAATCGCGTGGGAAAATTTTGAAAAAACCGATGTCAAATATCTAAATACGTGCACATACCGTAACCATTTAAATGGGAACACGTAAATATCTCTGTCACTAGTGATTTTATGGGAAAAGTCAAAGGGCAAAGTTGTTCTATTATGGGTAAGGTGCACCCCCCCACTCTACCTTCCTCTTCCACGACGGTGTTCCCCACGTGTTCGCTCGCTCACGTGACGATCCTGGCAGAGAGGGGGTAACTCGTTCCCCTCAATTCGTACTCTGACCTGAAATACGTGCAGCGTACGCCTGTTCCGCTACTTTGTGTAATAGTTTGCCATAATATTCCGCAAATAGTTATATTCCCGCGGAAAATAAGCACGAAAGAACCAACGTTGTATTTTTTAAACACAAAAATGCGCCGATACTTGAAACACGTCTCGTGAATACTTTCTTGCGCATTCAAGTTGTTGCATAAGCTGCGTTCGTGCAGCGCAGCGGCTTTAACCGGCACAACGCATGGTCAAAAATCGAGGCACAGTTAGACGATTCTACGCCTCGCTTTTCCGAAGAGATTTCGCAAGGATCCGCGAGACGGCCCATTACCGCGCCGGCGATTCCGAAACGAAGCAAAACACCGCGTGGATAACAAGTGCATAAACCTGAGAACTATCTCCGTGTTAGCGCTCTAGGATATTAATTCCCGTTCGCGGGATTCCCGCTAGCGAAAGACAGGCAGCTGTCCGGAGTCCGGAGTGCTGTGCAGCAGGTTACGTGTATCTACCAAGTGTTACATTGTTGCTCATGATCCGACTACTATTATTATCTCGAGTATCCGATTGAGCTTTCTTGAATGAAAGCGGTTAGTAGACAACGGATCTTTATGCAAAATTAAATGTTTATGCATAATCTGCAGGGATATGGAGGCAAATGAAAATTTATTTCTTCCGTAAATCATATTAATTGTTTGAAAATAATGTTCCCATATTTCTACACTGGTCGAATTTTTTTATTGCTTGAAGTTTCACCGACTCATTTTTATCACAAATGCATAAAATCCGCTTTTATGCAATTTTTATTTCAATGCGTACTTTGATACAAACAATTTATCGAATTAATTTCTACGTAAGTAACTTTATAATTTCAATAATGGTAAAATGAGAAATATAAAACCGGTAATTTGACCGGCAGCGGTGGGCTTAGCGTTAAAAAGAGCGAAGTGCAGCACTGCGATACCGCGACGATTTGTTGTTCTACGATTACACATTTCTCGTTAGGGGAGTCGAGCAGTTTTAATTCACTGTTGGCCACCGATAGAAAAATCGGCTACCTCGCATGGCGAATAGAACAATGAACAGTAGCGTCATCGGGTTCACGATTTAATTGGCCACTGTCGACGCCGAAGAGCCCCGTTTAGTTCCTCCGAGGTGGTTCAATCTGCGTTACGCGATGTAACGGTAGCGTTCTGGAGATGAACGGGGTCGAGTGAAGCCGAAGAGAAGGAAGAAGAAGGAGGACAGGCGAAACCAGCAGAACGGGAGTGGGGAAGAGGTTGTAGTAGTAGTAGGAGGAGGAGAAGGAGGAGGAGGAGGAAGTGGAAGAGCAGGAGCAGAAGAAGAAGAAGAAGAAGAAGATGGAGCAGAAGAAGAAGCAGAAGTGGAAGAAGAAGAAGACGACAACGACGCCGATGACGATGATGATGCAGGGCCCTCGAGCACGCAGCTGGCTCGTCGTGTCTCGTGCATTATGCCATCGTGTAATGCCTATCTCATCCAAGGCCAGTTGTACTACAGTCCTCGGCTATATACCGCATATATTGCAACGGAAAATAAATCGTTGCGCAACCGCGCCGGCCGAGGCGATAGACTGCGAGGGTGCTACTCGCACGGACCGCGGTGGCATAAAATTATTGCCTCGTTTATTCCAGGCAATGATCTCATTGCCGGCTTAGCTGATATCGGGACGTCGATCGCCGATGCCGGTCGCGGAATTCACAGCGTTTTTAAGGGAAATTATCGCGGTCCGTTCGAACGGCTCCCCCGGATTTACGTATCGCGATCAGTCCTCCTCCTCCTCCTCCTTCTCCTCCTCCGGCTCCCACCGCTCTCGCGGAGGAGATCATTTTGCCCCGATAAACCTGTAATTTCTTCGGTCCGCGGTCTCGGCCAGACCCGCCTAGCTGCTTGTCCCACTTACACCGGGCGTAAACAACGCGTCGGAGAAAACGAATACAGTATACAGATACCGATGCAGGAAACCGTTTCCGTGTCGCAGGGTGTACAACTCTCTACCGGCCTACCCTCTTTCTTCAAATCGGCGCGCTATCATTGCGAACGCGAACTCGATGGACCGGAAGGTCGCGGTATCACCGGAAAATATATTTCCAATTACCCGCATGATAATATACTATACTATACTAATATGTTATATATTTATCATTATATTTCTTTATTGTATAATATTATATATAATATATTGTATATTGTATAATATAACATATATATTTATCATTTTCAATCTGTTGTGATACTCTTTCGATATGTTAATTTTTCCGCAGTAAATTATTCAGGTAACCTACGTCTCGATGAAATGTTAGGAGTTTTCTGTTTGTTAAACCAGTTCTCTAATCGGGTCGTTTGAATTTTACCATACCAGTTATGTTAAAGTATCGACACAAGAGCATATATTCTTGGAAACATTTGAATATATTCTAGAAAAATCGATCATACGATTACACGTATACAAAGTAGTATTTTGTAGTGTTTGATTAATTTATGATACACTTTCTGTAAAGATCAATTAGTTCAGAATTTTGTACAGAATGTCATATACTTTTGCAAAGATGCTTGTTTGAGCCCCTTAAATGTCGTTTACTTAGCGAACGTGTGAAACAGAATTTATAAGTACGAGTATCATTTAATCTTTTATCATTTTCTCGTTGCGAATATTTAATTTATTCCTTTATACATTGTTAGATTTATTATTTAAACAAATGGTTTTATTTGATGGTTTTAACGTCTTGCTCTATGACATCGAATTAAACTCGTCCTAAAGATTTAGATCAAATTTCTGTTAAATTAAAATAAAATTTTATTTCTCCATTAGTGAAAACATAGGAATAAAAACAGTATAAAGAAACGATAAAGAAATTTTAATTTTATGGATATACAAATTAACTCACAAAATTTCTACAAAAAACAGTTATAATACTTTTACATCACGAAAAGAATTGAAAGCGATTTTACTTTTTGTCTACGGATTGTAGTATTTATTTCTTCGTTATATTGACCTTTTTTCACAGGAGTTTTGATGGATAACACAAAATCCAAGAGCATCAAAGCAATTGTTTACATAGGTCGATCAATTAGTAATTGTTATTTACAAAAACGTCCTCACTGATTCCAGTGTCTTCGAAACATATTTTGAAGGTCAATATTCTCAACAACTTTTCCCTACACGTGTATACAATGACTCCCATTAATATTTGGACGCTCCTAAAAAAACAATAACTTTTTTGATTTGATACGATTTGAACTTTTTCGAGAGTTAGAGCAATTAGTTTACTATATGAAGCGAAAAGAAATTTTTCAAAAATTGCAATTGGTCGGAATTGTAGTGAAAATACTAAAAGTTACATTTCACAATATTTTTATGTGGGTCTATATTAAAAATTTAAAAAATGCGTTTTGTAGATCTGTGTCAATTGCATGCATTGTGAGACAGGCATTGAAAGATGTAAGAATTGTTAGATTTATTAGAGGCCGAAAATCGTGGAAACTGCAATTTTTAGCATCTTTAAACGTTGTAGCTCATTGCAACATTGACCGATTTCGATGAAATTTTAAACTTTTGGCATAAGGCCACATAAAAAAATTACAATATACAACTTTTCGTATTTTCTCTGCAATTCCGAACAATTACAATTTTTCTCAAAAATTCTTTTCACGTTATGGAACAAACCAATTGTTCTACCTTCTCAACAAAAATCCAATTCGTATGATCCAATATTAATAAAGTTATCATCTTTTTCAGAGTCTCCGAATATTAGTGGGAGTCACTATATGTCTATTTAATATCATGTAAATTACCATGTCCATGAGACGTCTACTTTTAGATGTCTTTTAATATCAACCATATATTTACGAATTTTTCACAGAGTACGTCTGAGCGACGGTGGGGATTATCTATTCGTAAGTAGTTGCGTGTATCGCCTTTCGATTATCAAAAATTCTCGTCAATACGAGAAATACGAGAAATAAATAACTACGAAAATTAAATAATTGTGCGTGTGTAAAAAAAATTGTGCCACGACGAACGTCTCTGCTGTTGGGTCTATAGAGGCAAAAATGAACGCATTGAATCGAAGGGAAAATTGATATAGATACGGGACCGGTTTGACTGTGTGCCTCGCGCGGCTCGTCGGTGATCTTTTTCCAAACATGCTTCGTTGAAAAAACTGAGCAGCAGCAGCAGCAGCAGCAGCGGCCGCGTTTCCTCAGCGCGTGGTCCACGAGGTGAACAAGTTTTCGCATCAAGCAAAAAGAAGGTACGCAGGAACGGTCTATTCGATCGCGTGTCACGACGCGTCGTGTATCGTCCAAGTTCGTTCGAAAATCTCGTGAAAAAGCTCGTTAAGTCGCGAGGCGTGTACGCGACGGCGACGCTTCCCGCGGATTCGGGTTCGAGTTCGAGTTCGGGGGCCCAGGGACCCTTAAATTCGGAGTCACGTCTACGTATAAACGGGGGAACGGAAGAGGAACCAGTGAGAGTTGGGTATAAATACACCGCGAACGGGTCCCTTCTCGAACCAGAACCCTAGCAGCAAGGGGAAAAAAGGATGGCGAGGAGGAGGAGTAGGAGGAGGCAAGGGGCAAGAAAATAAGAGGAAACAAAAGTATATCGGAGAACCGGCTCATCAGCTGGCCGGACTGGTCTGTTGTGTTGCCGTCCCTCTTCCACCGCCGCGAAACCGGTCATCCGTTCTTCGTCCGTCATCGGGAGATTGTTACTGGCCTGAATTTTATTCGGAATACGGCCGCCAAGCAACTCCGTGGATCCTCTGTATCGATTCTACGCTCGCGGTACGTCACACTCGCAATAAAAACGATTTCCTCCGATCCGGCCATCTTTCATCGGTCGGTCCTAATACAATAACGTATGTCCTTCGATCGGAATAATAAATTACGCTGGACCCAGTATTACCATTCCAACAGGGAAGACACGCTGTTCTCGAGTTACCAATTAGTCCCTGAAAGAAAAGGGCTGAAACCATTGGCGCGCGCGCGGTCGCGCATCGCCACCGCACCGCAGAAGAGAGGATCACCGATCCTTCCAGGACGTCGAGCGCAGAAAAAGAAGCATTTTCAGTACAATGGACTGATTCCGAACGATGCCTTACGCTGCAACCGGAGTAGAACACCCTGTATTAGAGACGGCGGCCTTAGTGGCTTGATCGAGGCTTCCGTGGCGATGCACGGCTTCTTCCTTTATACAGTCCTTTCCTTCACCGGCTCCTCGGCAGCCTTAGGGCCTGGAGAGGAGCCGCCCTCTCTCTCTCTCTCTCTCTTTCTCTGTTCTTCGGTCATCCTTCCTCCATCAGCATCTTCTTCACGAACCCCGTTCTTGCTTTCTCTTACTCTCGGTTCCACCGTCTCCTCGTCCTGCTCGCGCGGTTTTTTCCACCGTGTGCTAAACTGTCCCTCTTTCTCTCCGGTAGCATCCCTTCTCCCATCTCTTTTCCGCTACCGCACGGTCCCAGTGTCCTCTCCACCGTCCGCTATCCTCTGCTCTCCTTTTCCCCGCGTTAGTAGGAAAGCCAAGTGGTCCTTTTGCTCGACGGTGCGCTGGCTGGCGCGCGCGGCCGGGAGGCATATAATTTTCTCGGTGTTTTTATTGCGGGGTAACTTGTCTTCAGGTGAGCCGGCCGAGGTGGAGGTGGCAGAGGCCGTGAAGGTAGAGTACTACAGGCACAGCTAACGCGCAGTAGCTTTGCCCTCCTCCCCCTCGCCGTCCCCCTTCCCGACAATTTCCCTCCCCTCCCCCCCCCCCCCCCCCCCCAACCGCCCCCAAGGTATCCCCTTCTCTCTTTCTCTTGCTTTCTCTCTTTCGCGTTTACTCCGTCTCGCTCCAGCCCGCATCTCATCCTTTACCACCGTCTCTATTCCTCGCCCTCGCTTTGTTCCTCCTTTCCACGTTCGCGTCTCGTCCTCCTCTTCCCTCCGCCGCGCCGCCGCACCGTGATTCTCTCCATCCGTCCGGCCGGCCGTCCGGCCATCCCCGCGGACCCCCGAGCGGCAGCCACAGCTATGGCAGCAGCACCGGCAGCACCGGCACCAGCACCGGCACCAGCACCAGCATCCTTCGAAGCGCAAGGATTTTGACCCTCGTTTCGTGTTGCTTGCGTTTCGCCGTAACTTTACTGACTTTGTTTTTCGCCTCCGGGACGCGAACGAGGAAGCAGGAGGGCAGAGAAGGAGAAAGATAAGGTTGATAAACCGCGCGGGGCCCCGACTCGCCGCGTCGTCCTCCTTTTCCCTCCGCGCGCCGGGCTAAGAAGAACAAGCCAGTTACGAATTCAACCGTCTCCTTCTATTTCTGGCGACCCACGCCACTTTGGCGCGACCCGCGAAAGCCCCGTAGGTCGTGATCCGATCGCGGACCGCCCCCCTTTTGTCGTCCACGATCTACCATCGCGGTTCCGCTCTGCTCCGGTCCGCTCCGCGCCAAGCTACACGCGATGCCTCCACTCTTCCGTTTTTAAGAGGATCGACGCTGTTTCGGAAACACTTCTACCACGGTTCGCATTATTGTCACCACAAGCTCCTTCTTCGCAGCGGAATATGTGGAACACGAGAATTTCGTAACATTTTCGGACATTTCAACGAAATCGTGTTGCACTCCCAGATAGCACATACGCGTCTGAAAGACGTCCATTAACCCTTTGCACTCCTATGTCGAGTGTGGATCGACATCAGTTTTTATCTCGGGAACTTCTTTGTCGAGTCCCACTCGACATTTTGTCATGTTCAAACCAATAGAAAAATACTAAAAACTGTTAAAAATAAGTAAAGGAACTGTCCTTTAAAGTAAATTTCAAATAAAAACAGTTGAGAACTGCTGGTAGCAAAATTGGAAAATAATTCAGAGTGCAAAGAGTTAAATGAGATGAAAACGTCTTTAACACGCCCCGAAAAAGACGTCTTTAACACGTTCCGAAAAATACGTCTTTGAGATGTTAAAACGTAAGACTTTCAGACTTAAAATGGACGTCTTTAAGACGTCTTGTGCTATCTGGGTTCAGATTTTGCACGAACTACCTAACTGTGACTGCAACGTGCCAGAGTTCACGTTGCACAAGTGATATCTTGCAGGTATAAGTAGGTACAGTGAAGAAAAATAAAACTATATAAACTTCGCAAGAAACTCGAGTGAAGTAGAAATTTATTTTCTTTTTTGTTTTATTTTCGACTATTACTATATACTAAATTTTAAACTATTAAAATTACACAGCCACTTCCATGGGAAATATTTCAATAAATTTCTTTATTCCAGCACCATAATATAATAAAAATTGTACATGATCTAAGTAAATATAGTCTTGTCATTTTTGTAAGATGAAACATTTTAATCGATTTCAGTGTCAGGTAGGTTTAGTGTTCATAGGTTAGACATCATATAACAGTGCTTTGAAATTCGTCTAATGTTTTCACTCTTTTAAATTACAATAAGTCTAGTGATTAATCATGTTTACCGTCCGAAGACTTATAGTTGAATAATGAAATAAAAAATACAAAACTCTTCGAAACTAGCATCTTATACCAGCAGCGGGTAAACATATACTTGCTTTCCAATCCAGTTTCATGCACACCTGATGTTCCACCAGATGCAATTTTTGTGAATGAGTAAACTAGTAGTCGGACGTGCTCCGACGTCCGAGAGTAACAGGCGGGATAGGTCCGACAGAGGATTGGAAGAAGTTAAGGCCTGATCAGGAACTGAAGATGTTAAAAACGTCCATACTAACAATAATATTTTGCAGAAAATAACTATTTCTTACAAAGTTAACACAGTCTTCGATCTCTATACTGTCTTCATGGCGCCTGCTTTGCAAAAAATAGTTGTCCTTCTATATCCTTCTTTATCGTAATAATAACCTATTATTACGATAAATTCTAATAACCTATTAATTACCGATGATTCTACAATTCTGGCATTTCACATGTCCAAAATAAAACATTGAAAATTTCTCCACAAATTGAACTTCACTGGAGTGAAATGGAAGTATATATGTTTTCTTAATGTGTTTAACATACTGAAAATAATGCAACAGTATTTTTAAATTGTTCTAATGTTTTTACCGTTTCAAAGACATCTGTTCATTTTTGTCATAAATGCATCAAATCGACTGTTTAATGATCACAGATTTTCATTTGAAGTATAAAAATATGTATCGAAACTACAAAGCACGACATCATTGAATATCTTAGAAAATATCTAGAGAATATCATAGAAACTAATTTAATTTTAATATTATTTTAAGACTTGCATGGGTAGTGTAGCGAGTCATTGGATTCGTCTTAACGTCAGCTGCAACAGTATGTAATAAAAAATACATAATGGCATTTACAAAATTAAGTTGACTATAATTTTTTATTAAAAAACGAAATGTTTTATAATTTTTTGTATTGAGATTTATAGATAACCGAATATCGATTAACTTTTGTCTGAAAGATTTTTCGCCAGATTATCGTCTGTGCCTGAAAAATTACGGTGGCTATTGAACATTTTCAGTGTGACCGCGGCGCGACGCATTTGCTTGATACATCGTGGTACAAAAAAGTAATGTAAAAGCCGTATCGGCACATCTTGGCAGCCAATTCTTCTTGCATTTTCAACAGAAACGTTTACAGTTGCTAATTGCGCGAGAAAGGACATCGGGACTCGCTTAGAAGCGTAAAAACGTTTTTCTTGAAGATTCTACAAACGCGAAATATGGTGGTAAGTAATATGTCATCTTAAAATTCGAATAATTCTAAAACAGACAAACAATAAGAAAGTAAAAATTGCTGAAAACTTTTATCTATACCAGTCTTCGTCAAATATAAACGATCCTAATAGTCGAGCAATGTATCAGACACGGGCGAAGAGAAAAAATAGTATGTACTACAAAAGTTTTACTTTGAATGCGCAACAACGCTACACGTGTACATAAATAAAAAAAAATAAAACTGGTACACTGTTGTTCATATATTCCAAGTAAGATTAAAAAAATCGCATTTTGGCCAACTTTTCGAGGCAAATGCTCCACTGCGCGTCCGTCCGTCTCGGACAATCCAGCGCTAGGTAGGGATCCCCGAGGACAGGCTCGAAGACGCGGGGATTTTCGATCGAGTAATCACGTCGGCCATAGATCGAGCTTGACGGATATCGTCGAAGCTGGGGTCCGTGTTCGCAAGGTATTACGGCCGCGCGTGACTAATCTCCGGCCAGATCCTGTATTGACAAATCGAGACGAAGATTTTTTTGTCCGCCACCGTCCGGACCAATTGTTCCGCGTTCGCATGGGGAGACACGTCATGGGAGTGCACAGGTGCGCGGCTCGATCGTCTAATTACGCGGACAGGCGTTATGGCACGTCGCCATTTAAGACGTTCCCGTCCAGCGCGGCGACGAGTCGTACCCGACCGAATCCGGGCAACGCGTGGCCAAGAGCCGAGCTAGCTACACCCTTCTCTGTACGTGATAATCGCAGGAAATCGAATTCGCCTGATCGCCAAGCAATCCCGCGGTTACCTACCCGCGTTCTATGATTAAACGATGCAGAGAAATAGGCCTGTCTCGAACCTGCCAGATGATGATGGTAGTTGAAATCACAAGAATCAATTCGAAGATGGTTCTCTTATAATTTGCAGTTGCAATGTTTCGAGAGCGCTCCTGGAAAAATGTACGACACTTTATTCTATCTCCTACATTCCTGCTGCACTTGTAGCCGCTACTTGTGCGCAACGTGCACCGACGATTAACTGTCCTGTGTTCCCACGAATACATGCACTTCAAACCTGCGCTCTCGAGGCCACTCGTGCCAGACTTGACCGATTAGTCGCGATGCACCCATTACCTTTATCTTTGGAGACTGACGATAGCCGGCGATAATCGCGCGAGCACGGGACAGTTCCCACCATTATTAATCTGCATCTGGTTGCTATTTTCTTTGTCTGCGAGCCTACGGTAATCCCTGGTAATTTTTCGAGAACTTGATACTGAACCTCATAAATAGACTGCAGATTTTATGCATTTATGACAAAAATGGGCGGATGCAATTTGAAACAGTGCAAACATTAAGGTAATTTAAGAACGTCCATAATGTTGTTTTCGGTTTATTAAAATTTTTTTAAATAGACAGATATTTTTATATGGTTTCTGTGTCTTGCAATTGACGAAGAATATGTTTATTCTGCATAAAGATCCGCAGTCTACTAATTAAATGCTTGAGAGCATTAAGCGACGATCAGTTTTATATTTGAAAAGTTCAAATTAAAAAAATAATAATATTACCAGATTCCAGATTTTTATATTACAGACTAAGTGAAATTACAAAGACGCTCTCATAAGAAATTGTTGAATCAATATCTTATGGAGAGTTCATATCATAATCAGAACCGTACAAAGTGGAAATAAATTCATTACGTCACAGTAGCATCCTAGATAGCACAGAGACGTCTTAAAGATGCCTGTTGTTGGACATTCAGACACCTTGACATCCCGAACGACGCTCGAACGTCTCCTGAACGTCTTTTTTTGGAAATGGTACGTCTTTAAAACGTCTAAAAGACGTATTTTACACGTCAAACAGACGTCTTAGAGACGTTTTGACGACGTCTTTAAGATGTCCCAAGAAAAACGTCTATACATGACGTAAGACGTTCAGACCTAAAATCGACGTAAAAAAGACGTCTTGAAGACGTCGCGTGTAATCTGGAATAGCTCTCTAATTCAAATCTGTAATAATTAAGTGTCTTGAGGAAATACCTTGGAAGATATATTGGAACAGATCAACAAATACGGTATCAGCCTTTCGCTAACTGACGGCTGTGCCAATGGCATGCCGAAGCACCAGGAGTTATTAATTAATTCCGAAGCAAGTGAGAGAAAATTAAAATTCGTTCAGACTTCACACCTAGAACTCTAAAATCCCCTGAAAATATAAATGGCTCAATCATTAAAGCCTTAATTGGACTTATACTACGATACATCCAGTTTCCGGTATTTAATTTCCCCCTGGCTTCTCTCGTCCAGGTAAGAATTTCACCAGGAAAAATTCCGGGAGGGAGTAGTGGCTGGTAGCAGGAAAAGATTCATTGGACAGGCGGTCGGCCTTTAGCATCCCATGGAGGACGTGTCGCGACAGCCAACAGGATTAACTAGAGGTCGAGTCAGAGCGGAGCGGAGAGTACGGTGCGAGACCGTACGCAATAATCGAGCACGTGTGCGCGGAGGTAGCTAGAGGTAGTAGTCGAGTGCAGAAGCATTCGCCGGATTCCAATTTCACGACAGGCGAAACCCCATTATGTGTACGTCAGAGGCGGAGATGCGCGTCACGGTGTTCTCGGTCAAAGCTTGAAGTCGTAAGCATGGAAGCAAGTCAGTCGATAGATCGGCTAGGACGCCGCCGGAGGGATTCTGTTTCTCTCGCGATCTTGGTCGATCTCCGGCGGAGCTAGCTCCCGTTCCGATGGGCTCGCTCCCTCGAGCTGCGTTCTGATCAGCGCAGCGCAGCGGCTGGTAGCACGAGTAACGCGTCTACTCGCGCAGCATATTATTAGCAGTATCCCCGGTTCGCTAGCCTGTTTGGTTGCCGTTCGTTCGTTCGTTCGTTCGGTCGATCGACCCTGTAGGCTCCCGTACGACGCTGCGTATCCTGTCCACCTCCTTTCTCCCGAGGGGTACGAAGAAAAAGAAATAGATAAATAGGCGGAGAGAATCGAGAAAAGAAGCGGACCAGAAAGAGGCTAAAGCTAAACGAAGAGAGAGAACCGTTGCCAGTGTGTTTGTGCGTGTGTGTGTAGGTGCACGCACTCTCCTCCGGCAAAACGCTCTATGCACACGTGCAAGTGCAACTGCAACTGCATCCCGATGGACGGTCCATGGGAAGGGCAGTGCGCGCAGGGAGGAGGGCCGGCTCGAGGGCGAGGTAAAGGTTTATTGTTGATCGCTAATTATCCAACCCGGCAATTACATACAATTATCTGACACGCAGGCACATCAGCAAGTCCCTGGTACTGCGTTTCGCGATATCGCCCGAGCGCGACCACTCGTCCGTACACACCTAGCGCTTTCGTGTTTGTTGCAGCAGCGGGGCTCGCACGTGTACGCGTGTGCATCTGTGTGTATTCCTGGTGAACGCTGCACCGCGCCAAGTCGGGAGGAAGGAGGAGAGCGAAACCGGTGTACCCGACAGCGTGACGCCGACCGTAGTCTCGCTCTTTCTTCTTTTTCTTGGACCTATCTCTCTCTCTCTCTCTCTCTCTCTCTCTCTCTCTCCCTCGCTCTCTTCATCTCGCTTCGCAGTTCAACTTGCCAGTGCTTCGGTGCTGCTCGCGCGAGACCTTTCCTGCGCACGGGATCTTCCGCTGCGCGAGCTTGTGTTCGCCGCTATCACTGCTCGATCTGCGCGCCTTTATCTCGGGACGTGACGCTGGTACCACCGGTAGCGAGGTCTGTCGATCGAGAATGTTCGATCATCCAGAGAATCACTGGCCAGGACCCGATCCGATCCAACCCGATCCCCCGGCGCGGCACCGCGAGCCACCCGAGATCCGACTGGTTAGGAGGTGGCCAAGGGGGATGCTCGTTTGTTTCTTAATTTTCAGGGGTGCTCCGCTAAGGAGAACAGACCATGATTAATCATCGACTGACTCGTCTGCAGAGAGTCCCCCCCCCTTCCCCCACCACCAGTATGCTGCTTCTTGCGATTCTTTTTCTTACGTCGTTCCGATCGAGATTGATCTTGCCAGACGCGCCCCGCTAATCTGATTGTTTGTAATTGAAAAGATAAATGGCGCCTTGAACGCGGACAAAGTTGCTCCCGGAAGTCGGATGTTTTGGGACGTTTTTGGGAAACCGAAATTCTCCGACTCTGATTAATTTCTTTGTTTATTTCCGAGACCGTTGGATTACTGAATTTTGATGCTACCATCTAATTTTATAGATCGTTTCTTCGTCCATTCTCAGAAAGCACGCTATGTATTCAAGACGTCTTTTTTATGTCCATTTTAGGTATGAACGTCTTACGTCCTGAATAGACGTCCGTAAGACGTCTTTCTGGAGATGTCGTTTGGACGTCTGAAATAAGTTTGTTTCGAGACGTCTTAAAGATGTTTTATATATTTAGATAAATTTATTTTATAAAAGACGCCTGTTTCAGCGTAGGATACGTCTTTTAGACGTCTAGAATACGTCTGCTTGACGTTTGGAATACGTCTTTTAGACGTCTTAAAGATGTATCGTTTCCGGACAGAAGACGTCTGAATGTCCAACGACACACGACTTTAAGATGACTCTGTATTATCTGAGTTTGCACTGCCATTGCCCCAGGAAAAAATACTAGCATAAAATGTTCACAATAAGAACTATGTAACGAAGATCAAATATTATTATAGTTTATGTAAGATTTCGAATAAGAGAAAAATTTCTCTTGCCGACTATTTGCGAGATAAATGAAATAGAAATACAATTCACATATTGTTGTAGTAACAATGGTATTTAAATCTGGTTTTTTAGAGATTTTGCAACTGAAAACTTTCGAAAGATTTGTATCGAAAATTTTTGAAATACAATTACTATATTGTTGTAATAACAATGGCAACCAAATCTGTTTCGCTGCACACGCCTAAACTTTGCTGCCTAAAAGCGCACCTCTACCAGTTAGGAGCTGCGCCACATTACCGACCTCCGATTGCACGCGACATTAAGTTGTCACGCGAACTAATTGAATCGGCGGACAACCGTCGCGTAAAAACAGAGCAGTCTTCGGCTGTGGCGCACTTCCGTTCGCCAATTTGCAAGATGAACTTTTTCGTCGTCCGAAACAATGTTTCTTCCCCCCTCCCCCCCGACGAGACGTTTTTTTCTGGTTACACGTGAAACGTGGGGAATATCAATCACCGACGGGGACCCATCAACGATGACATTTCAACGGACGGACGGACGGACCGGGTGTTTCACCTCTTTCGCTTCATTAGAATCCGTCCGGGACTCTTCTTGCGCGCCCCCGTGGCTTTCTTCTTGTTCCTCCTCCTGTTCCACGCAAAATACATTATCTCGGTTTTTGCTCGGCGTACCGTGACGTACGTTTATCGATCAAGAGGTCGATTAGTTTTCCTTGTTTTTCAACGAGATCGTTACGTTACGACGGGACAGGTTTCGTCGCGCGGCGTGACGTATTGGCTCGCGCGTGACGGTGCGGCTAACGGTACACCGGCTTGCACATATGATTGCGACAGCCGTGAACCGCGTGTCACGTACCCGCGTACCCGCGTACCCGCACACACGCTCCCCGATTGTCTTTCCACGATGCTCCTTTCAAGGAAGCACTGTCTATATCCTTGATACTTCCTCGTGATCCTTCGCGATTGCGTTGCTAAATAGAAGGGCGACCAGCGGGATCGGTTACGCTTGGGAACACTTTTTTCTTTGCTCAATGATCAAGCGCCGATCATTGCCGTGTACCTATCTTAACACTAGAGCTACCACACCAGTCGAGATGACTGGTTTTAAATTTGAAACGAAATTTCAAACGGTAAAAACATTAGAACAATTTTTTTTTAAATACTGTTACATTATTTTCAGTATGTTAAACACATTAAGAAAAAAATATACATTTCGATTTCACTCCAGGTTCTTATTTTGCATGAAAATAGTGATCATCTAAGAGCATAATAAAATTATTTTATCCAGATCTCACAGGAGATTATTGATTTATTTAAATAGAAAAAATCATTTTTAAATATATACATATATTGAAGGCGAACAAATCCTCCATTTTAGGTTAGGGCCGATGACCTAGGTCAAAATTGACAGACACCGCTGGGAAAGGGATAATTGTTTTAGAACGGTTAAGGTATTCTTTCCTTATTTAACACTAGAACTACCACACCAATCAAAATGGCTGGTTTTACAATTCCATTTTAAAATTCTTACTTCATGTTACATTTTTTTTTCGCAATGATACGATAACTTTTGCAGCGGTAATTAAAAATGTAATATAATTAATTCTATTTTTGTTTAATTTATTCAGTATCAGAATAATTTTGTCCCATGGCTACTTATACCAATACCAGTAATTATAACTGGTACTTCTCAAAGTGGAAAAGTATCCTATAATCCGTTTACCGAAACCGAAATCGTTTATTAGATATTTTGTTACGAAATTTTATCGCACGCAACGTCTTATTCTGGCGCCACAATATAAACATAAACATAGCCGCGACGTAACGTAACATAGTCATCGATGTTGCTTCACGCGGTCGCCTTGTATAACATAGTCGTTGGAATAGAAGGTAATTGTTTTTTATACATTTAACGATATTTTACAAGCCCCCAAAATGGTAAAACGAGCAGTAGTGGTTATACTTGCATGACATGGAATTTCTGTTGTCAGATAGTAATGAATCAATAGATATAAAAATATTCTATTATTAGTTTTTTGGGTAGGAATAGCTTCATCTTAACTGTTGGTAGTTCTAGTGTTAACACTAAATCTACCGAGCACTAAAAACGATTCAAATGTTTTAGCTTATAAAAATGACATGACTCTGTTTAGATTTTGTGCAATTTTTATTTCAACATGTGTCAACGACCATTGCCTCGCTGAAAACACCGGTTCTCGTTCGATCACCGAAGTTAAGCGGCGTAGGGCAGGGGACGCACTAGGATGGGTGACCGCTCGGTAAAAAGCCGGGAACTGGCCCTCTGGGTGCGTTTCACGTGTTGTTGGCAAAATAGGTGGTTCGCAACCCACCTTAATAAAAAGTAGGTCCCGCTTGAAATTACGCGATAGTGAGGATTGGTAAAGGGAGAGGTGGTGGAATGGATTTGAACCCTGAGAGGACCAAATATTATTACATACATATTTCAACATGTGCTTCGATAAAAAAATTTATCAAAAATACAAAGTTACGCGTACTTATTATAATTGTATAGAATGTAAATATGCTGGCAACTTTCGACCACCGAATAAAATATTATTCCCCCCCTTAATTAGTTTCATTAGACATTCATAATTGTGTTCGTGTTCGCCCATATATGCAGATAGTCTCCTTAGTATTCGGAGCAAGAGTGAAGTTACAATGCACACCGAGGAAGCAGACAATTACGTGACATAGGATATGACGTGATGGTTTTTTGTAATTGATACGCTCTTCGACTACGACTGGAGGACAAGCTGTTGCTTGGGAACTATACCGTAACACGTGGTAGCACAACGTGAACCCTCAAGATTGAGTACGTTCCGCAGAGCAAAAGGTGCTATCTAGAAAGTGACATCTATCACAGTTCCTAACAATATTGTTTGATCAGTAGCTCTTCCTCCGAACTCAAATCCAATAAGCTGGTGACTGGTAGCACCACCTAAGCCTTGAGAAATTGCGTACGTTCTGCAGAGCAAGAAAAGTTTCGAATAATTCTTCCTGACTCGAATCTAGCAAGGTGGTCACTTTCTCGATGGCTTTTTAAACAACCTATTTCGGACGAGTCATCCTCTCAGCAGAGTCAATTATCTGCGCGGACCTCATCTCCGCGGATAGCGTTTCTCGGAGATCTGACCCGTATCAACAATCCAATTAATCCGCTGGCAATCGGGCGGGCGACGTCCGAATGGTGCAAGGTGATCCACTCGGGCTGGCCAAAAGGCGTCTTTCTCCGGGGCCATGCCAGGGCGTTAACGTCATCAAATCGGGGCTCTCGCGCGCGATTCGGCTGTCGATCGCATTTGCGGGGGTTCATTATCCTAATGCAACGCCCGGTGAAACAGGATTTCACAATATACCGGTAAACTCAGGGTCAACGTGCACGGAGGATAATCCTCGGTGCAATCCACTTTGCCCGGGGACGGCGCGCAACGCGGCGCTGCACGGCGGACAAGTGAGACGGCCGTGTGCGGAGCGATGCAGGAGGTGCTACACGGTGCAACGAACACAGAGAGTTCGGTGGAACGAGCGTGGAAATAAAGTGCCTACGTCGAATAAAGCGAGAAAAACAGAGAAGCTCGGATCATGAGGAGAAGAGGAGGAGAGGGGAGGAGGAAGGGGAGAGAAAAGAGAGACGGATAAAGTTCCATCGGGGCAGTTAGGTCTGTTGAGTGGTTCACGAGACATTCAGCCGAGGACTGTGCACGCAGTCTTCAGGATGGGGGCCATGGATGGCGAGCTCGATGAGGTTCAAGGTGACTTCGTGATCCTCTGGGCCGAGCGGCGTGCATTACCAGAGCTAGAGAGCGTCCGGGCTCTCTGGTGCGTCGACTATTCCCCTCGGGCGTCCGTTGCGTCTGCTCGCCATCGCTCTCCGCTGCCAAAGGATATAAAGCTCCGGTCGTCTTCGGGCCGAAGCGGACCTGGCAGTCGGCGGGGGGGTCGCAGAAACGAGTCGCCGAATTTTCCCGGATAGAAAGGAACGTAAACAGCGACGGAGTTAGCTTGGGTGCAGCTGCTGGTGGCGGGAAGAAATGGATACCGCTACCCTCTGTCGACGCGGCGCGGCTTGCCGGATTGAAGTGGAGCCATTGAAGAGGAAGTAAAACAGGGAACGTTTCGGAGTTGGAAGCACCGCGATGGCCTAGCCAGCCCCCGGTCCCCAGCGACGCTCGCGGAGTGGTGCCCGCCATTATGGTCACTCGCGAGAGTTAAACAGCGCTCGAACGATTGTAGAACGAGAGAGTCCTCTCTAGGGGATATGGAAAACCGAGATGCACATTATTTTTAGAGTAAACAGCCGGAGAGAGCAGTACACCGGAAGGGAAAAAGGGAAGAGGGAGCAAACGCAGCGTTCGCGTGCGATGCTGAAAAGGAAACGCAGAGTAGACGTGCAGAGCTTCGTGTTTAGCTGGGAACGCATAAACAGCCAAGAAACGGAGAAAGAGAAACAAGGCGTGGTAGGATGAGCCGGCGCCACCCGAGCTAATTACCGCCTCTGTTTTGTAACCTAACCGGCTCAGGACGACGTATACCTGTACGCTATATCTCGACTTACGGTACGCTTACCATAATCGAAGGGTATACAAGACACGGTTGCGGCCTGCTGCTCCAGCAGCAGCAGCAGCAGCGATCCGCGGCATTGTGCTCCGCAGACTTCATCCTCCGGCCTCTTTCCTCTTCCTCTTCGACACCCTCGTCTACTCCTCCCTGGAGCGTGTTCGCAGGAAATCGCGAAATGGATCCCATTTCGCTGATCCTGTCGTCTAAGGAAGTTGTGTCTAAAGGTGCTACGGACCAACCGTACCCTCCAGTCATCCAGCCAAGGCGCCGCTGATGGCTACAGGGCGAAAGCTTATTCACCGTTCTCCCGCTGTTTCCTGAGATACTTTGCTCGATAGAGACTCAACGTCGCTTGGGAAAAGGATTGAACATTGCTTTCTCAAAGTCTCAATTTGTCTTTTAGCAGGAAAAAGCGGCTCCACTTCTGCATTCATGAGAAAAATGAGTATGTGTTATTTGAAACAGTGAAGGCATTAGAAGAATTTAAAAATACTGTTCTATCATTTTCAATCTATTAAACATATTAAGGAAGGAAAGAAATATCTATTTCATCCCAGGTTTGTTGAAAAACAGGTGAACAATTTTTATTTTGCATAAAGGTTTGCTGTCTATTTATATCTGTGGTTGTAAAGAAAAACACCGCATATCACATAATGTCACTTTCGAGATATTGCCGTTTAAAGTTTTGATCACTAATTCTTTGTATGAGACATCGGTTAAGTTGCATTATTTCTTTGAGCCTTCCGAATTTGTTTTCATGACTTTTTTTTTACTAAATACGTAAATCCGATACTCTAAAGATCAATTAATGCATAAACTCAAATTTTTTGAAATTGTGACAGGCGGCGTTTTTCTTTACAACAACAGATACGTACATAGGTCTGAGAATTTGGTTTTATGAGAAATTGATTTCAGACTTCTTAGTATAGGATTGATTCATTGATATTTTTAACACACAACAATGGTGACAAATTTCTTCGCGTTTTTCATGAAGGTCACTCAAGGTCCTCATCTCCAGGATTAATCTACAGGGTGTCTCATATGTAAGAAGTGTCGCAGAGAGGGGAGTATTCGGCAGAGTGGAGGAGTTCGCAGCAGAACCGTTAGAAGATACTTAACTCGCCGAGTGAAATGAATTTAATAAATATTACGGGAACAGGGGATGTTTCAGGTGTAATTGGATTCGGGATCGCGAGCCGATAATACGGTGGGCGGTAACAAGCGCGTCGGGATCAATTTCACTTGGTTCATTACGAAAGAGGAAATATCTGGGTCCGAATTAAGGGGATAGATTGGGAGGTAGAGGGAAGAACGGTACGGGCGTAAAAGAAGAATGTCCCCAACGGCGCAGCGGTGGTCCGTGAGGTCGCTGCTTCTGGAGGGTTAATTGTTACGAGTAATCTCGCGGTCGTTAGGTGATATTTTTTTCTCCTTATTGCGGAATCATAATTGAGGCTCCAGAGCGGCGAGAGAGTTTCATTGTCGTACACGAGAGAACACTCGACGGCTGCTCCACCCTCGCTGTCGTCGTCGTCGTCGTCGATGGAGTCGAACAGAGCCAGCCGAGGGAGGGAATCGATAGTGTGTCCCGCAACAAATTGGTGAGTTTCGCGTTTCCCGGTTCCTTCCTTTATCCTTTCGTTCGCCACTCGACGACCACCGCTACTCGAACCTTTCTCGCAAGAAAAGAAATCGTTCGGCGAGTGGCGGGGTGAGCCGGAGAGGAGGCTGCCGAAGAAGAGGAGAACCGGGGGGCTTCCAGCGATCGTGGATTGGGTCGCGCAGTTCAAAAGGTCCGTGATTTTCGGCGCGATTTCGTATTTCGCGGTTCGCCCCGGTTAATGATCCGTGGCTCCGAGGACTCGGGCTGAGTGTGGCTGAGAAGGTCCTTGTTCCTTGCCGGGTCCTTCGAGGCCTCGACTTAAAGACTGAAGTGGTACACAATATCGTCGTCGTGGGGTCAACGACACCCCCGCGGCGCTTTCTTTTCCTTTTTCGTCCTTTTTTCTCCTTTTTTTTGTGTGTCGTTCGTTCGTTCCGTTTCCCTCTTTGTCTGTCCGCGCGTCACTCCTGCTTCTTCTCCGGTGTGTCTCTCTCTCTCTCTCTTTCTTTCATGTACTCCCCCGCCACCGCCGCCCCCGCCGCCGCCACCGCGCCGATCCGAGGGGACCCTTTCTTCAATTAAAGCCGAAGGAATCGACGCAGAGATGATTGAACATTGTGCGCTACAATGCAGTAGCATGTACAGGTCCGCTCTTCGTGCTCAGCGAGAGTATGTAGTACATAGGAGCAACTGGACCATGATTGACGACGTGATGTCTGCCCCTCCACCGCTGCTCTTTCTCTCCTCCTTGTTCTCTCTCTCTCTCTCTCTCTCTCTCTCTCTTCGAGCCTCCCGCTCGCGCGCCACTTCTTTTTTCCCTCTCTGTCTCTTCGAGAGGTAGTAATCCTCCACGAGCTGAACATCGCGCCGGAGGCACACACAATCCTCCGAGTTCCCTCTTTCCGTCTCCTTTCTTCCCTCTTGCCCTTTACTTTCTTCTGTTCCCCTCGACCTTCCCTCTTTCCAGCCCTCCGTTAATCTCTCCCTCCTTCTCCGTCCCTCCTCGCGCTCTGCCCTCTTCTTCCTCTTTCCCGCAGTATTTCGATCCGCTACCTCTCGTAATACCAGCTTTACTCTCGGATCTTCGTTTCGTTTCGTTTCGTTTCTACCTTCTCCGGGCAAAGCGGCGACACGCTTCCTACGGGATCTTCGAAACCGGAAAATGTCCCGTTCCTGTGAATTATGTCGACGGTAGGGGTATTCAGGAAAGATAGCCGGCCACCCTCTGCCGCACCGCGCCGCGCCGTCGAGCCGCTGAACTTTCGAATCCTCGCGCCAAAGTTTGTCTCGGTCACGTTGGCCGACGCTCTTCGATTTTTCCTTCCCACCGATAGCGAGCTCGCCGTGATGGAAACAGTTTTCCAAACGAATTTTCCGAATGCTAGAATTCCTCGATGATATACGGGATTGCTTTCGAAAGTTGCTCGGGCGATAAGCTACCTTCTTTTTCGAACTGTAAATTCTTGTTCCGGGAAATATTTACGTTTCCTTTGTTGTTTTCAAGACGAAATTAAATTAATAAGTTGACTAAGGATTTTATGCATTTACAGTATTTACGTTTCCTTTGTTGTTTTCACGATGAAATTAAATTAATAAGTTTACTAAGGATTTTATGCATTTACTGTCTTTACGTTTTCTTTGTTCTTTTCACGACGAAATTAAATTAATAAGTTTACTAAGGATTTTATGCATTTACTGTCTTTACGTTTTCTTTGTTCTTTTCACGACGAAATTAAATTAATAAGTTTACTAAGGATTTTATGCATTTACTGTATTTATGTTTCCTTTGTTGTTTTCATCACGAAATTAAATTAATCAATTGACTAATCATAAATTAATAAGTTGACTAACGATTTTATGCATTTACTTTATTTGGCTCTGTTTATTAGCCCTCAAATATGACAATGAATACACGTACGTATAATATATAGGGTGGGCCACCTAAATATCTCCTTTATTTGTAATCACTAGACTGAGGATCTTCGTGCAAAATAAAAATATTTTGCATTGATTGGGGGAAGTAGTAGGTAAATGAAAATTCATTTCACCACTAATAGTCTTTTTACGGTGGAAACAACATGATAATATTCTCAGATTTTTTATATTCTTCACTGTTTTATATTTCACCCAGTTCATATGTAATGATATTTGGTCCCCTCAGGGTTTCAAATCCATTCCACCACTTCTCCCTTTACCAATCCTCAACTATCGCCTAATTTCCAATTTCAGCGGGACCTACTTTTTATTAAGGTGGGTTCCGAACCACCAAATATTTCACCCAGTTAATTTCTTCATAAATGCATATAAATGTTTTAATGGTATCGCAAGGTCAATTCTTTGCAAATGTTATTTTTTTATTGAGGTTACTTTTTCTGGAGAGTTCACTTTAAGTTTCACAGATCAAGGTCATATGAAGGTCATCTTATTATACATATCTGAATGTATTTTTAACTCAGGTACAAAAATAAAAATGCAGTTATGTGTGGAAAAACACCGATGACCTTGATAACTCCGGAAAAAATTACCGTGGGGGAAATTTTCATTGATCTACCGACACTATTCAAGAAATAGTTTTTGCATCACAATAACCTGACGAGATATTTAACTGACCCTACTTAGATGGACCACATGGTATAATAAAAGAAATTGAAAATTGTAACCAACAATAAATACAAAGTTTAGGGTGAGTCCTTTTCTAATAACTTTTAATTTGGATTTCTGTAATAAATAAAATACCCTTTCCAATTTAGTATCAACGAAGCTATAGTAAGCATCATAAATCCGTGTTAAATACAGTGACTCCCATTAATATTCGGACGCTCTTAAAAAAAACGATAACTCTTGTGATATTCGACCATACGGTTTGAACTTTTTCGAGAAGAGCAATTAGTTTACTACACGATGTGAAAAGAAATTTTTTTCAAAATTGCAAGTGGTCCGAATTTTAGAGAAAATACTAAAAGTTGCGTTTTACAACTATTTTATGTGGCTCTATACTGAAAATTTAAAAAATACGTTTTGTAGATCTGTGCCAATTGTATGCATTGTGAAAATCGAAGTCGGTTGATGCGGGAAAAAAACGACAGGCATTGAAAGATATAAGAATCCTTAGATTTATTGCAGTTAGAGGCAGAAAATCGTGAAAAACTACAATTTTTACCATCTTTAAACGTTTGTAGCTCATCGCAACGTTGACCGATTTCGACGAAATTTTAAGAATATGTTTAATCGATACAGATCAACGAAACGTGTTTTATAAATTTTCAATGTAAGCCCACATAAAAAAGTTGCAAAATACAACTTTCAGTATTTTCTCTGGAATTCCGACGAATTGCAATTTTTCTCAAAAATTCTTTTCACGTTACGTAACAAATCAATTGTTCTAACTTCTCAACACAAAAACCAAATTCGTACGATTCAATATTAAAAAAATTAACGTCTGTTTAAGAGTCGTGTTTATGACTCTTTTCATTCTTTTAAACCATTTTTCAATACACAAAAATGTTGACTTTTCTATATGTTTTCCACAGACGCAAACACTCGATTTCGAGGATGGTCTACATTTAGATCGAAACGTCAATCAATCGATAATAATTTTTTGCAAATAGGCTACTTCTCAGTTTAACTTTGATCGAACCTAGCGCCGATATCATAAAATTTATCTGTTTAAGAGTGTCCGAATATTAGTGGGAGTCGCTGTATGTCTAGATAAAAATGGCGTCGCAGAACAAAAGCATTAGGAATCGAAGCACTGTTTCCTTGCGAGTCCCGAAATTACAGTACCGCTCGCACGGAAGATCAATTATAGCTGCAACGACGCGCGACGTCGTCGTCGTCGTCGTTTCCGTCCCCTCCTCCAGCGTTGCGCGTTGCCTGCCTCGTGGACCCATCAATTACGGGGCAAGTTCAGCGCGAAAGGGTCAATTCAGGAATAAACGCAGCGGTCGTATCGCGGCTGCGTGGAATGAAATCGCAAGCGTGAAGGCAATTCCTTAGGACGAAGTTGAGGTGAAGGTAGGAACGTGCCTGCTCCGGGTCAACCAACTCAAACGTATGGTTGAAGCGTCCCTCCTACCTCTTGCTTGTTGCTTGCACGTCGTGTGTGCCCTCTCCAATGTCCTCCCACCCTTTCCTACTTCGAGATCGGTGGACTTGTGCCATCGAGGTGCCCGTGTCGCGAGGTTATGCGCCTTTGGTTTTGTTCGAGCTGTTCTACTGCCCGTAAGATACTCTTCTCTCCGCCATCTTCCTTATTCCAGATTTTTCAGAGAAACCTCACAGACACGGCAATCACTCTTCCATCGATCTCCGCGTACTCGCATAATTGATGGCAGCAGATTTTATCCATTCACCACGAAAATTAGTAGTTGTACCATTATTATTCATTTATTTATTGCTTTAAACCATATAAGGTTTATATACATTACAAATTATTAGACAGCGAATCTTTATGCAAAATAAGAATTTTTTACCTGATTTGCAAGAAACTGGAGTAAAATAAAAATTTATATCCTTTCTTATATAATATATTTAACCTTTACGTCAATAATCCAAATTTCTACGATATTCAATGACGTTCTACTTTATAGTTTCGATGCATATTTTTGTAGATTAATCTATAATGATACAGGAACATAAAATCTACAATAATTTCAGTATTTATCAACGAAAATGATAAACAAGTTTTAAAGAACAATTGAAAATAATTTTTAAATTCTTCTGATGTGTTCACTGTTTTCAATGACATGTACTCATTTCTCCCAAAATCCGCTGTCTACAAATTATACAATATAGAATTACGTTATGACTTAGTGTTTAACTTACAATTAGTTTATATTAATTTTGCTGGTTCTACCTCATTGAAATTAAATTTTAATTGTGCATAACTTAATCAAATCGGAAATAATTTTTAGGTATGTAATATCTGGGCCGCATAGAAAAGAATTTAATTATAAGAAAATAAACATTTTTGTACCTGCAACCAATTCGAGTGAAATGGAAAGTTATTTTCTTTTTTATCAGATTTAATATGCTGGAAATAATACATTTTTCAACTTTTCAAATGTCTTTATTCTTGGAAATTACACTTACCCATTTTTGGAAATTGGCTGACGCGTCTGTTCATCACCTACCGGTTCTACTTCTCATAAACACTAGGATACGCGAACGGTTTTCAAACTGAGACATTAAACAAAATCTCTTACATTTACACATACGTATAATTAAAAACTTTTCAATGTAAAGAAAAAATTGCAAACTACATCCTTTGTAAATGGCAGGAGTTGAAATTTAATGTAAAAAAGATTAAGTAAAAGTGAAGAATAAAATTACCATTCGTTTGCGTTAATTTGTTAAAGGTAACCACTAAAAACCTTTTAGTGCTTATTATCAGTCACATATGCATAATATTTATTTTATTTATTTATTGCTTTAAACCATATAAAGTTTATATAGCATATATAATAATGAATTATACAATATATGATTATGTCACGATATGATTTGGTGTCTAACTTACAATTAGTTTACATTAATTTTGATCTAATACAATATTTTAATACACTTTTTTAATATTTGATTTATTTTCAATGAGAGAACGAAATCTGCTGATATAATTATTATAATAAAGCTGAGCGTAAATTTAATATTTTTCTTCCGTTGTGGCGGCAGTTGTTCGTCGTAGTATCCGTTTCCATTCTATTATTGGCTTCATGAAATAATCCTGAAGAATTGGTATTTACATAAAGACAAACGGTATAGTGATTAATGTAGACAGTTTGCGGTAGGGTGAACGGCTATTTTATAACCCATCGTACGTGTCAGATCTCTTCTTTTGGAAAATAATTTATTGTGACAATAACAATAGCACGAATCTGTAAAAGAAAAAAATATAGACATCACGAGTAATTATCATGTAATATAAGAGAAATAATGATGAGGTAAGAGAACATTTGATAGATTGTTCAATTATTCAGATATTATGAACGTTTCTATGTATAATAGTAAGCAAACCTGGGTAAAGATATTTCAACTAATAGCTACAAATATTTGCAAATACTATTTCTCTTGACTGTTACTTCATTTCAACTAGTAATTCATTTCTGTAAATAGTTAATTGATTTTACAAATATATAATAAGTATTTAAAATATATATATATAAATATATATATATATATATATATAAATATATATATATATATATAAATATATATATATATAATATATATATATATATATCACAATACGAACCTAAAATATTTACTTGAAATAAATATTTTCTTCATAAAATAAAACAGTAAAAACAGGGAGAATCAGCACTTCAAATAGTTAATAAACATTTTGGACACATGAGGTACTATTTTTATAAAAATTTTAAATTTAATTTTAATAAAACTATGAACAGATGAAGTAATATTTAAAATATTAGTCCAATTAATAATTTTTTTTAGCACCACAGAAATAACGATTTTCAATACCTGTACTTACCTCTATTACGTCAAATAACTTTTGAAATATTACTTCACGCAAACAAGAGTATTTCGTTAACTATTTCCAATATTTATTCAAATATTCTTATCCAAGTCTGCAATCCTAATACCAAGGATCGAATAAAATGGCCTCTATTCAGCTCGAACCACTTTGATCCACAGTATATCTCATCAATATTGAAATCCAGTTCGCGCTCGTTTCTGCTTAGTCCTCTAGGCGCTGCGCTGCGCTGCACAATCACTCGTCCTGCGAGGTCGAAGAATTTCTTAAAAGTGTCGGTGCAGCCCTTGAACCAGATACAGCTCGATCTCTCCGACACGATACTGTTATCTAGGTTCGTTTCAGCCGTCCCTGCTGTTTCGTTCGAGCGTACGGCACGGGACAACTATTTTTAACCGTGTAAGCTTTTCGGCGTTGTCTTCGAGTGAGCGACTCATCGAATAATCACCGCTTCGAGCAACTAACGCATCAAAATTAATTATTCAACGATGACGGTCCCACAACAGCAAACGAAGATGATTATGTACACTGAACGGTGAATCATTGAGCTGGCGACGGTCTTTGCTGTTATTGTTACCCCACGGTGCTGTTAATAAATATACGCACGATGAATTGCGGCGTGTAGATCGTTACCCGCGCGGTTTTTGCCGACCGCTCTTATTAAAACCAGTGGAAATCGTTATTAGCATCTGTCGCGGTGTTTCAGACAGGTAAACGGGGTTTGCACAACCTCAGCGAAAGTGGGTTAAACGCGTATAATTGAGCTAATCTTAATTAACCGTCGACAAAGTATCAATATTGCTGTTAGTCCTCGACGAACGGACTGTCTGAGGCCGTCGTCGTCGTCGCCATCGTTGATGACGACGCGACGCCACAGCCGATGTAGCAGCTCATTTAGTAAATAATCATTTGACTCGTATCGGTATTTAATGCATCCATATTACTTTCGAAATGTTTAGCAATGCCGAAATTGTCGATGTTAATGAGATTTAATAAAAATTTTAATTAGAACAAACATTAAAAAATGAACATTATGTCAATATGATTTTTAATCGAAAAACTGACTAATTTTCTTTTGTGGACCCTGTCTAACCTGTTTAATATTTCTAAAAATTTTTTTTTAATGAAGAGCATTCGTTTACATTGGAAGTGTATACCCCAAATTTAGAATTGCAGTTCGTTATTTATTAAGTAAGTAATTCTTAATTGACCAATGAAAGTTATCGAAGTTATTTCCCTTCAACATGGAATATTTTCACTATACTTTTCCTTGTATGATGCCGCAAGAATTAAGCACATTAGGACAGAAAATAAATTAGATGGTTGGAATAAATAATAGAGCAGAGTATATCTCTGCGGTGGATAAACAACGTGGATTTCTTCGAGATCTGCTTGTTGTGAACACTCTCCAGAAGCGCCCGCTTCGACACAAGGTCAGTAACGCGATTAAATCGGCGCCGATTACCGGTTATCGATCGCTCACCTCGATTATAAACGTGGCTGCGCAACATCGAACACGTTCCACGTCTATCTAGCCAGGCTCGTTTGTTGTTTTATGCTAAATACCAAGCGTCCATTAAGTCTATCCAGTGCACACGGGCACAGAGTCACGATCTCCACCGAGCGTCGCGTCGTTGCGTACCTCTTCCGCCCTCTTAAAAGATCATGCTCTGGCATTTACTTTGGTAACCGCGTTAAGTGTAACATCGATAGGACTTGGCGTAATTGAAACGTCGACAAGGAAACGATTATACCGTCTACACATATGTTTCGCTATAACCTAACAAATGGGAATTGCAGAGTTAACCCTTTGCACTCGGAGCTGCTTTAGCTCGAATACTAAATGTTCCTTGCGACCTAGAATATTTCATGATTTATCATTTTATGGATATGAAATTGAAATACCTAATACAATATTTAAATGTTTCGTAATAATGTAAACATTATTTTGAATAATCTTAAAACAATTTTTATGCATTTATAAAGAAATTGACTAGGCGAAATGTAAAACAGTGGAAGATTAGAAAAATCCAAAAATAGTGTTATATTGTTTTAAGTGTAAACAAACTATTAGGGAATGAAATGATTTTTTGCTTAAGTCCTGCTTCCTACAATCGGTGCTGAACATTTTTATTTTGCAGTCTAATGTTGACTCTGAGTCACCATGTCAATGTGTTTGGGGAACATTAGTCCCTAAACTAATATCATTAACCAAATTTTTTACTCGATACTTTTATTTTCTTAAGTTTGAACGAAATTCATACGTGCGTAGGTGTCACGATAATCTTTCTATCTAGCTAGTAAGATGAGAATCGTTTAGTTAATTGTCTAACTCAACTTTCTGTTCACGTAACATTTTTTAAATACAAAATATAATAGATACAATAAAATAAGTATTTTTCGTAAATCTAAAATTAACACTAGGTTTACAGTATTAAAATGTAAAAGTAATGTAAAATAGGCATTCTTAGTGATACCAGGAACAACAATAAATTGTTGTACTACTTTTTTAAACAAAATTATTACAATAGAGTGTTGCACTATTTTTTTTTTAATTATCAAAGTTTAATATCGACGATTTTTCACAAATCGGAAATTAACACTAGGTTTTCAGTATTAAAATGATGGTTTCTAATATTTTGAGTTTAATAATGATTTAGATTGTAAAGATGCATATACTAGAAATTATTTAACTAATTTATTTCGTTGGTTATATATATATATTATAACAGGAATGGCTAAAAATTTTATGAAGTAATGTAAAATTGCCGTAAGGCAACAAATTTTTGTAATACTCTTTTGAACAAAATTATCACAATTTAATATCGACGGTTTTTCGCAAATTGGAAATGGTTCTAATATTTTGAGTTTAATAATTATTTGAGAGCATAAAGAAATTATTCAACTTATTTATTTGCTTGGGCTATAACAGGAGTGGCTAAAGCTTTTGATAGTTAAACATTTGTTATTTTTACAAGGTAAACCCAGTGTTACTGTTCGAATACTTTTCGGATGCATACTGCAGAAACTTATGTGCTCGGCTGCGTTTACGAGACATAAATCTTCGATTAAGACATTCTCGACGGAGAGATGAAACAGAAACCTGTCCGTGGCAATAGTCAGAAGTGTCTCGGAGCCCGCGAGAGAGATGATCGAGTCGAGTCGAGTCGACTCGAGTCGAACGGTGGCTCGAGTATCCCGGTGGCTTTTACTTTCGTGGCCGTAAGTCGTAAGTTGCCACGGAGCAAGTACGACTTGTCCTTCGTGCGGTCAAGTCACGTAGACTTGACCTAGTCTCTGGCGGGGGGTGGGAGCCAGAACCAGAGTTACCGGTGGCTCCGGTGGCCGGTATCGAAAAATTTCAAGGCTCACGCCCGGCATAATTACGGGCCACGCGGGCCGGCGCGGCGCGGCGCGGTGTCTCGCAACGATGGCGCATTTGTTGTAATTTGTCAAGAACGTACGTCAGGTAATTGCCATTAAATCGCGGCCAAGATTCGATCTTGCCGCCGCGTTATTACTGGCCGACCCTGGCCCGACTGTGACATGTGGCTAGTTATCAGCGTATCGTTGCACGTAATCGACTTCGGATATCAGATGGCCCGTCCGTCTAGATCGAGGACGATATCGGACCTCGTCTAGCCTGCAATTGTCTTTTTTCCTCAATTTCCTGTTTGTCTTCTCCGGGTCTTTTCCTATGTTTTCCCTGATTCGTTGTTTTGTTCCAGACTCGAGGGCGGCCACGTGGCCATAGACGGAACGAAAACCAGCCGACGCACAGTGGAGCATTCGCCTCGAAAAGTTGGTCAAAATACGATTTTTTCAATCTTATGTACTGGGATGACAAGGTTCAAGGACAAGGGATGACACCTCTACTAATGATTGCTTATTTAACCCCCATCACACAGTGGAATTAGGTTTTTTGAATTTTTATTATTTGCATATGACACAATGTTATACGCACTCTGTCCCAAAAATAACCGGAATGGTTATGCAGAAACAAAAATAGTTAAACAATCTTGACAAAAATCATTTTATTTATTCGAAATATTCTCTCCCAGCAGAAATACAGCGATTCGCACGTTCAAGAAGTGCATCAAACGACTGTTTTATATCGCTGATTGAAATGGTGTTGAGATTTCTCGTTGTTGGCCGTTGAATGCCTTCAATTGGATGCATAACGATTTCCTTTCATCGCCAAACGCAGCTTCGGGAATAGAAAATAGTCGCAGGGAGCCAAATCGGGTGAATACGGGGGATGTTGGAGCAAAAAAATGTGATGTTTGGTGAAAAAATCGGTGACAATTAATGAACGATGAGCAGGTGCATTGTTCATTTTTTGATCGATGTACACAACTACTATCACTGAAATACGTTGCATCTTAGCTTCTTATGAACGAAATGTTATGAAATTTTTACAGGTTAGTAGAAACAGTTGTCGATTCATAAACCAATCTCCACCTAACAGATGGCACCACTACTTTCGCTAAACTAGAGTCATTCCGGTTATTTTTGGGACAGAGGGTGTACTTTAGTATGTATATGTATACTAATGCATACATGTATACTATGCAAAATGAAAAATTTCAGTTGTCTAAGTTATTAGAAGTTGTTACGCATTCAAAGTAAAGACTTTTTTAGTCTTCAGTTTCAGACACAGCCGATAATATTGCGGAAAAATGTTTCGGACAAAAGTTCATCGGCATTCAGTCATTCATAAATCCCAATACAAAAAATTATAAAACATTTTGTTTTTTAATAAAAAATTGTGGTCAATTTAATGTTTTAAATGCCATTATTTATTTTTAATTACACATTGTTGTAGCTGACGTCATGACGCCTCCAATGACTCACTACACTATCCGTGCAAGTCTTAAAATAATGTTAAAATAGTTTTGGCCAACCTTTCAGGGCGAATACTACTGTGCGACGCATGGAGATAACGACGCACAGTGGTTCGAAAGCGCCAAAACGTGGCCAAAAATCGAAGACATTCTCCAATTTAGTTGAAAATTGGTATTCTATGGGTTTTCGGATTGCTGATTATGAATCTGATTTCAAAATTTCAAAAAACAAAATGGCGGATCGAATATGGCAGATGTGTTGCTTAAAAAATTGTCCGATTAGCTTGAAATCTAGTATTCCCGTATTTTTGGGGTTGTTGATTATGAATCTGATTTCAAAATTTCAAAAAACAAAATGGCGGATCCAATATGGCAGATGTGTTGCTTAAAAAATTGTCCGATTAGCTTGAAATCTAGTATTCCCGTATTTTTGGGGTTGCTGATTATGAATCTGATTCAAATACAATAAACGGATACATCAAATTCTTTATTTTTGCGTTTTAAAAAAAATTATTATAATTTTTAATTTTGACATCAGATTCATAATCAGCGACTAGAAAAAGCCCGGAGTATTAATTTTTATCTAAATTGGAGTACTGCTTGTGTTACCTATTCTATTGCTGTAACTTTGAAGTGCGCAAGTATGCGCAAGATATTTTTATGTAGCGCTCTTAAGGAGGCTTTAACAAATACGTACATGCAAAATTCATCGTGAAACTGCGTGACTTTCGCTTTGTAATCGTCATTAAAGTAAAAAAAAGACTGGAAAGTAGGTGTTTAGAAAGAGACAATTTTCAAAGTTGTAAAATATATATATAATGTTAAAAGTTACACATACACATAGCCGAAAGAACGCTCTTTAACACTATGTAGTTAGTTTTTGTATAAATATTACTCATAAAAAAAGTATGATGAGACAAACATCGTCAATTTCGGGAAGAAATGCAGTCTATCTTAGAATTGCATTTTTGCTTGTTTTCAAACTGTTCTGGAACAATAATGGGTGATTTTTAGCAATTTATATTTGTGGTACAACTTAGTTTGAACATTTAAGAAGCTATTGGCATTTTCATTAATTTTGGACGAAGTTGAAAAAGTGATTTTTGGCCACGTTTTGGCGATTTCGAACCACTGTGCGACGCTGCGTGCTCGCTGCACGCAATACTCGCTCGGCTGTGTTTTACCAGATCGTAATTCACTGGTCCGCGCCGGTTTTTTCAGCGAGATGCAAATCCCCTAAAACCCCGGCTCATTTGCGCGAGTCTGTAACGAAGCACCGCAAAACGTTCCGTAGGAAAGAAGCTTATCGACAGGATCAGCCGTGGTTTGTCCGATCGATCGACCAATTAGATGCCTCCCAGTTTTGATCAGTCCGATGCGACCTGATCAACGCTTGATTAAAATTACATTCCTGCCGTGCGCCGCGGGGATTTCGCGTGGGTAAATATTATTACGTGATTAAGCAGCCCGCGCGTAAACAATTAAACCGCGCCAGCGAGGCTCGAGTTTCGATCGGAACAATGGAATAAAGTTCGCAATGGAGGCACAGGTCACCGCGTAAGCTTTCGAGCGGTCCAAATGCCGCCGTTCGAAAACTCGGTTAGTTTTTTTCGTAGAAATTCGATATCGGTATGATTTAACTGCAGCGAATGAAATCATTTTAACCTGTACAGCGAAAAATTGAACGTTCCAAGGACAAAGCAAGGTCACTGTGCATTGAGTAATGAAAAAAGCCAAACGAAGACCATATTGAACATATATTTCACCTAATTTGATCATCTCAAATATCAAGCTTATTTTTTATTTTGGTTTTTCATGATCGAACCTTTGCACCGATATCAAATTATTAATTGATTTACAAATACGATCGATACAGGGTCTCCACCGAGCAAAAATATTTCGCACTAGAATATATAAGAAAAAGGTACTAGATTTGAAAAAAAAAACAGTACTAGATTTTGAATTCTTTACGTTTCATTCTAATTAGGGGCATTTTATACTATACATATATACCGTATATATGCCTATGTACCTTAATATTTCAGATAAACTCGATATAAAACTGCTAAATTCTATTTTATTCTATTATCAGGAAAAAAGAGTTTGTGAAGTAGAGGGGGCAAAGGAGGAAGGAAGAGGAAACAAGTCCCGAGGATGATTAAACGATATTTTATTGAAACTTTCGATAGGCTGTTCAACAGAAGACTGAGAGCACTCCGTACGCCGTTGCCTAGGAAGCCTCGGCCGATCGTTTTTTTACAAACGCAAAATTCTTTTATTTAAAAAGAAGTTTGTCATTCACGGGAGTCAACTGTCACTCACGGATACACATACACTCTATCCTACATTTAAAAGAAATTGTTTTATCTACATTTTCTATTTTTTTTCATTTTCTCTTCTTAGTTTTTGTAAACATCTACTTTAAGATAAAATTAGTATTTTAAGAGAAATTAGTACTATTTAATTGTAACGGACCGATTTCGCAATGCCCTGTTGCTCAAGAGTGAAATAATGTCATGTGAAATAGTGAGACATGAAATCGGGTTGAACTGGAGTTTATTCTCAAAATTCTGTTTTTTTAGTTTAATTATAATATTAAATAATAATTCTGTTTGCGAGACTTCGCGCGACGGCCTAGTTCGTACGACGGCTCGGTTCCCGCGAAACAAGACATGAGTAAACCCCATGGATATAGGAATAAATATATACATATATCCACACATATATATTCACAGGCGAAAATTCTCGTATCAACTTTCAAAGCGGAATGCATCCTGCGAGAGATTCCGCATGTGAGTTATTGTTATTCGAAAGTACCACGAAAGTACTAGATCTGTTGGTGAACGTACTAGAACACTAACAATTTATAAAAGGTACTAAATCTAGTACGAACGTACTAGCGGTGGAGACCCTGGATCGATATTTCACACATCTTATTTTTTATGATAGGAAAAGAGTATTCGGTTTGAAATATTTTTCTCAAGGTCAACTTTTCGAGATTTCAAGGTTGTCGAAGTTTTTCTAAATGGGACTACATATTGATTTTTAAATGTTTCTATAATTTTTAATAAATCTTATTAATTTAATCATTTTTTAAGGTGATGGACACTTAGAAAGCAATGTTTTTACATTCGATAAACATTAATATCTACCGAAGTATCTGTGATACTTTAAACAATAATTCTTGAAGAAGGAGGAAGGTGGAAGTTATTCTTGCGGCATCGTACAAGGAAAGATATGCTGAAAATATTCCAATTTCAAAAAATGCAGAACTATTTGGAACTCGAAAGATATTCCATGTTAAAGGGAAATAACTTCGACAACTTTCATTGGTCCATTAAGAATTACTTATTTAATAAATAACGAACTGTAAAAGAATGCTCTTCATTAAAAAACTTTTTTAGAAATATTAGGTTCGGCAGAGTTCACAAAAGAAAATTAGTAATTTTTTCGATCATTGATCATATTCATATAATGTTCATTTTTAAATGCTTGTTCTAATTATCATTTCTATTAAATAACATTAATATCGATATTTTCAACATTGATAAACTTTTTGAAAGTAATGTGGATGCATTACCGATGTGAGACAAGCAATTTTTACCAAATGAACTGCTAGATCGCCTGTCCAGAACACGGTGAGTCCCTCCGTTTTTTGGGAACGCTGATATTCTTAGCAGTGCACGGAAGTTAATGGAGCAGGAAAGATGCAAGGCGATGGGACGACTGTCTCCTGGGCACTTTTACAAAGTGGATTACAACTTCGATAGACACGTTCCCGAGTCAAGGAACGCCGCGCCGCGCCGCGCCGCTTGTCTCGATGGTTGGCCACGAGCCAAGCCGTATCGCTCGTCTCTTATCTAAGACGGCTCGAGCGTTATCGTGGCTTGGGTTTGAAAGTTTTCTCGACACGCCTTTCGCGGAATCACATTAGCTCGAGCAAGGCCGAGGTGACAATTATTTCAATCCGCAGTCCACGTTATTGCCGCCGCTATCCAACCTGAATATTAAAAATCCTCGCTCGCACTAGAAGAATCTTAGACGCATCCTTCGTGGAAGGATTAAACAAATAACGTCCCTGAGATGTTCGTGCAGCCTCGCGTGAAAAAAACTGCGTCTCCGTTTCCACATCGAGTGTTTTCACCGCGATGCTCGTCCTTGCGTCATGCTGCACCACCGGCGATTTATTGAAATTAAATTAATTAATCATTTCGTGCAATTTTCATCGGCATGGTTTCATTAACCACGATTCTATTGTAACGGATGTTCGATACCCAAAAATACGGGTACTCGGGTTGGGTCGGGCCAGGTCGGGATACTGAAAGTTTGTCGATTCATAAATATACATATTCGGGTCCCGATTTGCGATTTGAGACTTGACGATTCAGTGCATAACTTTTCCATCCAATTTTGTACTTAAACTTTGGCGTTGTAATTTTGCAGTACAATCGGACGATGGAATTTGTAACTATGTAGAATTAACCCTTATATGAATGACCGGCTATCCACTTTCAATTACTCTTTAAAACTTCTGTAATATCTTTGTTGATAAATATCGAAATTATTGTAAATTTTATATTCTTGAATCATTATAGATTAACCTACATTTGACAAATCAAAAATATGCATTGAAACTACGTAAAGTAGAACGTCATTGAATATCGTAGAAATGTTGGTTATTACACTGCAAAATTACAACTTCAAAGTTTAAGTACAAAATCGGACTAGAAAGTTATGTACTCACTTAACCGTCAAATCCGGAATCGAAAATCAAAATCGAAAATTGAAGAAACTCCAAATATACTGAACTCGTAATTTCAAGTACCTGCACTCCCTGGTAAACAAAGTCAAAATAGTCAAGCCGCATAGGTACCCTCCTCCGAAATAAGTTGGAGGCCGTTCCCGAGTCATCATCTTATATTGGAACAAAACTGTATAATAGTGAAATATTGGTGTGGATCAAAAATGATTCGGACTAGAACTTGCAGGAGTCCGAGGGTTAACACTAAATCTACCGACCACTAAAAGCGATTAAAATGTTTTAGCTTATAAAAATGACAAGGCTCTATTTATTTAAACTTTGTGCAATTTTTATATCAATTTGTGTTTCGATAAAAACTTCCCAGATAGCGCACGACATCCTGAGAAACGTCCATTTTACGTCCATTTTATGTCTGACAGTCTTGCGTCCTAAAAAGACGTCTTCCTCGGGACATCTTAAAGACGTTTTTCCTCTTTAAGACGTCCAGAAGACGTCTAATAGACGTCTTTAAGACATACAGTTTCGTAAAATAAGACGTTCGTAAGACGTTCATCTTTAAGACGTATTGAATGTCCAACAACAGACGTCTTCGTGCTATCCGGGTTTATAATTTCAATACTTGCAAAATTAAAAATATAAAACCGGTCATTTGATCGACGGTGATAGGCTTAGTGTTAATGAAAATGATCGACTAGAAGGTATTCGAACTCCAATTTTTTTCCACTTAGTGTGCGCAAAGATGTGTTTTTCGTAGAACAAGGCCTAAAAATGGTGTCTCCAGTTTCTTTTAGTTCACCAGCATTTAGAAGAAAGAAAAGCGTTCTTCGTCGACTTATCTATTGCCGTCTCGGAGAAATCCGAGCAGAGCCGACAAGATTTTTTCTTGTTCGCTCGCGACGATTCACGCAACCGCAAGGTTCCGGTTCTTACGCAATTCCACGTGTAGCCTCGCGACGCTTCGCATGCAAAAGCGCTGCGAACCATCGGAAATCGCTTCGCGGGAGGGCAGAGTGTAGACGGACGAAAGAGGAAGAAGAACAGGGGAAAGAAAGGAAGAAAGAATCGCATGCACGCATGTATACCGACACCAGGAAAGTTTTAACGACGGCCCTTCCATTATGCACGCGATAGTCACGCGCAAGCTTTTTTCCGGCCGTTGATCAAGAGCGGCGCGCAGAAAAACGTCGGCTTCTTTCGCCGCTGAATAAGACCTCTACTCCCGCTCGCTCTGTCCAGGGCAGCCGACGGGGAGAGCTTCCCTTTGATGCTATTTTCAGAGGAGGAATCGAAGGAACGTGCTTATCATCGTCACAGAACCAGTGCCTCCTTCGATGGCTCCGGGAAAATTGGCCAGTGGGTCGTTGATCCTCTAACGAAGACACACTTCCACCTGTTAACATGGTTTTCGCGCGATATTATACAAGCTGAATAACTAGGAGTGGGTGGATACCCGAAAATTCGGGTCCGGGACGGGACCCGAAAATTTATATTGTTTGGGTACCCGAATGTCATAGATTTTCGGGTTTTCCGACCCGACCCGACTTATCAAAACCCGACCCAAGGCTAGTATACCCGAGTATCACGAATTTTTTGGTCCCGACCCGATCCGAGGCTCGGTGTCCACGTACCACGAATTTTCGGGTCCCGACCCGACCCGACTTATCAAAACCCGACCCAAGGCTAGTATACCCGAGTATCACGAATTTTTTGGTCCCGACCCGATCCGAGGCTCGGTGTCCACGTACCACGAATTTTCGGGTCCCGACCCGACGCAAAACTCGGGTACCGGAAATTTTCGTCTCACTCACTGCATCAGATAATCGAGGTTCCACTGTACATAAGAACGTGTGTATTTTTAATCGGTGTAATATTATTCAAAATGTTTAAATGGAAATATATTAAAATATAAACTTAATATGTTTGTATGCAATTACGCTGAAATGAAAAGCATGAAACACGAATTTCGGCACTGAAGACGCTTTTCCATGCAATCTGCGTTTAATCCTGTAGCTAGGAAATTAAACGTGAAATTTTATTTTTGAAATGCGGAAAGTCGAGTAATTACAAAGTATACTGTAAATCTGTGCCAAAATCCGGCTTAAGATTGCTAGCTCGACGTTCGAGGCCCGTTGCCTCGAGACATGACGACAACAACGACGACAACGACGACACCGTGGAAGAATATAAGATGGAGCTAGGGGGTTGGAGGATCAGGTACGGTAGCGGTCGTAGCGCATCGGTGACTACTAGCCTGGCAAGACGTGCGCGGATTTATGAACGGAGCCGGCTGGCATCGTTCCAGAACCCGGAGTTAGCATTTATCCCCGTTGCTCCTCCGGTTTTCACGAGGCGCAATCGAGTATGTATGGGGTTGCAGGCCTCGGGCTCCCGAGCGTGGAGAGGGTATTCGTGTATTACCCTACAGAGCGCTAAATTATGCGCGAGAGAGAGCTTTTTACTAGCGCGGAAATCGCCGTCTGAAGGCACCGGTCGCGTCCCCCGGAAGCCTCCGGAACTGCCGAAGAGCAAGGAAAAGTTTCCGCGGGCCGAGGGAAGCTTGGGGGACGAGCGGACCACGGCAACCGCCGTGGATGGGTTATCGGCGATGATCGATCGCACTAAAAGCACTCGTCGAAAAGGGTTACAATTTCGATGGAATAATTCAGAGACACCAGCCGTAAATGCGGCTTTCGCGGGGCGCTGTTAACTCGAGAACCGTTTTTATCGGCACCTTACTTCGGCTTCATGTGCCACGATGAACAGCGTCGAGCTGAGCAAGTATCACTTTATCCGCACTCGAAAATGCCGGATCGTGGCGCGCAAAATGTCACGGCGCGGCGTGAATAATTCTCTCCCCGTGCTCCTCTATTCTTATTTCAGCAAAGTAAAATCTTTGAGTCTTCGGTATAATTGAGCAATCAAGGGACAGCGGATCTTTGTGCAAAATAAATATTTTAAACCTAAATTGCAACAAACCGGAATGACATAGAAATTTATTTTCTCTCTTGATGTGTTCAGTAGGTTGGAAATAATATGAAAGCATTTTTAAATTCGTCTAATGTTTTTAATGTTTTATATTACACCTACTCATTTTTATCATAAATGCGTAAAATCCGCTGTCTAGTAATCGAGTATGATTCGTTAAAGAAAAATGTACCCATTTATGAGAGCAGGAAGTTGGTACTCGTAACTTCCTCAGCAGTTTAATTTGCGAAATAAACATCTTTCATTTTTCGAGATATACAATAGGATGGAAGGAAACATGGGTATGAAACATTTTTTTTTATTGCTGCATTTTAATAGTAACCAGAAATTGCCTACTATAGTAATATTAAAAAGATTAATAAATTTTTTAAGGTGCCGCAAACTAGTCAATCTTTATTTTTATCGATTTTACGAATATAGTAAACTAGCTTAGCTTTTGTTGTTAACAATTACACTTTTATTATAAAAGAGTTATATTATTGTATTTGCTCGACATATAATTTCTTTACACTCCGTAGATCGGACGAATCCCCGCTCCTCTTCGTATGTATCGCGGTGTTACGTGACTTCCGGTAACTACACAACCATCCTCACCGCATGTTGACGATCTGCAACCGACGAGGTTCGCAAATCGGGTGTACAACTATCGAGGTTCTACCGTAGTACGAGAAGATCAGAGTCTCTTTGCCTGCGTTAGACACGAGATTGTGGCCCAAGGGGATAAAAATGATTTCTGGTGGTGATATTGGTGGATCAATACGAGACATCAAAGACCGTTCAAATAAATAAAGTGAAGAGAATCTTGGAAAGTTGTGTGAAATGGTCAAGGGTTAATAGAATATTCCTACAGCGATCGGCTCCGTGGGTCCCGAGGAGCGTAGCGGTCGGCCGGCCGCGGCCGACGGAACCCGAAAAAGATACACGGGTGTCGTTAACGATCGAGTCGCGTGTAAACTCGTTGAAGCACCGAATCATCGGTGGCACGTACGAGCGTCCAATTAAAAGTGGCGGCCCGAACGGGCCCGCAATAAAACGCGTCGAGTTAATAAGAAATAATAAAGACGGTCTCGGTTCGGAGACGGCTTAAGAATACGGTAGCCGAGCTAAGTTATATTTGATGCGTTGATAATTTGTTTCGAGAGGGAAAGAAGACGAGGGTATAGGGGGCCGGGGGCGAACGAGGAACAGCGAGAGAAGTAATCGGACCCTCTTCTTTGGTCGTACACTTCGGCGCTGGTTCCGTCTGTCCCCTTTTCTCCAGCATCCTTACACTACTCCGTCTCTTCACCGCATCGCGAACGAACCTGTCAAGTTCTACCATTTATTTTCCAACTCGAGGGCCGAGAAAGTGAATCCTTCTTACCCCCGCCTCGCCATGCCAGTCCAACAGACTTCTGTGTCGCAGCAATGAATCTGGAAATTACGGGAAACACGCGAGTCATAGCTGTCGTGGTCGTTCGACCGTCTGCCATTGTTAATGAGAACGCAGCCTGCCGTCCCGAGAGGAATCAATCGCTTCCGAACGAAGTCGTTCATCCTTTCCCTTCCAACGACGCATTACTGTCAGAATGGTAATCGCTAAATTGCTTCACTGTAGAAATATTCATGCGTTTGTAGCAAATTTAACCGCACCATGTTCAGCGAAGTCAACGTTCTAACTTGAAGATTTGATAGCATCCTTTAGATTGGCCACGAAGTGTATTTGTTCAGCGAGGTAGTGATATTGCGCACAAATTGAACTGTAAGAAAACAGATATTTATATTGAAAGTTGGCTTTTGAAATTAAACGAGTTACGTTTATAATTTCTAGGGTTTAATTTAACGTAGCAGAAGAGTGGTTGGTTTGAAAAATTGCTTTAAGGTCACTTTTTCGAGATTTCAAGATCATTGAAGTTTTTTTTTTAATGGGATTACATATTTTCAGTACAACAGTGTTACAGCTCATGAAAAAATAAATTCAACGATGTACGATGAGTTGTCCTTCGCGTGACCTTCACACTTCCTGCATGTTTTTTAGTGCAAAATGTAAAGAAAAAGTTTCGCCTGTGTAATTATTTATGAAATTTGATTGATTTCCACGATGGTAGATAAAGATTAAAAGATTTAATATATAAAAATTGTCTATGAATAAAAATAAAAAATTTAACAATTTTAATTTGGAAATTTTCCATTCGCCAACTTTTTATGTACGTTTTTATTAGTTTGGGGCGCGTTTACAATGCAGGGTGAAGATTAAGCAGTTCGATAAAAATATAACTTTCCTTAAAATGGGAACAAACCATTAAAAATTCGTGTAATATAAAAATATTATCGTCCGTAATACACAGCGAATTAGAACATTTCTACATTTTCTTCTTTCGATGGCGATGCATCAGTAAAATAATCATTCTAAGTAGAATTCTCAATCACCAACATTACAAACATTTTCAGAACAAGTGAAGATGGTCCATGAAAAAAGTATGTTAATTATATACAATAACAAGATACAAAATCGATCAATTTATAAAGTGAAGTTAAAAATATATGATGCCATTTAAAAATCATTGGTGACCTTCGGAAGACCTTGATAACGACAACAATCAGAACGTTACCTGTATAGTTTACCTGACGCTAGACAATTTTCATGAAATTTTTTTTAATAAAACAGAGGTTAATATGACTTTCATCGCTAGGTTAGTCATGTCCGGTTTGATCTCGTTGCGCGGACCAATTATCCATGGAGGATGAATTTTGGCGTATCGACATTGATAGGACTGATTCCAGGGGATTAACCGCGAGTTTCGAACTCCAAAAGGATTTTCGGTCGACTCGTATGTTCGCAGGAACGTTTAATCTCTCTCGGAAATCTCTGAAAGATCATCCGTGTCCGTGAGACGACCGGTCCTCCCGAAGCGGCAGGAACGTCGGTTTTGACCTCTCGCACGAGCCATCCGCGAGTTAAAATGTTGACTCTCGGCCTCCTTCCAAAGATTCTGACGCGTGATGATCATGACTGTCCATGCGTCGTTCAGCAGACCACATACGTGTCTTAGGCTGATAATAAAAATGATTCGATCTTTGCTAACACTCGTAGTTTTCTCGCAGTTAAATTATCATATTATATAGCGGGTATCTGTAGGTTTTTGCAATTATCTTGAAAACTAAGATGACGTGACGGTATATTGATAAGACATACGTATGTATTGTAGAAAAGAATTTGTTCAGAATCGTGTCCCTGACAACATATTTTTAGATCATCAACACCGAAGAGGAGTTTCTTCCATACATTAAAAAGAACTTTTACATACTGAACATGTACACGACAACAAATTTTCAAAAATTTTATACGGAAAGGGAATCGGTCTACTTTTTTATTAGACTGCGGATTTTCTATGTTTATAACAAACATGAGAAACTGAAAGTTAAACCAAAGCTTAAAAGAATTTATGTACATCGATATACTGTTTTGAACGGTTTGAAACGATTGAGAAGAGAAAAATCTTTTTTCCCATCTTCGACTACGGATTTTATGTATTTACGATAAAACTAGGTAGCTGCAATTTAAAACTATAAAGTCATTAGAAGAATTTTAAAGTATTGTTATATTATTTTCAACCTGTTCAACATATTAAAAAAGAAATTAAATTTCTATTCCACTGTAATTTGATACAATTCAGGTACAACATTTTTATTTTGCATAAAGATCCGCTGTCTAATCCATTACTGACTGGTAGGTTTGACGAAGTCCCGCTGGACAGTTCTAAGGTTAATTTCCCAAATCAGCGAAACAGTTTAGGGGACATATATCGTGTACCTCTCCGCAAGTCACAAGCAACCTAGAAGCCTTATCTTCTTCTTCACGGAGTTACCTGTCGCCAGGAAGAAAATCGGTCGACCGATTGTCTGGAGGTCCGTCGAGATGGAGGGAGGGTGAGGAACAAGGTAGAGAGCGATCGGGAGAGAAAAATAAGAAGAAGCAGAAGAGAGAGAGAGAGAGAGAGAGAGAGAGAGAGAGAGAGAGAGAGAGAGAGGACTGTCCGTTTCGCCTACACATTAATCCAGCCCTGGTCTTTAGGACTCGTATGTAAATGCGATGCTATATTTAGACCAGTATCTCGGGTGTATAATACGTTCGGTTGGAGTCGGAGGATCTTCTGCCGCTGAACACGCAGCTGCAGGTGTGTGCGTACGTGCGTGCGTCTCCGTATTCCGGGTGTGTGTACGAGCGGTTCGCGCGCGCGGTCCCCGATACGTACACGTGCGTGCGTTGCAACTGCAGGACCCGCCAAACCGGTTACCCACGCGGCTCGTCGACACCAACACCAGTCCAGGACACCGACTCCAACACCAAACGGGGCCCTCGCCGTATCGTCTGGACAAGGAACACCGTGGATGGAACACCATCTTCTGTTCTACGTTCGCGATCTTCCCGCCTCTTTCGCTCCCTCCTATCCTCCAGGCTCTGTTGCACGAGCGACAGGGTTACGCGCGATCAACAAACCGCGCTTACTGCCGAGGTTACACACCCATCAACCCGAACGTGCCCGACCAACGGACAGCTGGTCTGGGTCCGGCCGATCGGGATCTCCCCTGGTAACGTATACCGTTTAGCCGATCGTTAGATACCTACTAGCATTTCGTGTTTCGATCCCCGGCCTTGAACCTTGCGATTTCGTGCAGCGGAATTGCCACCGATACCAGAAAACTATACGTAGTGTTTCAAGATATTCAATTAATGTATGCTCTTCTACTAAATTACTTATGCACTGGTAGGTACGTTTCTTTTAGAAACATTTTCTACATTTATGCGTCTTCCGTTAGTACTCTGTGTATGTACTCTTCACTTTAAATATGTACACAGTGTTCGACATTTTTTTTTCATGACGGTGATAATTAGAGGATCTTCGTGCAGTTGTGTATAAAAGTTTTCAGAAAATGGTGGAATATGAATTGAATACGATTTTTATTTATTTCAGATCTGTAAGAGCCACTATCACTGAAAATAAAATACTTAGAACGTTTAGATACTCGTATGTATGTTCTATAATTAGACAGCGGATTTTATGCATTTATGATAAAAATTAGTAGGTGTAATTTGAAACATTAGAAACATCATATTAAGAGAGAAAATTAATTTCTATGTCGCTCCGGTTTGTTGCAATTCAGTTGAAAAGTTAAGAAAACTTTTTATTTTGCATAGAGATCCGCTGTATATACGTCTATAATACAAAAATTAAATTTTGGAGCGGCGTCCTCCAATCATATACGTACATAATACTCTCCAAGAATATAAATCATCTTTATAGGGATGATTTGAAGAAATGGAATTGAGTTTCATTTGTTTTATTAGCGATTTCTATTTTCTGATTTCAGCTCACAATTAAAAAAAAAACACGAGTTTATCAGTTACTTCACATCAAATTATTTTATACTAAAATAATTCAATGTAATTTTTACGATATTGTCAAAAATGAATCGTTAGATTGTTATTTCAACATTATATGGAATTCATTTAGTGTTTCAAATTCGAAACAAAAAATATAATAATTATGGGCTCATTTGTTTTGAAGCTATCGAGTAATAGAACAGCATTGAAGTATTGTACCTTTGGAGTGTATGTACCTTGATGAAATCATTTGTTATTGATCAGACGCCTTGGCGAGCAAACGCTTGGAAACAGAGGTCTGTATCGACAGTGCTAAAGAGGGTTGGCAACCTTTTTCCGAAGACAGATTAGGGGTCCCGTAACACTAATTCCGTGAAAGTTACGAGCTCACCTAGTTCCCCAGAGACCGACTACATCATTTCGGAGGGGTCCGTACATGATGTTGATATTTTTACGCGAAAATCGTGCGAGTCATTGCACCCCGGTGCACGAGGCAACCTTGAGACTTTCGTCACCGTGGGGCACGGCCTCTTAATACCTGACGTAACGGCACGAACTGCACGACAGAGCGAAAGGGAGGCGAACGGAGAAAGAAAGACGAGCCACGGCGTGGGTGCATGGACCGTGCACATACATGTGCACACGATTTAAAATGAGATTCTAGCTCTGCAAAATGATTTTTTCGCTATTTTTTTCTCTACGTGAATATAAAAAAGTAATTTATTTTTCATATTTTATGTTACTTATACCTATTTGTGGTTCCTTACACCTGTTTGCCTGTGTAAATAATAATGCAACAAGTTTCAGGCAGATCAGAGAGTAAGTTAAAGTTGTTTTTTAAAGACCTATTGCAATATTACAATGATTTAATACTATAATGTATTATTAAAATAAGTACAAGAATAATATTATAATGTACATTATAATATAATATAATGTATTGTTATTCTTATACTTATTTTACTATACAGAGTGGTCTACCTAAATATCTCCTTTATTTATGATGACAAGACTGTAGATTTTATGCATTTATGACAAAACTGAATAAGTGCAATTTAAAGCAGTGGACAGATCAAAATTCAAAACAACACGCAGACAATTTTTATTTTGCATAAAGATCGGCAGACTAGTGATGACACAACAACGTGAATGCTTTGTAAATGTTATTTTTTTCCCAAGGTCAATTTTCCTGGTGTTCCCAAGCTCATCGGTATTTTTATTTTTGTAAGCGTATATTTCTTTTCCTTGCATATTCTAGTCGACGTTAAAATGTATTCAGAAGCATGACCTTGAAGTGACCTCTGATCTCTAAAATTTAAATTGTACAAATAAAGGAGATATTCAGCTGTACCACCCTGTATACTATTATACATGTAACAGACATTCACGTACAGGAAAAAATAATGACAAAAATAATTCCATTATCTCGAGTCACATTTTTTGAAAAGCAGACTTCACCGATCCCAAATTATTGATTCATCTTCCAAGAAAAACGACAGCAAAATACATATTGAGATCACTTCCTCATCCAGCGACCCAGTTCCCTATCTCCCCTCCTCTCACGTTTCTGCATTGTCATTTTCAGAGGATGGGCGGGACGAGGGAGGCGGTCGAATTTGCGTCGATCGGGCCGTTCCTCGGAGGGTCCGTAAATAGGACCATCATGACGGAGCCAGTGTCAACAAACGTTTCGAGTTCCCTCTTAACGGGGGGCCGAGATCTCGTTCGATCCGATCTTAAAAAACCTTGGAGCCATTACCGTTGCCTTCTTTTTTTGTCGCCCCTGAGCCGAACGTTCGCCGGGGCCGAGGAGAGCAGATAGCAGACACGTCGCGCCGGGTCCCGTTGTCGAACCGAGTGATAAGCTGTCAGTCGAGTGCGGCGGCGTATTACCGTGCTGCACGTGTACGCGGTCGCGTTGCCGTGGCACGTGGAAACTGCCAGTCGGCGGTGCCCGTTACCATTATTTACTATTATTTACTATTTGTCGCTGCGAGCGGACGGGGCTTGGCGCGCGGTTGCGCGATAATTGGACGACTCGAGCGAGAAATCGCGAGGCCCGACGCCCGACGGTAGCATGATTTGTTCGCGCGCGCGACCGGACGAGCTGGCCCGACCGGGCCGGACCGGGCCGGTCCAGGACTTACGTCCAGAACGGCGCGCAGCGGCGCGGCGCGGCGGCGTGCCCGGTAATGGAAACGGCGTAACTTTTCTGATGGAAATTACGAGCCTATTCACTTCGCTGGCCCTTCTCCTTTTTCTCTCTTTGAATCACGTCCACCGTTCGCGTTCCCCTCGCTGTTTGTTGCGGTCGTACAGCCTGTATGGAGAATCGCCGTGCAAATTGCAAGCGTTGCTTTCACGCGAAAAACTGTATCGAAAACGTACAACACTGTTTTTTTCATTTCAGACACTTGCTACTGTTGGGGCCTTTTTTGTTTCTCATAGTGGGAGGGTGGGCAGGGGTACGTGGGGCTCTCCCAGCCCTAGGCTCAACTGGGTCGCCTAACACTACTCCCCGGAGGAGGGCCACACCCTCCCTAGAACCTGGCGACCTCCCTTCTCCATGGGCTACTGTTCGGGCCTAGCAAGGAATCCGACAGATGATCGGCTGGCGCAATGGGTCAGGGTTTACCACCGTTTACCACCGAAATCACCACCTGGGATCGCGGACATCACTAATCCAATTACAAAACTTTTATATTTTTCATTATTAATAGAACCATAGCATCTAAGGAACGGCACAGGCCCGACGGTTTTTCTTAGATCAAGACGTCACTGTATACTGGATAATCTCCTTTTGTATGTACAGGGTGTTTCAAAATTATATGTCGCAGTCACTATAGTTGGATTATGCACCTCTGGATAGGTGAAGATTTGTTAATTTAATGGATCACATAATTGACCCTGACCCTTCTTTCAAGGTTAAAAATTTATTTATTGCACATCCTATTGTACACATCGCGACGAACAAAAGTCTCACTTTAAGTCAACCGTTCTTTTAAAAAAACAACTCTAATCAAAGGAAAAAAAGTTTGTTGTATATTTTCTCCTCGTTTAAACCAGCTTGGGACACCCTGTAGACATACAAGTGAGACTTTTGATCATCGCGACGAGTATTATAGGATGCAAAAAATAATAATTTCGACTTTCAGATTCAAGGTCATGGTCAATTTTGCGGTCCACTTTTCTAACAGATCTTCCCATACGCCAAAGGTGTAGAGTCAAGACATACACATAATTTGGAAACACCCTGTACAATTCAACCGGTACTTAGCTGCTTGCTCTCGAAAAGTTGAACGGGACCTGGATCACCGACACGACGATGGCTGAAGTACAATCTTTGAATGATTTTGGCCAAACACGACCTATACCGGGGGCATTAGTGTAGGGAGGATTTGTATTGAGTAATAGGGGTGGAATGGTCCCAGAATGTACTCCAATAAAACATTTGACCTCCACTTTAAACAACTACAGAAATGTTTCACTGACGACGATGCAGATAGCACAGAGACGTCTTGGAGACGTCTGTTGTTGGACATTCGGACGTCTTATAGACGTCTCCAACGGCTTCTGAACGTCTTCCGAAGGTCTTCTGAACGTCTTTCTTTCGAAAACGGTATGTCTTTAAGACGTCTGTTTGACGTCTTAAAGTTGTCGAGACTTATTCCAGACGCTAAAACGACGCACTATGGGGTATTTTGCCGATCTAGCTGGCCAAAAGTCGATTTCGTCAAACTCATCCCAAGTAAAAATGAGTTGTTACCTGGAAAAGTTGAATAATGGGGGTCAATAAACCGTCGGTCTTTTCCCGATTTGTCATTTCCGTACGGAGGTATGGTCACTTGAAGTTTAGTCTTTTAGTACAGTGTTTGTGTCCTTTGCCGTGTCTCCCGCATTAGCAACGTTTGAAGTGCAATATTTTTTCTCACGAAAACTGTTTTAAGAAAACCAACGATGAATAGTGTTAAAGTAGGTAAGTGTGTGTATTTCACACAATTTTAATCCGATATGCGTTTATTTAAATAAAATAACAGTAACTGAAAAAAGTCAATTTGAAGGCAGTTTTAATGTCAATGCACATACAATCGGAAGGAATTAGTTGTACCTCCGGGTCCGTCCTGGTAATTTTTTTGGAATCACTGTAAAGTGGAAGGTTTCAGCTTTATTTCAGTGCAAAAAAAAACTTGCGGAAATTTGCGGATTCATAAGTTATCGTTAAAATAAGATTTTGAAGACGTGAATGATATTTTTTAAAGTGATGATTTACCTGATTTAAAAGCTTTATTCATTATTGTAGGGCCATCTAATATTAAAATATTTACACGGAGGCAAATGTGGCACATTATGCAGCAACTACGAAATGAAAATATGAAGGAAATGTTGACGTACGCTGAGAACAACTTGTGTAGGCAGGAGGAGTACTCTAATGAAGAAAAAGAAGAAATCCGAAGAAAATTTTCACATGTGAAGTCAGAAATAATGCATAAATAGATGGATCCTCTATCGAGAAAAGAAAAGGTCTTCTTAAAAAAAAATCGCACATGGCTTTACGGAACGTTTGAACTGCCACGCATTGTAGTGAGACCGGGTCGGCCATCGAAGCAGTCCTTCGATGAATTAAGCGAACGAAGCAAGAGAAGAAAAACGGAAAATTTACGAAGTCAAGAAGATACGGAATGTCTAATTTTTGCCACAAAAATGAAATTGCGAGCTTAGGGGATGCGAGATGCTAAGTTGTATTGTATTAATATTAGTTATATTATATTGTGTATATATCATATATTATATTATGTGGTAAAATAGCAAATTTATATTATATTATATATATTACAATAATTCGTATTGTTAAATTAGTAAAAAATAATATTTTAAATGCTGTATTAAAAATTTTTATTTGTTGTTATATGGTAAAATAGGAAATTTGTATTATATTATTTATATTATAATAATCCATATTGTTGAATTAGTCAAAAAAAATATTTTTAATGCTGTATCAACAATTTTTATTCATTTATAATTATTTTTTTTAAGGAAAAATACTATAATTAAGTTAGTAGGTACATTTTAAACGCGTTAAGCGAAAAAAATAATTTTGGACAGCTAGATCGACCAAATACCCCGTAGTGCGACATCTCGAAAAAGACGTCTTGAAGACGTCACCAGAAAGCCATTTTCGAGGTGTCTATTCAGGACGTAAGACGTTGTGACCTAAAATGCACGTATAAAAGACGTGTTTAAGATATTTACAATTAGCCTAAGCAACGCCAGAATCGTCAAGACTCGTGTCCCCCCTCTACCTTCCCCTTCTCCGACGCCATTCCCCACGCTTCCACATGGGTCCGAAAGAGGGGTTAACATTTTCCCCTCGATTCATGCTCCTTCCCCTCACCAGACGACACCGAGCAATGCACACGATGCAACTCCAAGTCTTGTGATAGTAATTGGACGGAGTTTTTCGTCCATCTCGGTCTGGCTGTCTTTCATCGTATTCCCGTAACCACGTACTCGAAGCAATTCGCTTGAATTTACGATTACGTCGGGTTTCGTAAGCGTACGCGCGTGCATACGGAAGAGGCGAGCCGCGCGGAGGCAGCGCGTAATTTTCTGTGAAATAGGGTACTAGCGATCTCGCGCGCATTAATAGATCGTTAAAGGCTTGCACGACAGGCGTGCGATTCGTTGGTGTGCGATGAGACACCAGCTGGTAACGAATCAATTTTCCACGAGGATTTATTCGGTTGCGGCAAAGCGAGCCGGTACACCTCACGGCTCGACTCGGCTCGGCTCGACTCCACTCGTACTCGGCTCGAGACCAGACCGGGAACGTGACCGATAAGTTGCGCGAGAGGCTGTTTCGCGGATATTAATGCGTTCGCGAGCAGATACGCCTCGATAAACTAGTTCCCGTTAGAGATGACTGGCGCTATTACGCGCGGAGGATTTTTATCGCGCTGCTTTATCGAATCGCGACGTAATTATTTCCGCGTACCTGCTCGCGAACTCGAAAACTCGTCCCGCGGTGTCTCGGCGTGGCGGTTTGTGCGTAATACCAGCCCGTGTGTGTGTGTGTGTGTGTGCGTGTGTTTATATGTATGTATCTGGCCAACGGGAACGACCGCGTTGCGTTTCTTACGTGCGCCGAGCTAAATTGATACGAGCCCGTCCGGGCCCTGTAGGAAATAGGAAGAAAGTGGGCGCTATTAACACAATTCCTGTCGTCGTTTGTTTCGCGAACGACCTGCCAATGACCATTTTATGACTCCGATAGTCTTTTCGATAGAATTATACCTGGCTTAATTGGTCACTAAAAAAGAGTATAAAGGAAACGTCTAATGGGTTTTATTAACGGGGCCCGGGTAATACGGTTTACAACAGTTTTTCATTATCGTGGAAAATTCGCTTTTCTTATTTTTGCCCAATTAGAAACATCCGCGATTTATTGCCGTTCAACTTGCTCTGTAAAACCAAGGACGCTGTGTTTTTTCTTTTTGTTTAACTGTTTCGGTTTTAATGCATCCGCTATAACCATTTATTTCTACAACTGCCGTCGTAGTTTAACGAATCAGCGCAATTTATACTTTCATTATGTTTACGGACAAAAGAAATGTTTATGTGAAATCATACACATATATTATTACACTTCAGCCGTTGTCGATGAGATTGATCTGCCACTCTAATCTTTGCCACTTTACACAAGCAATGCAGGTAACAAAAGATTGAAGACACCATTATTTTGCATTTATTGCTTGAAAAAGAATAGTGTAATTTTTTCCTCTTGCATTTTTTTCTAATGTTTAGTATTATAAAATTTATCTTTATTTCCAATATTTCTCATTAATTGTTTATGGAAACTTATGTAACTTTGTGTACGTAATCTATGGATCAAAATAGGGGATCCGTGTTTTTGGAATTTTTTTATTTTTGTCATTTCACAATAATTATTAAATATATGTATACCTTTCAGCTGCATACGAGACACAACTGTTTGATCAAAAATAAAAATATCCTAAAAACACGTATCCCCTATTTTGGTCCATAGACTACGTACACAAAGTTACATAAATTTCGATAAACAATTAATAAGAAATATTGTCAAAAAAAAAATGAATTTTTTAAATATTGATTAACCAAATAATTTTCTCTGAAGTCTTTAAATACATATAAAACACAAAATAAAAAGAATCGTTATCCTAGACTGTTTAGTTCCCGAGAGAGAGAGAGAGAGAGACGTTAGCAAAAATAATGTTTCCTCCCTCAATTTTCAGGGCAGTTTTTACCCCCTAATTTTACAACAAACTATATCCCATACAAAATCGGCGTGTTACACTTTTGTAACGTTGCTAGCGAATGCAGGAATATTTAGTTGATCCAGTGTACGCGACGGGTTAATTACTCGACGCGACGTAAAGCGAGATCGTGCAGCTTGATCAGCACGGTGTCCGTGCGAAACGCGACCAGTGCTTAGCGCAGCGCAGCGTCGAGTAGCAGTGGAAGAGGAAGAGAGGCGTGCGCGCCACGCGACAGATCGTAGTACGAAGCAACCGCGAAAAGAAACTATAGGAAGGCGAGGCCAGTGGCCTGTGCCGAGCATTCAGCAAACGCATTCGATTCTGTCGTTATTGTCCGAGGTTACCGCAATAAGTTTCCAGGATAATCTGCGCGTAGATGGAAAGCAACTAGTAGAACCAACGGTGGTGGGGTGGAGGGGGAGGGGAGGGGGGGGTAGGGGTACACAGAAAGAGCGGATAATGACAGGCCATGACTCGTTAGGTGCACGTAGACCACGAACAAAAAAGCTCACGACCGAACGAACCGGCCGCGGCCGGCCGTCCGAACCAACCACCAACTGTCCGACCGGCCGACCGACCGAACCGACCGAACCGACCGAACCGACAGACCGAACACCAGCCGACCAACGACGAACGGACAGCAAAGATAAAAAGAAAAACCAGGGCGCACCTGTGCACTAGCAGTAACACTTTACTGCCTCGATGATGTAAACGTGAACGTAAATGAGTATAAGTGGCCGGACTTAAGAAAATTGCATAGTACTACACTGTGACCGTGCGCTGCGGCCACGCTCGCTCGCTCGCTTGCTTGCCTCGCCTCGCCTCGCGCTCCACTGACCGTTGCATTGGATGACGTTACGCGCAGATCAATTGTTTTTATTATCTACCGACCGACCGGACCGATCGACCGACGCCCCCGGTTTCTGTACGTTTGTACAATCGACTTGCCCGAGAGACACAACCGATTTCTAGAATTGTTGTTTACTCCGACTATTGGGTTAGGGCGGTTGAAATAAATTCCTAAATCATATTTTATTTTATTTCACTTTACTCAGATAGCATACGACGTCTTAAAGACGTTTTTTTACGTCCAATGTAGGTCTGAACGTCTTACGTACGGAATAGACGTCTTCCCAGATAGCTCGCGACGTCTGGGAGACGTCTTTTTTATGTCCATTTTAAGTCTAAACGTGATATGTCTGAAATAGACGTCTTCCCAGATAGCAGACGATGTCTGAAAATCGTCCTTTTTACGTCCATTTTAGTCTTACGTCCGGAATAGACCTCTTCCCAGATAGCACGCGACATCTTAAAGACGTATCGTGCGGGCACGCCTTTAAGACGTCTCTGTGCTACCTGAGAAACGTACACGAGACTGCTTCAATATTGTAATTGATGGGAAAAGACAACGATGTAAAATTCGGGTACTTTTCCGTTAGCCGGGCGCAAAAAAAATAATGTAGAATTCCGCCAAATTTCTTACAACCATAAGGTTCTTTCATACAAAGGTTATTTCTTACAACCATGTTCGATTGGGTTAGGTCTGGACTATTTTGTTTACAATTCATTAATATTAACCCAGACCAATAATTATAAACATATATAATTATAACCTAACCAATTATAACCTAACCCAGACCAATAATTATAAACATTCTTTTTGAGTAAAACTAATTTGTTTACAATTCATTAATATTTGTTTATAGTTGAACGTTTTCGACTTTTATTCCGTTGACTGTTTTGTCATTCGCTTCGCTTGGCGAAGCATACATTCTTTTTTCTTGCGCCCGGCTAACGGAAAAGTACCAAAATTGGATATTCAGAGGACATTCGATACCATCGCTATTACTCGTTATTAGCTCGTACGAGCGGTGAACGAAAAGTTCAATTGTTGTATGTTGAATTTAATACTGGATTGTCGTATCTCGATTTTGACGAAGCTAGTATTTGCACGGAAATTATACGTATGTATACCGATGCGTGTGCTCTTGCGTTTCTGTATTTATATTTTGCATAGTGAAAATGTTTAACTGAGCAAACATAGCTTGGATGCGATGGCAACTGTGGACACAGTTGGCGGATTTCTTTTCGCGTTCGTACTTCGAATCTGGTAGTCGCGACGCATCATTGTAAACTTGATTTCTTACGGGTTCCCGGTGTGCAAGAGAAAAAGAAAAAAAAGGCAAGAGAGAGAGGGAGAGTATAATCTCTGGACAATTATAAGGATCCGAGGCGTTTAAGGAGGTGGAGGGGTGGTGGGAAGCTAACGGAACCGGAGCGACTGCTCCGTATCTCACCTCGTTCGAATCATTCCGCGACGAAACGTCAAGAAGCAACAACCTCGAGTCGTCCTCCGACCGAAGATGCTATCGTGCTTGGACATTATTGCCGCTTTTCATGGTCCCCGTACGAACGAGTCAGGCCCCGTACGTCCACCGGGAGGTTAAACGAATAAAAGCGCGCATGTACGACACGCAGGACACGCAAGTGCACGCGTGTATACACGCCGACCGTACAAAGTCGGAGAATCGGAGGAACACAGAGACAGAAATGTACACATATGTATACGTATACACAAGGAGAGAGAGAGAGAGAGAGAGGGAGAGAAGAAGAAAAGTAGAGAAAAAGAGGAAGAGGTAAAAAAGGGATAAAAAGTGGAAAAAAACGGACGAGTGAAAAGAGAAAAAGAAAGAACGAAGAAGAAAGAGAAAGAAGGCATAAACATGGCCCATTATATACACGTAAAAGCCACGTTGTCGTCGTCGTCGTCGTCGTCGTCGTCGTCGTCGTCGTCGTCGTCGTCGTTGTCGACGTCGCTCGCACGTTCGCTCGTTCGCTCGTTCCTGTACTATATACAAGAGGTGAAGTTCATTGCCTTCTCGTATGCGTTGCACCACTGGCCACCGCTGCATCTTTGCACACAACTTTCGCAGAACGTGCGCGCACACGTACACACGTGCAAGCTTGGTAGTGAGCGACTGTCAGTCCCCCGCTCGCTTCCCGAATTCTCGGTGCATATGTGTCGCTCGTAAATATACGAGTCACGTGCTGCCTGAGGACGTCAAAATGTGAGACGTAACTCGAGCCGGGGACACCGGTGCGCGACAACTCCCACGCGATCGGGATAACCCGGTGATTAGCGTGAGCTATCGGCCCGTCAATCCCTCTCGACAATTCTTTCAGTCGAATTCGAAAACTGGGTTACCGGAAATTTCAACCCAGATAACACAAACACGTCTCTTTAAGACATCTGCTGTTGGGCATTCAAGACGTCTTAAAGGCAACTGCTGTTGGACATTCAAGGCGTGAATGTCCTATGAACGTCTTCCGAACGTCATTTAAACGGCTTATGTTACAAAACTGTGCTTATCTTACAAAAATGTTTACAAAAATATCAAAATTATTAAGGGATGAAATCAATTTTTATTGAACATCTTCTTTTCACAATTGTTGCAAAATATTTTTATTTTGCATAACGATCCGCAGTCTACTTATAACAATATATCGGTACTGGAAAAATCTCCATGAATTTCCATGTGAAATCTGCATCTTGTAATCTTGAAAAAATCGTTTGAAATAAGACGTCTTTTTAGGACGTAAGACGTTCAGATCTAAAACAGACGTAAAATGGACGTCTTGAACACGTCGTGTACTATGTGTAAGGCAATATTAGAAACTCAGTCGAAAATATTCAACATTCTATCGAGAAAATCTATTTTTAAAATTCGAAAATAGGGATCGACTGTGGTGTCTGATCATGACCTACTGATTCTACTTCTCACAAATGCTAGACACGCAAACTTGGATCTTAAAACTGGATTTTCTCGGAAACAAACGCCCAAACGAAAAAAATGTGTTACATATGTCCGTTATATTTTCCCACGTGGAATCATCACCCCCCCCCCCCAGTTATATATACTAGAACACCGTGTGCATTACGTTTCATTTACGGGCGAAGTAATAAATTGAAAGCTGGATTTGACTACAGGCTGTTCGAACCACGTGGCTGGGGATACCGTTCGCACTGGGTGAAAGGTTAATTGCGCGATCGAACGGCATTGTGTTAAATTTTCGAACGGAACGACTGCGAGGCGCGTGGAATTAATAGTGCAACGGCAAGTTTTACAGCCTCGTCCAACTGCGATATAAAACTGATTTGCATTTTCGATCGACGGTCCCGAGCAACGTCGGGCGGTTTATCCGTTCGTTGACCTCGCGCGTCACGGGGTCGTTAGTTGGGACTTTTGCGAAATCCTCGGAAGCCGAACGACGGTCAAGGAACTAGCAGAGTTAACTCGTAAAGCGAATCGAATCTACTATCCGACCGCTCGTCCGCGAGAGATCAACGAGAAAATTACTCGTGATACCGACGACGACGTTGCGCGAGGAGGAATTAACGCGTCGCGTGCTCTCGAGCTCCGCGCAAAAACCAACGCGGAATCAATCGTCCTCGACGCGACTAGCGTTGCTTTTGTTCTATGCTCCCCAACAGTGTGCAGAACGCGATGACAACCGGACGTGCGGACTTTCGCCGATAATGTCGAAGATTTAGTGAAAAAACGGGGAGCGCGTCGGTGTTGAAATTTTTCCTTGGCTTTATGAAGATCTGATTCTATACAGGGTGTCTCAAAACTCCTTCAAAACCCTGAAATGGGCGGTTCCTGGGGTCATTTGAAACGACATTTTCCTTTTGCAAAATGTCCGTCTGAGTTTCGTTTAGGAGTTACGAACAAAAAATACAGACCAATCTGGCTCGGCGACAGGTCCCGCTGAGTGTCGCGTTGCCATTGGAGGAACCAGAGTCTGTCCGCTGTAGCCGCACTCCGATTGGTCCGTGTTTTTCGTTAATAACTCGTAAGGGAAGCCCCGGCGGACATTATGCAAATAGAAAATGTCGCCTCAAATGACCTCAGGAACCGTCCATTTCAGGGTGTTGAATGCGGGATGGGTCCGCGTACCTGTGGTTATTAGTTTTTGTTAGGAGAGCGACCGATAAGGTCGATGAATACGCGGCGAATTCTTCGTCTTTGACGAAGTCAGTATGACTATGCAGAGTGAGTCACCTAAGGTTTGTAACTCAAATATATTTGATGTTTTCAATGATACATTAAATGCCTCGGGAATAAATTTGGATAAAAAACGGGCTTCACACGATACCAAAAAGATTTTTATTTTTATGTCATTTCTTTTAGAGATATGAAGGTCACCTTCATTTTTTAAAATGGAATCACCCTTTTTTTTAAACACCTACAATGATAGTGCCATTAATTAGGAATTCAGTGACTATAATTATTCAAGGTCATTCAAGGTAACGGACAAAAATAAATTTGATTTTGAAAATCGTACGGATGAAATTTATAGAAATTAGTTATACCATGTAGAAGTCTTCTATTACTTGCACAGTGGAACTGAAATCGAAATAATTAATTAACCCTCCGATGCCCAACAATTTTTTAAACGGTCGTAGCCCAACAAGGGTCCCCAGGGACCTTCTGTATTAATATGGCATGTAATGCGTAGAACTGTTTTGTTTTTACCTTAATGGTGTTATTATAGTTTTGTTAAGTTCCTGCGTTTGTTGTAGTGTTGCAGAATGTGTGTTGATATATATTTCGAAAGATAAATTGGAGAAAATAGGAAAGGAAACTAAAGAGAAGTCAAGTAGGAGACGAAAGGAAGGAGAGGAAGGTACAGACGTACGGAAAAAGGCAATGACGCGGAAGGGTGTCATAAAAAATAATCGCAACGCGTCTGAATATATTTTCTTCATCCCTTCCTTACACATAGCCATAAAACACGAACAAATTACATGAAAATACCTGCACAACCAAAAAACAAGAACAAATTACATAGTAATCCCCACAGCGTCATCAACGCCATAAGTGACTTCAACTCGTACACGCCACAAGTGACTTGTGATGAAAAAATTTACGGAATCGTACCGAAACCGATTGTAATCCCTTCTAAACATTCCATTTATAGAAGTCACAGAGGCTGCGGCTATTCGGACGAACCGTATTGAAATGCCGCAACATTGAAAACGACAAAGGTCCCTAGGGACCTCGATGGTCATCGAAGGGTTAAGATGTATGTAATTTCATATCGTTGAATATTCGAGCCAACAGCCATCGGTATGCGGGATATAAGCATTATATAGTTAGGGTTGCTGGATTTGATTTAAAAAGTTAATAAATAGACGTATTAGGAGAAATTTCAGTAGTATGGATTCTAGGAATTCGTTAATCTCGTTATGTATACGCGATAAAACGCGAAACGGTTGCGTCATAAATGATTCGGGGTTTGAAAAACCTCAAGTCGGTGCTCTTTGAACTTTATCGCATTTCAAATTCTCGCGATCGGATCTAATCAAGAAATTATTGTATCCCGTATAAACGGAGCATCGATATAACACTAACAACTATTTTATTGCAAGTAACGACAAGTTGATGTTTCTATGTTTATTCTATGTTTAACGATTGCAAACATGCGAAGCATAGCAGTGAACAAGGCCGAATAACTGCCAAATGTTTGTTAGTATTGCTAGTTCACCGTTAATACTATTGTTCTTATTATCGTCATCACCGTTACCTTTCCAAGTGGCACTATTGTTAATATTATTATTCATTATTATTATTAGCCAGCGGATTTTATGCATTCATGACAGAAATGAGTAGGTGTAATTTAAAACAGTAAAAACATTAGTAAAATTTAAAAATACATATTATTTTCAACCTATTAAACATATTAAGAAAAGAAACAGATTTCTATTTCAATCCAGTTTGTTGCAAATCAGGTAAAAAATATCTATTTTGCATAAACATCCGCTGTTCACTAATCATTGTCATGAATCACATTCGATCTAGGCTAAATCTCTTTTGAAAAATTACATGTGTAATGTAAGAAAAACGCACGAGGCTTAATCAAATCTTAGTTGTTAGTTAGTTGTTAGTTAGGAAACGATTAGTATCATGCTTGAACTATCTATTCGACCAGTGTAAACAATAAGACACCTATCCTTATGATTAAACTGGACACCAATCTAAATATTCCGAGCGCGTGCAAACGAATGAAATAATAAGGACGGCGGCTAATAAATTCATAACGCGTAGAACGCGTCAAAATCCGTTCACGGTAATTTCCTCGAAGCGACAAGCATGAAACGTTATCCGTGCGATGCAGCTAAGCGGCGCGGCGCGCGGTGCGTAAACAGGCCGAACACCTCCGCATGAAATCACGCGTGTCCATGCTTTCGATGACCCACGCGGAGAATGATATCTGTCGGGCCGCGGGACGAAGGGGAAGAGGGGCTCCCGGTAAGTAGGTGGATTACATTTGACTGACTTGACAACGCAATGCGCGGCTCGCAACAAGTTCTCCAGGGACGGTGTGTCGGTGAGGGTACATTGTCGCTATACAGAGAGAAGGACGCGTTGGAGAGAGTAGACAGAGAGGGAGAGGGAGGGAGGGAGGAGACTCGAGAGAGGCAGAGGTGAATTGTACGTGTGTACGTACCGTTGCCACCGTTCGTTGAAAAGGGACGAAGAAATTACGTTGTGGCGCAGCTTATGCGCCCTCAGGGCACCATTATATGGTAATCTCTGCATCTCCTTCCCTCCCTCTCGCCTAGGTTTCTCCGTCTCTCTCCGTCCCTCTCTCTTTCTCTCTTCGGGCGACTCCATCGCTCTTAGTTGTTTCTCGGTCGATCCAATCGAGCCTCTCTACGTTCTTCTGCCAGCTTCTCTCTGTGTTCCATTGCCTTCGGTTTCCCTCTTTTCCTCGCTGGCTCCAGTGAAACATACGCGTCACGGCATTTCTCCTATTCCTCGCTTCTTCCCTGCACCCCGCCACCCCGCCCCTTCCACCCTGGCCCCAGACCGTGCGAGGCCTCACCTCTGTCGCCCCCCCCTTCCCACCTCCCTCCGTGCAACGCAGGGCTCTTTTCCCTTTAGTTTGTTTTCCACTGCCAGTGGGTAATTGCACTCTCTCGCTTTTACCCGGCCGACGGTTTCTTCTTGTCCGCGCGTACACGCCGCGCGCGCCCCACGCTGCTCTCCTATCCGTTTCCGCGTTTTTTGCACGACCTTCCAGCCCCAACCTCCGTCGCCAACGAGCGCTGTTCACCCTCCAACGGTCTTTCCTCCGCCCCCGTGTCCCCCCCCTCTCTCTCTCTCTCTCATTGGCACCGCGATAACCTTTTTGCGCTTTGATTTTTCCGAGCTGGAAAAGCAGCCTCCACGGGGCCCCGGTCTCGATTTTAATTATTCCACCCCCTCGACACCGGGTACGCGCGCGCGCGCGTAAGCGAAATTACTTTTATCACAAACCCAAACGGTATTTATCAACTTCTTTCGCCGGTTAAGAGATCGGCACGGTAATTAGCGGCACCCGTTTGTGTCCACGCAAATAACGCGGATTCTCTCTCCCTGTGAACCGCCCTTGCGCGAGCGAGCGGCTCTACCTACGGAGTTTTGTGTGACCCTATAAATCGAGCTGCTCCGCGCCACGTCGAATAAACAGTCACGGTTCGATCAAACATTTACATTGCCGTCATCTTCTTGCCGATCTCTGACGTACCACTGCTACCATCATAATACGTTTCCCCCACACAATAATAATAATAAAGTTTCCAATTACCAATTATTAATCTGTACGGCCGAACCTCGTTTGTTGTTGTAAATTCAGGAACTCGTGGTGGGGCTTGTGTAGCCAGATGTAGGCAGGGAAAAAGTTACCCCCTCTCTTACCGGACACGCGTCACGTGACTGGGAAATAGCGTCGTAGAAGGGGAAGGTAGTGTGCGGACACAAGTGGTAATCTGGCGACTCTGGATTGCGGTGCCTACGCGGAAACAATATACGTAAACAATTACCTCTTTTGTTGCACAACCTCGATGTATGCACGCATATTCGGCCCCGTTTCGTGCAACAACCGAGGTTCTTCTGTACTATAATGCGACGCCCTCCCTTTTCAACACCTCTGATTGATCTGTCGATCTTCGTCCAGTCACCAACCACACCTAACGACCGGAAACCACACTCTCGATGCGGAAGTCGACCTTTCTCGATCACAGGAATGGCTTCTATCCAAACCTCCGTTATATCTTCCGACCATAACAATTCGTAACTTCATGTACCGGGTGATTCACGAGAAACAGGCCACCTAAATTCCTCCGTTATGCTTGAAGGTCGTCGATGTTTTTTGTGAAGTTAAAAATATATGGTGCTGTTTATAAATCAACGATGACCTTCGAAAGGCCTTGAAAACGACAACAATCAGAACATTTTTCCATAGGAATGGACAAATAAACGTGACGAAGTAGGAAACAAGTACATACAACTGAGCCTAGATCGAATGTGATTCGTTGACAGTGATTAATAAAGAGCGGATCTTTATGCAAAATACAAATTTTCTACATGAATTGCAACAAGCTGGAGTGAAATAGAAAATTGTTTTCTTTCTTAATATGTTGAACAGGTTGATAATAATAAAGCAGTGTTTTTGAATTCAGCTAATGTTTTTACAGTTTCAAATTACACCTACTCATTTATATCATAAATGCAAATAATCTATTCAATATTTTTTTTCTCGCTCGTGATAGTAGCGCGCCAGCGTAGGTTACCGACTCCCTCCCCTCGAGCTCGGAATCATTTATTTTATTATGCACCGCGTGGACTGGTCCCACTTGACCATGATATTTTTTTAAAATAGACGTTCGAAAGTGTTTCGTAAACTCATGTTCTATTTATATTCCGCTTCATATTCTGTCGCGCAAATAGCATTTTCAATGAAAAAGTAGCTAATATCTTGGATACTGATTTAATGTTAAGGAGATCTTTTTTCTTTGCAGCGATCTGATCTAATTTTGTGTTTCGTTATGCTATCCGCTCGATTATGCAATATGATGTAAGAAATGCTTGGCTAGTTCTAATCGACGAATGTGCCCGAACGTATAATTTAATTTCGCTAGATTCTTATCTGGATGTGTTTATTAATTATTTGCCGGGGCTACTATTTCTTCAGAATAATGTCACTCGCCTGGAACTGACGTTCGATTTTATTCAGTTGCACAATGTGAACATTGCTCAATGCGCAAGGGACTTCGTTGACCCTGAACGAGCCGGCGCGGCGGCTGTATACGCTAGAGAAAGCTTCCTCCCAGAAATCGCATGATATCGATACCTGTCATAATCTTAGCAAGGCATAACTTTGTTCTATTACACACGTTATACTCTGCATTAGACTGTCGGTGAAAAAAATCTTTCTCTAAATAAACATTTATGCACGACGCATCTTCGAAGCTCAGTATTTTGCGTTTATTTTGCATTTATTTTGTGATTATCGTTATTATATGTATGAATACACGTGTACCCATTTCTTCGTACCAGAAAAGCGAAAATTATCAGCTAAAACATGATGAAATATTTTTGTTAATTACGCCGCTTTATTTGCAGCTAGATCAATTGTACATATACTATTAAAATGTGAAAACTGTGAAGCATAGAAAAACCATCTTGAAATCTTTAAAATTTTTTATTAAATCTGTAGTTATGCAATAAATGTTGAAACATAATATTTAAGAAAAATTTATACAGTGGATTCAGACAGTATTGGAACATTAATTTTCCCAATCTCGAGAAATTGTTGATATTTGAACTGTGATAAGTTCGTTAAAAAAAAAGAGTGCAACAATATATCTAGACTCATTTTAAAGTGTGCAGCCACTACTTTTACTACCCATCGATCATATTTATCCCAGACATTTTTGCACGATACAATTACTGAGAATATTTTGGACTAGAATCGAGAAATTTTTTAGAAAAGCCAAATATTTAAATTTTCGCAACGCTAGATGCTTTGTGATTTTTAAGAAACTATTTTAAATCACAGAAATAATTTAAATAAGAAAATGGAAAATAAATAAAACATTAACATTTTTTATTGTTCATCGTACAAGTTAAAAGTGTTCTTTACAAATGTTTTTTTTTACAAAGTTCTATCAAAGGTATATATTTCAATTATTTAATAAAAATTGTTTGAATATATTTTATTTTCGAACTATTAAATGTTTAAAATTTATACATATACGTGTAATACGATACGTATGTATAAAATTAGTATAGTTAATAAATAATAATGATTTGACTGAGCTTTGTGTGTTTTTCTCTAATTATACATGTAATTTTTCAAAAAAGATTTTTCTCGAGAAATAAAAATTGTATTTCTCTCCCACGAGGAACGGAAAAAAGTGAGAAATCAGAAACGCTAACTGTACATACATGGGCGTAAAACATACGTATATGAACGTAAGACACTTTTTGAAATAGATGTGTTAAATGATATTTTTCAATTGTTGCGATAACGGGCCCTGTGTTGCGGTGGTTTAACCCTTTTTTCACGAACACCTTGAGTGTATTGACCCCAATTGTGCGCAGTAAACGCGGTTAAGCGCGTCGAACGAAAAATAAAGGGAAAAAAAGCGCTAGAGGGAGAAAGGTAACGGGACCCAGCGTGCAGCAGTTTAGGCTTATCAAACGCAGTTAAGGCCTGCGTTACATAAATTCAACAATACCGGCGGCCAACGAGTAACGATAAAATTTAAGAAACGGCATTGTGCGCCGAGTCGCAGCCGCGTAGAAAGGAGTCGTTAAAGGCCGCTCAACCAGTTGAATTGGCGGCTCAATGTGGCGCGTGCTACCAACACACACCGCCTCGCGTACGCTACGTACAACCGGTGCTCTCTTATTATATTATACATTATTATCTACTTATCGAGCTATTGTCCGTATTGACTTCATTGGATCCGATTCTGGTTGAGGGCAGAGCTTCTCTTCCTCAACAATTGGATGCGACGCGTCATCCGTGCCGATCAAACCCGTCCAGGAAGAAAACGAATCCTTCTGTTCTCGCTTCTCCTCTCTTCTACTTTTACACTGTCAAACAAAACTAACTTTCAAAATACTAATCAGTGGCGGAATTTAATTTTACATCCCCAGAAAAAAAACGATTTATATTATACAATAAAGAATAATTTGCACAGGTCATACGTGAATGTCGCCGAAACCTTTTCTAATGAACTTAGAGAAAGGAACAAAAATAATAAAAAATGTTGATTTTTATTTGTACTTTTCATAATAGGGATATAATTCTCAACAATTTTTGACTTTTTTTCTTTCAATATTTTTACAGGATTGAGATTTTTTAAATGATTTTCAGGAAGGAGAATTGAAAAAATTCAATAAACGCAAAAATATGTTCTTTTTTGTCTGCGTACTTTTAATTTCAGTTAAATTAGGGATAATTTTAGTAAAATTTCAAAATAATAAATGCACGAATTTTTGCAAAGGTCCTTCTTTCAATCTACAATTACAATTTATAGAAATAAAGAAAAAAGTTAATATCTTTTGAACACTTTTAGCTACGTTTTCCTACTTCTAAAATGGCTCTAACCCCTAAAATATTGTATTGGTTTCATAACAATAACATTGAATTATATCATCTTGCATTTCATACGAAAAAAAATCGAACCATTTTTATTTAAAGCCTATTCTGGATTAATAGACATGAATACTGTTAGCAAAACAAGAAAATAAAGAATTACGGAATATTCGTTCTGAAAAATTTAGGCAAGAGATTTGCAATTCGTTTTGTACAATCATGATAAAAAACGAACCTCCTCGCGCGGTCGGTTCGAACAGCAAACTGCATCCAAACTTTCCATCTGTATGTTATTCCATGGTCCCCGTTGAACTTTTCCCGCTCGTTGGAGATCTTTTTGCCAGCAGCTATTATCTATTATCCGTTTACGAGACAGCATGAACTTAGCATGATCTGATAGGGCGCAACCCCGCCTTCTCTTTCTTGTAGGTTCCCTCTCCCTCCCTCCCCGGCTTTGTTAATCTTATTCTCTTTGTTGCTCGTTCTCCGTTGGCGCGACGCGACGCCGCGCCAGGGTGCACGATTCTTTACACGTCCCGTTTTCTGTCCTCCTTCTCCTACTTCTGCTTCTATGGTTGTTCGGCGTGTTCGGCAACGCGCGAAAGCCTCGAGAAATCGAACGTGCTTGCGAGAGGTAACGAGCGTACACACCGTCTCGAAACCCTGGCGGAAAACTAAAAGCAATCGGGCGCATTGCGAGTTTTACTGCCCTACGGGATTTCTTATCTTATGGCCGTTACGTAACCAGCTAACCAGTTATATTGTAGGATGCGGGCATTAAGCCGGAGAAATAATACGGTAACGCCGCAAAATAAACCGCGCTTTGAAAGGGAGAGTGGCGTAACCTTACGACGATTTTTGATGAAACCGCGTTTAAACGCGATCCGGTCGCCGCTCGGAATGCTTCGAACGCCCGGTGCGGTGCGGTGCGGTGCGGTATAGCGTTTACGAAACTTCATTGTTTGCCGAATTTTCTTCGTTACCTCCTTCCCTCGATCGATACGAATCGACTTGCCACTGAACCGCCGCGCAGTGTACCAATCCAATTATTTGAATTTATAGACGGTTGCTCCTACACGACGGGAGTTGTGCTAGAGCAACTCAGATTCGAGACTACTCTCTTCATACAGGGTGAGGTACCTAAGGCTTCCAACGAAAATATCTCCGCTGTTTTTAGTAATACGAGAAAATATTTGGTTCAGTGGGGCAATTATTGTGACGGAGAAGTTGTTTTTCTCTAGGTCGTATTTTTCGATAATTCGAGGTCATAGTCGTTTTTTAAAATGGAACCACGTATTTCGATTAGTGTGACATTGTAGCTAACGAAAAGACAAATTCGTGGATGTATAATATGTTGATCTTCAAATGACCTTCGAAGGAGTTATTCTTCGAAAAGTATAAAGACCATGCTCGTGCTTACCGTAATCTACTAGGGTTCCATTGGTGTAAACACTGATTTTCAAAAGACAGCCCTTGTTTACAAATTGCCGTACCGTGCAGCACCTCGTGATTTCAGTTTCGGTTTCGAAATGTCGCATTCGATCGGTGAAAAATGTGCTATTATAATAGTTTACCGCGAATATAGACAAGAACATATTCTGATCGGAGACATTCTAGTGTTTCAACTGTTACGTCCGAAGTGGACTCTTTTATATAATAATCATTAAATTAGGAGATAGAACGCGGTTTTGAACCTACCTGCATACACCGGCTACGGTTCGGGCAATTGAGGACTTTTGGATAGTTTTGAAATCGGTTTTAAAATAGTTATTAAACTTTTTTTTTTTATTTAAACAAATATATTTTTGATCAGATTTCGGATACATTATTGTTATTAAAAGTAACAAATAAAGTCTTAATTTTACTGTTGAGGTGTTTCGCTATTGGTATTTCTGTTTTCCGGTGGCGATGGTGGTAGATGGTGGATTCTCCAAGGGTAGGTTGGAGTTGTTACAGAGCCCCTGTCCTGGCGATGGGTGGTGGTGGTGCGGCGTTGTTTTGGTATTTCACCGTAATCCAATTTTGAATTTCACGAATTGTCCACACACGCACACACACAACAATCAACTGAACGACAACCGATTAACCGACAAATCACTGATTGACTACTGATTACTGAACTGAAAATGGTTGAAGACTACTTGACGATGACTGAACCATTGGCTGTATGATGATGACTGACTACCGATGAAGGGCTGCCTCCTTTTATAGATTGTTCGATTCTTTGTTCCATTGTCATCTTCAGTTCGCTCCAATCGCTATTCCTATTAATTCTCTATCGGAAATTAGACAGGATGTGCATTGTACGATTTCCAGCCATCTCCCCGGCTGGATCATCTTACGCTCGCCAATCCTCTTGTCAACAATAAACATTGCTCATCGGTCCCTTCTTCATCCTCTATGTATTTATTTATTGTGTCCGCGTTAACACCTCCACTGCGACGATCCGATCCATCGCAGTTTATTCGATTATCGATCTTCCTTGGAACCATTCCTCACACTTCCCACCGAAGAGTTCATTTTAGAAGCGACTCATATAATAGTAATCTTAGGTTTTATAATTTATATGAAGATTAATCAATATTAATACTAATAAAACCAAAATAGATTTCGCAGCTCTTCGACTTGATAGATAGAGCTTCTCCGAACCTACAGCGGAATTTTGTTTGAAATAAAATAACATGAGTTGGTAACCCTATAAGTTAGCTGCGATATGTATCTCATCTTTCTTCTTATTCTATCGCTCGCAACCCAATACATCGTTCGAGGATTTAACAATCAGTAGTTTGATAATACTTATAAAAATGATACATTAAAATCGTTAATTATTACTATTGGGTGGACCACCGGACGTGACGCAACTATCAAAAGCGTCTTGGAGCTCTTTCGAGAAACTGGAAGTGTAGAGTAGAAGGAACGTGTACGAAATAAACGAAAAACAAATGTAAATAATGAAATAAATATTTTAGGTTTCGTAGATGATGATCCACACGTTAGTACACGCGAAATCGCCAGACAGTCAAATTTTAGTCAGAGAAGCGTGTTAAGAATTCTACAGTAAACTATGTACATTTCATCCTTTTCATTAATCATTACACCAAGAATTACACGGAAACGATTTCCAAAACCGAGTAAATTTTTGTCAACGGGGGCTGCGTCAGAATTCGGAATTTTTTAATGTTTTATTTGCGGATGAATCAACATTTCCCAACCACGGGCCAGTAAACATACGAAATTGGAAAGAAACAAAGAAAGTGGAGTATTAATGTTTGGCGCGGTATTATAAAAGTTACGCACGATTTTTTAGAGAAATTTTGCCGGATCTACTTGAAGACATGCCTCTACAAACTGTCGTAGTGAAATGTGGTTCGAACACGATGGATGCCCTGCTCACTATGCGAGAATATCGAGAGAATATCGGACGTGGCGGAACAGTTCAGCGGTCAGCACGTTTGTCCGACTTGAATCCACTCGATTTTTTTATATGAGGAACATTGAAAAATAAAATATATGCTAATGTACCAACAACAGGTCCCATGGAAATCACAGACACAGATTTTTCCAACACGGTTTACACCGACAACATTTCACCGACAATAGCTTTGACCGACAACGCCTTTAATCGACAACGTATGTATTTGACCGACAACGACTTGAGACGACCATAGTAATAATCAACAGTAACATTGTTTGACAACAACGTTAGCCAACTGCGTATCTTTCCTACAAACATTACTTCATTTAGCGTATTTTTGAGATAAGCACACAATATTAGATTATAATAAATTTAATGTAATTAATGTTTTTGTTACACAATTTATCGAATGTAATTAAAATCTTTGTTATATTGATCTAGACAAATTATTAACAACGGAAATTATTCTGCTTGCAACTATTATTTTTATCGCACAATTTTTCGTTGTCATACAGTCCATCAAATATATTTGAAATTTTTATTACATTCATTATTAGTTAAATGGACTTCCCTTTCGCTATTTTGAGAATAGTATATTGTATCTAATACTTTAAGAACATATCAATTATACGATACAAATACATTCTGTTCGGTTTGGTTTCACTGCGTTTCTTGGTAAATCTGTCCTCTCATTCACTATACATATCAAGAAAAAGTATATAATCGATGAGATAGCACATCCTTATTAGTGGACATCATATGCATATCGTTGTAAATCGTGTTACTGTTGGTTATTACTGTGGTCGTCTCAAGTCGTTGTCGGTCAAAATCGTTGTCGGTTAAAGGCGTTGTCGGCCAAAGCTATTGTCGGTCAAATCTGTAGTCGGTAAAATGTTGTCCGTGAAAACTGTGTCGGAAAAATCTGTGTCGGTGATTTCCATGGGACCCACCAACAACTGCTGATGATCTGCGCCGACGTATAGTGACAACAAGTGGGAATATTATCCGCGAGATATTAAATACTGTGCAATCTTCTTTACGGAGCAGGTTACAAGCTTGTATGCTTGTTTGCACAGCACATTTTTGAAAATATTAGACAGTGCGGCAGTTTGCAAACAAGAGATGTCTTTCGGAGAATAACTAGAAACTGTAACTAGTAAGAATCCAGAATAACTAGTAAGGATCGCCTCCAGGCTTTCCCGATTCGAATGTTAATGTTAATGTTGCTTTTAATTAGCGACGGCTGACAAACCACATTGTAGCCAGATTAACTAGTTGGGCTGTTCGCACGCATCGTAAGTTTGGGTTGACGCGCGAGGATACGTGGAATGCGTGTTCATTTTACCGAGGACCTAGGGCTTCCATAGCGCGATACGTCGCGTAACGCGACGTAACATTACACCGACCGACGAAGACGAAGAGTGCCAGGTTGTAACCCAATCGGAGCCGGTGCTGGGCACACTTGTGGCATGCGCCAGCATCGCTAGCTTTCTCTCACACTCTCTCTCTTACTCTCTTTGCGCCGTGCCCGCTGCTCCCCTTTTCCAGCCGTTTTTCTCTCCGCGCTGCTTCGTTAGGTCGTGCGTTTTAATTAGAAACGGAACTGCTGGGATTCGCTCGGAATTTACATCGTGTTAACACCGATTTATTCTCCAGATCTCGTGCCCCTTGTCTACTTCGTCTTGATCACTGACACTGTACGACAGCCTTCTGTCTATCTCTCCTCTGCACGAGGTAAATAATTATTATCCATTTTATTCTGTGTTTTCCGTACTCGTATTTAGCGACAGATAATTGAGTAGCTGTTCGCGTTACAACCGGTGGGCTTCAACTGTGTTCACAGTAGAAGCTAAAACAATACTCGCTTCATTCTTCATAATTCATTGCTTCAAACCAGCTCAGCTAGGTCTAACAATAAATTAAACTTGTTTTTGAATACTTTAACAATACATATTTCAATTAGAAATTTAATAGGTACACTCTGCGTACAAGTAGTCTAATGTTAACCCTGTGCTGGGTGTAATGACGCCCCCGCATGTTTTCAGTACAAAATGTAAAGAAACAACGTTACATTTTTATTGATTTTCATCATGGTAGGTAAAGATTTAAAAATTCAATGTAATATATCAAAATTCTCTATGAATAAAAATTAAAAATGTAATAATTTAAAAGGACTGAAAATTTGGTAACTCTTCATGACGGTATGTATGAGAAGATTAAAAGATTTAATATAATGTAAAAAAAGTCTCTATAAATAAAAATAATAATATTTCTTTTTGAATATGTTACAGATAACATTCCTAAGAAGACTTTGGAAATTTTCCATTCGGGAACTCTTCATGTACGTTTTTATTAGCCAACATCGTTTGTTCATAAAGCATACTCTTCTCTGTTGCCGAATTTCGAAAATGTCACTGTTTTAGCACCAGTGGAATCAGCTCGCACGCGACATGGCAAGCACTACTACCACACGCCTCGACGGATAAACCCGTCGCGAAGATAATAGCCTGGGAGTGTGACTCCTTTCTTCAATTCCGCGCCGCGCGCTGTGTTGACTAGTCTCGACGGCGACGACGCTTCATTCCGGAATATTAACGAGGATCGAGGTCGCGAGGTTCGTCGAAAATCCCGCGGTGTTTAGCAGAGCAAAGTAAACTGGAACGAGCCATGAGTGGCAAATTGCGCGGGTAAACCGTCATGTGCGAGAGAGCGATTAAATCGGGAGGGTGGGCAACGACTGCTGCTCGAAAACGTTTCTAGACGAACCGATGCACACAGTGAGCTAGAATCGCGATCTTGCTGTTCACGCCTATTTCAGCATTACTTAAAAAGTTAAAGACCACATTAAATAGGTCGTTGGATTCGTCTTGACGTCAGCTATAACGTTATTAAATAAAAAGTATGTAGTGATAAACAAATAATCAATCTGACCTCAATTTTTTATTAAACAAATAACATTTTTTTAATTTTTCATATTGAAATTTGTAGAAGACTGATTACTGATTACTTTTTGTACGAAACATTTTTTTTTCACACCATCGGAAATGTTTGAACAATCGTGTTAATATGGAAAAACTGCTGTAATACCACGCTAAGATGCTGTTGCAATGATTTCTCAGATACAAATGATTCGACTGTGAGCTAGTAAGAATTTTGAATGTTTATCTATGGTGGTATAATATAAAAAATTCATAAGATTGGTCAGGGCTAGGTTTTTACACTCTTACGAGCCGCTGAGTCTGCCCGTGAATGCGACTCCTGCGACGCGACCTACCGCTGAATTGCGTCTCACGCGACACATTAAACTATCATAACTTCCAAATTGGTTTGAGGAGGGACGTGAATTTTGCAAGATCTTTTAGAGGAAATATTGCTGAAAATGTTCATCTTTGTCCGAGCTTGTACTTCGTTGTACAGTAAACGCTCTTTCGTTGTCCAAAATTTAGGCTACGCTCGTTGTCCAGTGCCTACCCACTCCACCGCATGTCAACGCCGAGTCGCTCCGCAGGGCGGCGACGATTGATGTCGGCTCGGGTATATCGGTGTGAACACCACTACATTGACTCGAGGAATCGATTTTACAAATCTCTTAATTTTCATTATTTGTTTATGGAACTCTCACTACCATATTTCTGGCATTTTTCTGATTAAAATGACACTAAACACGATATAATTTGAACTGTATTAAGTGGTTTTATCGACGATGAAAGTTTCGAAGGCAACGACGAACAGCGTATTGGGAAGAAAGAGACGCGAACAGTCGACGTCACCGGCACAGTTCGCATGTAGAGTAAATATGGAAAAAATTATATCGCGTTTGGTTTTGTTCTAATCAGAAAAATGCCAGTGCAAGTTCCATAAAAAAATAATGAAAAATAAAGCATTTTTAATTGGCATTACATTGTGAGAACACGCGGGCCTTTAACCCTTAAGTGGGCGCGCAATAGCACTGAGTGCTCCGTTTGTAGTTTAATGTAGTATAAATGTAGTAGAAACTGATAATGAACAGTGATATACGTAGTTTTAAAGGATGGTGCACAAAGTGCTCCGCGCGCCCAGTTATGTAACAAAAATAGGCGCGCCCACTTAAGGGTTAAACTGTGCCGGTGACGGCGACACGCATCGGTCATACTATCCGTATTTAATTCTGTCCATCTCTATGTTCGGCTCTCTATTGAAGTTTCGCTCGGCGCGGTCGGCGCGGTAGATAAGACGCAATCGTACATAAATCAAAAAGCATGTCCCTCCACGCTGGTTGTCCACTCAGCCCCTCGGCCTTTGGACAACGAAAGAGCGTTTACTGTACATTTTAAGGTATTCCTTACCAAAGTTAAGAAACTTTGACGGATTTCTTCAGTTCACATAGTATTTTTTTTTACAAAAAGTTACTAACAAAATTTTTTAAATCCAAGTGCGTCTTAAATATAGGCGTGTATGCTGTCCATACAAAAAAATTGGCTCAATGTTCAATAGGTTTTCTAGGGCATCGTTACAAAGAAAAAGTAATTTTTTCGGTGAGAAACGGTATATGAAAAAGTTCGATCTTTGAACGCTTCCTGTAACCAGAGTTTTTAATAACTTTTATTGATATTATCATGTTCGAATGTAATGGACATTTAAGAAACACTATACATTCGATAAACATCAATATCCACCGAAGTATCTGACACTTTAAACAATAATAATTCCTGAAGAAGAACGAAGGTAAAAATGATTCTTGCAGCATCATACAAGAAACAGTAAATAATATAAAATACTGAATATAAATATAAGTATAAATACTGAAATAAAGTATAAATACCCCATAAAGTTCAGTAAATACGCTCTACCTCTGAACGTTATTTTAAAATACGATAACATTTGATGGACCGGTATAAACTTGTTTCTATAGTTCCAAGGTTCCAAGACGTTGATTGCTGTACAATAATTTGGAATACACGTGCGTACCTATGTGATATGCAAATGTTCAAGACTCCTAGTTTACGGTCGTTTGAGTCTGTCTGAATGTCTTCAGTAGACGATAGTCGTTACGATTCATAGCGTTGGTTAGCAATGTATGTATACATATGTATACGAATGCAGCGCGCCGTTAAGAAATCGCGAATCCGTGATTTTAATCTCTCCGCAAAACGGCTGTTGGAAATTAATCAATACCGAACGGAGAACTTACCATTGAGCCGTAATTTATACACCAGCTCGCGAGAACGAGGGTGGACGCGTGGCGGTAATGTAAACCTCTCGGTGAACTGGTAATTGTGTACCGAGAAACCGCTGGAATTGTTACTTACTCCGCTATTAACATGTTCCACAGTGCGCGGATTACCGAGCCGGATGATGCTTCGGAGAATTTTAGGAGGATTCAGGGTTTCCTGCAATTAGACGGCTGTGAGGAACCGTCTACCCTGTGATTTGGATGATATGATAATTTCGCTGGGTTCGTTGAGCTCTGCTGTGTAGCGATACGTTTCCATATTTGTCACTCCGACGTCTTTTTATGGCTGTGGGTGTGTTCCCGAAATACAGCAAGAAAGTGAAATAAAAAATATTATGGTTGGTCAGGTAAACGGATATTCGGGTTTCGGGCGACACTCGAAAACTACGCGAGTACCCGGAAATTTCGGATACCTGAGTCGAAATCGGATCGAGTCCGGGCGGGAAATAGGAAATTTATAATGTTCGGATATCCAAATGTCAGATTTTCGGGTTCTCGACCCGGCCCGATTTCGACATCGAAATTTCCCGGTTCCCCAGTAACACGAATTTTCGGGTCTCGATCCAACCCGACCTAAGTCATCAAAACTTGAGCCGGTCCGACCCGACCAGACCCGAGTCATCAAAACTCATCCTGGCTAGACCCATCAAATCTCCCGTCAAATCTCGTCCCGGCCCGACCTGAGTCATCAAAACTCGACTCTGCCCGGACCGAGTAATCAAAACCCGCGTTCACCCGAGTCATCAAATCCTGACCCGACCCGATCCGAGGCTCGGATACCCAAAATTTTCAGATAAATGGATAAATAAAATTGAGACGCTTCATACGAACACTTTTGCCATTTCTCGACTCTGTTCACTTCGACCCTACATTGCGCAGCATCAAGTTCGCATATCCCAGGACAAGAGGTCCGTAAGGTGCGTGCCAAGCCTTGACGTAAATTCGAAAACGAAAGAAACAAACAATAAGTTGCCTTGATGCTCGAACAAGTTTGCTGTCACAGCTTTATTCGAGGTGCACGAACGTTAAGAGACCCGTAGGCTGGAAGCTTCCGCCGCGCGAAATATCATCGAGAAAGGGTTCAGCTCGACCGGGAAGAAATTGAAAAATACGAAACAGCCCGGAGAGTTCGCATGAACGTTCACTTAGTTCTTTCGGTGGGCCGTCGCACTATGGGGTATTTGACCGATCTAGCTGGCCAAAATTATTTTTTTCGCTTAACGCGTTTAAAATGTACCTGCTAACTTAATTATAGTATTTTTTCTTTAAAAAAATAATTATAAATAAATAAAAATTGTTGATACAGAATTGAAAATATTTTGTTTACTAATTCAACAATATGGATTATTAAAATATAAATAATATAATATAAATTTCCTATTTCACCATATAACATCAAATAAAAATTGTTAATACAGAATTTAAAATATTATTTTTGACTAATTTAACAATACGAATTATTATAATATATATAATATAATATAAATTTGCTATTTTACCATATATTATAATATATGATATATACACAATATAATATAACTAATATTAATATAATACAACTTAGCATCTCGCATCCCTTCAGCTCGCAATTTCATTTTTGTGGCAAAAATTAGACATACCGTATCTTCTTGACTTCGTAAATTTTCCGTTTTTCTTCTCTTGCTTCGTTCGCTTAATTCATCGAAGGACTGCTTCGATGGCCGACTCGGTCTCACTACAATGCGTGGCAGTTCAAACGTTCCGTCAAGCCATGTGCGATTTTTTTTTAAAAAGACCTTTTCTTTTCTCGATACTGCTATCCATCTATGCATTATTTGTGACTTCACACGTGAAAATTTTCTTCGGATTTCTTCTTTTTCTTCATTAGTGTACTCCTCCTGACTACACAAGTAGTTCTCAGCGTACATCAATTTTTCCTCCATATTTCCATTTCGTAGTTGCTGCATAATGTGCCATATTTGCCTCCGTGTAAATATTTTAATATTAGATGGCCCTACAATAATAAATAAAGCTTTTAAATCAGGTAAATCATCACTTTAAAAAATATCATTCACGTCTTCAAAATCTTATTTTAACGATAACTTATGAATCCGCAAATTTCCGCAAATTTTTTTTGTACTGAAATAAAGCTGAAACCTTCCACTTTACAGTGGTTCCAAAAAAATTACCGGGACGGACCCGGAGGTACAACTAATTCCTTCCGATTGTATGTGCATTTTTCAGTTACTGTTATTTTATTTAAATAAACGCATATCTGATTAAAATTGTGTGAAATACACACACTTACCTACTTCAACACTATCCATCGTTGGTTTTCTTAAAACAGCTTTCGCGAGAAAAAATATTGCACTTCAAACGTTGCTAATGCGGGAGACACGGCAAAGGACACAAACACTGTACTAAAAGATTAAACTTCAAGTGACCATACCTCCGTACGGAAATGACAAATCGGGAAAAGACCGACGGTTTATGAACCCCCCATTATTCAACTTTTCCAGGTAACAACTCATTTTACAAAATCGACTTTTGGCCAGCTAGATCGGCCAAATACCCCATAGTGCGTCGTTCCGGCGATTAAACGTGGCCAAACAGTTCGCGCGCGCACGTCACGAAAACGTAGCCTGTCGGATCAGCAAGAAGGTAACAAGTTACCTTGGAAGCGAGAGCGAATAAAACAAGATATTACGATACGGGTAAGAAAAGGGCGACCCGGCGACACGACGCGACGAGACGAGACGTTCGGATAGGCAGTCTCTCCCTCTCTCTCCAGCAACGCGTTCGACGAGAAGGACGTTGCTGCGCGGACAGGTCTGGCCATGAGAAGAAAGAACGAAGGCGAGGAGAAAGGAGAAGAAAAGCCGAGTACTGGGAGGGATCGCAGGGGAGAAAGAAGAAGAAGGAAGAGGAGGAGGAGGAGGAGGAGAAGGAGGAGGGAATGACGTGAAGGGGCAGAGGACCGTGACTCGCCCGTGACATCGCGATTACGCTCGCACACCTGTGCCACCCGACTCAGCTTCGACTTAAGTCAGCCACTTACTTTAGCAATCGTCACGTGCTGTTAGCTGCGGGCCACGCGTCCTCCGCCCCTCGCGCGAAATACACTCGCAGAGCCAATCCCTTGTAATCTCCGCGTGGGTGACACGTTCGTCAATATCAAAATCGTGGGGAGACGAAGATTACGCCTCGGGGAAATATTTGATTCGTTCAACGATCAATGCTGATTCGAAGAAAGCTTATCGGTCTCGATTATTCAAACTTTTATTCGGGCCTATTGAACCGGCTGGTATGTTAACACCCTCGCAGCTGACGACGGGTATGAATCAAAATGGAAGATGATGGCACGATGTGCTCTACCTTCTTCATTCCGATCGCGAAAGGTGATAGCATGCATATTCAATATCTTTCTTTTGCGTGGCGACCGATGAAATAGAAATCAAAATTGATTAAGTTTCACTCTGCGGATGCAAATGCACCCCAGGCTGACAAAAGTGGAACTAAAAAGTTGACGAATGGAAAATTTCCAAAGATTTTCTAGGAATGTTATCTGAAAGTATTGCATGCTTACCTTTTGAAAATCAATAAAATTACACAAATCTTTATGCAAACTTTCTTTACATTTTGCTCCAAAAATGGGGTTCAATTACACCCCTGTACAGGCTAACATTAGAATAACAGTACACAGAGAAAAGATTAAAATTGATGGAATTTATTTTTTGAAGGAATACAACCAGATATGCTAAAGAATGTTGTTCAAACTGTATTCTGTAACATAATGTAAATTACGTTCAGCTGTATAGATCTCACGTAATTAAATAATTAAATAACGTTATAATTAGACTGCGGATCTTTAAAATTTAGCGGAAATTTTCAAGAAATGCTAAAATATAAAATTCAGATCCACAAAGGTTACTACCACTGAAACCAAGATTTTGCATGATTCCACTTTCGTGGAATGTCGACACAACAATTGAAAATTGCATAAACATCCACAGTCTAATTATAATAGAATTTCATTCTTCAGAATTTTGCTAGCTTGGAATCCACAGTAGCGGCTATCCAGATAGGACAGAGACATCTTCAACGGCGTCCGAACGTCTCCTGAACGTCTTCAGTTCGGAAACGGTACGTCTAAAAAACGTCTTCTAGACATCATATTTCGGACGTTAGAACGACATCTCGAAAAAGACGTCTTTCAGACATCGCGTGCTATCTGGGAAGACGTCTATTCAGGGCGTAAGACGTACAGGCCTAAAATGGATGTAAAGAAGATGTCCTTAGGACGTCGCGTGCTATCTGGGTATAATTATCGAATATACCGAGCACGACTGTAGTAATTATTTATTCTTGAACAAAGAGTGACGTTGGCTGGAATCCTCAAGTGTTACGCGTCGATAAGAATTTCAAGAGATTTTGCAGAACCCAACAAGTAGCGAATAAGAAGAGGATTCTGAGGAGCGCCAGTTTTACGAAAGATCGGCCCATCAATCCTCGTCCAATCTTTCAGCGTGGAATCTGGCTCGATGAAAAAGGAGGACCGATTAACGAGGAAAGGAAGCTTGGTTCCTGATAGAGCAGCAATGGCGCGCGTCCTTGCACGCGCGCAAGAAGAGCAGAGTCCTCAGGAGTATTCGCGGCGCGGCGAAGGCAGAAGCAGCGGGGCATGGGAACACCTAAGTCAAGCCGGCACGCGTACATGTAACTCGTTCCTTGACGGAGGCGCCTGCCTCCCGTAATTTCAGCTAACCCCAAAGCCTGACCCTGCGCACATGGGCCGAGCGTGTCACGCCACGTCAGCCCGGAATACTGGCAATAATTGCGGCTTGCGGGAGCGCACGAGACGCACACCGGCCCAGAGAGACCGAAGGAAAACACCGGGGGAAGAAGGAAAAGAAGAAGAACAGAAGAAGGAGGAGGAGGAGAAGACGTGCGAGGGAATACCAGAAGCGAGGAGAGGAGGCCATGTGGCGAACAGTAGTTGTGTGTCGAGGCCTACGAGAGAGGAGAGCGAGCCAACCTCTCGAGTCATCCACCCCTGAGGGAGAGAAGCCGACGGTAAATGTTGCAGCAGCCGCGCCGTCTTCGTCGCTGGCCTAGCTGCCTCTGCTTACGCCTGATCCTCTTTCTCTTCGTTCTTCTTCCATTCCACTCTCCTCCCCTCCTCTCTCTCTCTCTCTCTCTCTCTCTCTCTCTCTCTCTCTCTCTCCCTCCCTCTCTCTGTGGTCGATGCACCGGTTGTTAAACGCCGCGACTCGGCGGAGGGGATTGGATGGTAAATTAAATGATAGGCGACCGCGCTCGGTTAGGAGGTTTCTCGTTGAGATCTAATCTCTCGCTGCTCCGTTTTTAATTCGATCCCATTACTTCGTATCGGCGCGCCTTGCCGCACCGCAACCGTCCGCGAGATCGTTTTTAATTTCCTACGAGCGACGGAATACGTGGACACGTGGAAACTTCGACACCAACACTAAACCTACCAACCGCTAAAAGCGATTCAAATGTTTTAGCTTATAAAAATAACAAGACTACATTTGTTTAGATTTTGTGCAATTCTTATGTGAATACACAAATAGCACAGAGACGTCTTAAATACGTCTGTTATTGGACATTCGGACGTCTTAAAGACGTCTTCAACGGCTTCCAAACGTCTTCTGAATGTCTTTTGTTTGGAAACGGTACGTCTGTAAGACGTCTCCAACACGTTTTTTTGACGTCAGACAGTCGTCTTTGGTCAGGCAAAAAAAAAAGTAGGCGTATGCCGTCGCGAACCTAGTATAAGAAGGTCCATAGTCCATGAAAACATGGTTAACACTTTCAGATGTAATGCGAAATAACTTGTTTCATTACAATTATTTGTAATGCGCAGTAGAAATATTAATCAAGTTGATTTCATTTTTAAATTATTCCTGTGAGATGTTCAAGGTTTATCAGTGCCTAATAGACTTATAGAATAAATAAAACGTAACAATTTCAAGATTAGTTTAGTATTTTGCGCAAAACACGTCGAAAACATCGGTTTTTATTTTTTTTAACTACGACGCCGCGGACTTAAAAATCTGAAAAAATTCATAAACGATACTTATGACAATATATCGATACTGTAAGAATGTAGAGATTGTCACTCTAGAAATTCCTTGTGAAATCTGCATCTTTAAAACGTCTTGTTTCAGTCGATCAAACGTTTTAAGACGTCGAGTGCTATCTGGGTTATGTGCTTGGATAAAAAAATTTATCAAATGAATTTCTATGTAAGTAACTTTATAATTTCTAAGTATTCCTAAGTCTAAGTATTCCTTTCACTGTGGACACATAGAGTTTTGAACGGTGATCGATGAACAATTTTATTTAGGAAACTCATACGCCTAAGCCGGAGTAATTTCCAAGTGACACGGAGATTAACACGACGGCTCAGTTTTCGTCGTATTCCGGATGAGTTAAGTTAATTGGACAAAAATTCAATTCGAGAATATATCTGAATACTATTCGAGAGTAGATAACAATTATTATGTATCGACGCCATTGTTAATAACAGATTACGAGACTTCCGCCCAGAACTCTCGTAGACAAGCTAGTGGGCGTCCCCATGAACGTAAACTATAAATTTAGCTCCTTATAGGCTGTCCTTCACCCCTACTGTCTTGTACAATGACCTCTATTAATACTCAAGCGTCTTTCAAAACTGATCAATTTCTTCAAAATTGGACCAATCAACGAAAGCTTTTTGGAAAAGTTGATTACTGGATAATGTGTAAATATAGTTTTTAGAAATTGCTGAGGTCTAGTATTTATTACTTTTTGTCGTATAGAAAATTTTTAAAATATGTTTTGTAACTTTCTGTTAGTGAAAAGTATACAAGTATTGAAAGAGGTAAGGATATTTAGATTTACTACCGTTGAAATTTTCTAGTTTTGTGTAGAACTAACATAAATCTATAATTATATAAAGTAACATATAATAATTTGCAATATATGCCCAGATAAGGAAGTTCTTTTACACGTCATCTAACAAATTAATCAACTTTCAAAACATTCAAGTTATTTAACCCAATTATATAAAAGTCATGAATATTAATTGTCAGTATAAAATCTGCGTATTCGTATGTTGAGCATGATAATAAAAAATCGAGCAGTGCAGGGTTAATATTATAAATAAAATGAAATATTTGTTCAAAGACTCTTCGGGTCGAGTAGGAATAACTCGATTGCCGTCAGTCTTTTAAAGGAAGAAAGAGTTAACAGGACCGAAGAAGGTGAGGGATCAATAACTGAAGAACCTATTCGAATTTCGTGTGATCATCAACTGATTGATCGGCGTTCGGTCTGCTCGCATGTAGCTCCTCCGTCTCCGCGACCCCCTGCGAGCCCCAAGCTGCTCGATCCACCTGAGGATCGCGCGGGGTCGCCACAGTGGCCGAAACCTGGACAAAAATCGATTTTTTAACTTTTGTTTAAATGACCGAAATCAATTATGTTACGTCTTTAACAATACCCTGAAGTTTATGAAAAACAAGCAAATGAGTTAAAAGTTATTAAGTATAAGTAGATAATTATATTTAAGTATCGTCGTTATTCGCTCATCGCTTTAATTTCATAATATTTGTGTCTGTTCAGACTCCTCGTACACAGCTACAGTTGCATGTAAAATTATAAAAAAAATTTGCTTATATAGCTCTTTATACATTGTATCGATAAAAAATATTAAACATTTTTTTGAATATGTTTAATAATTATTTTCGAGTTTCTTAGTTGACCATCGTATTAACTCGATTTTGAATTTTAAAAAGTAAGTTTCCGATGCGTAATTTTATATGTTTGCCTCATAATGCCCGAACGAAACTAGGATAAATCTTTTTCTTAAAGTATCCTTAAAGTTATGAAACAAACCCCGTTTGCCGATTTTTGCCCATTGAAAAGATATTAATAATATAATACTGTATGTATTTTCATGCAGACAGTTAAGTGCGAATACCCAGAATCAAGAAAGGCTATTTATGTGAATCTGTTGTAAAAAAATTAGCTTGAATTAAGTTTATTTCATGTGTTAATAACATTTTAAAGTTAATAACGAATTGTTATTAACAAATCAATATATTTAAAAAAAATAATCTAGATTTTAAACAAAGTTGTGCTAACGGAAATAATAAAATGTTACGACAAAACAGAAAGAAACAAATTCAACATGATTTAAAATCGCAATTATCTATAACGGTTGATGTTGCGAAACAAGGACACGGTACAACCAATGATGGCAATACTGCTGGGCGGTTTTTTTCGAATCCTGCGATTGTTTCTAATGTACTTGGAATCAATAAGACACTCATAGAAAGGTTTGCAAATATCTTACATGTAATGGCAAGCGGTTTTACAATAGATTTGGAAAAATTTGAAATATATGCTAAAGAACCTGCGGAAATATTTATTAATTTGTACGGATGGTATAGGATGCCCCCTTCTGTACATAAATGCGGAAGTTGGTTCTACCTATAGGCTATTTTTCAGAAGAAGCTCAAGAGTCTGGAAAAAGCAATAATGAAGACGTAATGAATTATCTTCTTATTTCGTCGGATCCTAGTATTAGTGCTAATAGATTACAGAAAGATAAAAGGACAAAAAAAATTATCAACCGAAGCGAAAACATTAATCAAGTGGGTTGATATAAATGATATAAATAACAACGAAAATGATGATGATGTTGTTTCAGAAGATTCAGTTAATAATGACACTGTTTCTGATGAATCTTTTGATATTGAAGATTGCTTTGAAAATCTTGAAGAACATAATATTACTATTTAGATAGAGGCAGAATAAAATTGTGTTCACTACATAAAACATAAAATTAAATATTCCCGCATTAATATAAATAAAAAGAAAAGATAAATTTAAAACAAAAAATTAAAAAACACAAAAAACCTGATTTCGAATACAAATTCAAAATCAGCATCCCCAATAACTCATATATATCAATTTTCAAAAAATCCATTCAGTTTTGATTTTTCGGTCCGCCATATTGGATCGACCATTTTGAATTTGATAATTTTGATTAAAAATTTGAAATCTACGTCCAAAACAACCTAAAGATACCCATTTTCTAAAAATTTACTACAGAATTCACTGAGTTATCGAATTTTGTCCATTTCAGCCGGATTTCGACCACTGCGGTCGGCGGGGCGAGGTGTGACCGGTGACGCGTAACAGCCGTCGATCAATCCATCGTCTTTAATGTGACAATACACATACATCTTAAAGTAGATAGCACGAGCTAATTACGAAACGATTACAAGGACGGTTACATGGTACATATTAAATTAAATACGGAAATGCATTTAGCGAGGATAGCACGAGCTATCCTAATAACGACAGCGAGTAACGAATCTGCTGGACAATATTTCATATTACCAAATTGTGAAGTATGAATTAAATACAGTTTCTATACTACCTGGAACAAGAAAACTGAACCAGTAGATCTAGTGTTAAAGAATTTTAATATTATATTGGGTCTGGAATAACTATAATATTATAAAATTCTTTAACACTAGAATTACTAGTTCAGTTTTCTTGTTCCAGGTTTTTTTATACAATTATAAAGACTGAAAAAATTCTCACAATACATTTTTTAAAATACTTGTTTATTTAACTAATAACCGTGCAAAATCTCAATGAATTCAGTCTTGTTTTTATTACATAGGACGTCACGTTGTTTAGAATGATCGAAGACTAGAATTGAAAAAAAGGCTGTAAGTGCCAAAATGAAAATTCCAAGGCAAATTCATGTAAAACTTGCAAGCATGCAATCTATTTCACATAAAAAAATTACAATTTATAGTTGATGTAACTTGAAAACAATGTATGACTTTAAAAAAGAGAAAAAAAATAGCAACAACAATATTCGAACATCAGAAAAAATGGAAAGAATGAAAGTCCACTTGTCGTTTTCTTGAAAAAGTAACAACAACCATTGGTATTGTTTTGGCGCGGGAACTTGCATCCTTTTTTGTGCAAAAAGAATTTTTGAAAAAATTGTATTTTTTTCATTCCAGACTTCAATTGTTCTACCATGCAGTTAAAATCGAATATCAGGTTTTCCGAATTATTTTGGGACGGAAACATGGAGATAATAATGTTGTAAAAGAAGTGTTGTAACCCAGTTGATTACGGACGAGGAGGCGATTGTTTCGCCGAAGCAGACGAATGATTGACGTCGATAGGAGCGTACAGGCATAATGGTTAATGATGACCGGTGGCCAGAATTGTTCGAGATAATAGCCGAAAACCCGGTTGGCCCGGGAGCCGGACCCTAATTTTCACTCTTGAATAAATCGTCGGAAGCTGTTATCAATACCGTTACGCTGCTGCAAAGCTGCCGGGTGCAGCTGATGCACCCGTAGGTACGCACGCAGAGAGCGGAGAAACAAAAGGAATAAGGTGCGAGGGGCCGCGCTGCTAGTCGGTTCGCGAAAGAGAAACATCGACGGTGTAAAAACGGGGGTGCAACGGCCAATTTTCTCCGGCCTGTTCGACCTTCCACAAAGCACGTACGGAAAATATCAACACAATAAACTTCCCGTCCCACGAAACACACGCTCTTTCTTACAGAAAAATCTTTGTCGATGTTTTATCACATTTCCCTGTGACCTTTTTTTCTGTTTCTACTCGGACCGTTGTTACAATTCGAACTCAACCCCTTGTTTTGTAACTAGACAGCGAATTTTATGCATTTATAACAGTATATTTAAATTCTTTTAATGTTTTTACTATTTTCAATTACACCTATTCATTTTTTTTAAAATGACCGTCCTCTCCGAGACGTGCAGGGGAACCCGGTGATCGTACTTGAAAACGACGACTCGGATTCACCAGGTGTCCTGCCCTCTCGGCTGCCGACCTTCATGACTTCTTCCTGAACTACCTTTAGAGGGCCAGGAAGCTACCCTGTACTCTCCTTTCGGCGGACGGCCGACCAGGATGGTGCCAAGGCACCCTGGCGCCTCTGACGTTAACTCGTTCGTTACAATTCCAATTTGTTGCAATTTGTATAGGCAATTTTAATTTTGCATTAAGATCCGCTGTCTACTTATAATGGTTGCAATATCGAAACACATTAACCGAACATTAATTAACTGCCACAAAAACAATACAACTGGTTTAATAATACAAGAATAGGAAGTGAAAATCTTATCGCAACTGGACTACGGATTATAAAATTCACAGAAGTGTTGGAAATCGGCGAACGCTGCCGCGTCACCCCTTATTGTCCCAGTTTCTACTAGCCCTATTCCTGGTATGGAATAATCCAGTTTAGGGTCGGACATCTTCGCTGATTTTATTTCACCTGTGCCATGAAACCCAATCTCGGCGTTCCCGATCGAAATCGAAGAACCCTGGTGGTTTGATCCTGGAGAGGCGCTCCGTTTACAGGAGCAACCGAACCGTGTCCCGTCCCTCCGGCGACGCTGGTGTTTCGCGTGCGCTTTGACCGTGACCACGAAGCGTGGCAGTCGTGCGTGTGTCACTCGATGACTCCTGGCCCTGCGGATCGTGCTCTTACTCCGCCCAGAACATGCACGCGTGTTCCGCTCCAGCTTTATCCTTTGCCACTTCGCCTAGCTCCGCTCTCTGGCCGTCGCGAGCCTTCCTGGTCTCGAGCTTAGGCTCGTCGCGCGTCTCAACCGCGACCACTGCAAACTACCGGGCTCGATGACTCTTCTTCTTCTCTCTCTCTCTCTCTCTCTCTCTCTCTCTCTCTCTCTCTCTCTCTCTCTCGCTCTCTCTCTCTCTCTCTCTGCTCTTCTGCTTGCGAACCTATTCTTATCGTTGCTCGTGAAGACAGTCGTTGCCAGGACAGCTACTACCCATCGATCGTATTAACCATTTGCACGCGGAGCTATTTTCACTAAAAAACGAGTAATTTTTTCCATTCTGGAATGTTTCCATTCTAATACCATTTTGTTTTCATTCTCTGCATATGAAAAATTGATGTAACGTCTTATAGAACATGTAAATGTGTAATACTTCATTAACAAATGATCGGTTCTCTTCAAATTAAATGTATATTATCTAACATTATTTTGGAGAAATTAAGTTGTTACATCAAACCAAAAAGTAGCGAAAATATTTCATTTACATTAATTTCTACTTCACCTATCATAAGGTATTTTCCAAATTAGAGATTCAATTATCCTTTAGCATGCTAAACATTCTCTGTAAAATTATTTGTATACAAATTTTAATCATAAATATTATGAAATGCCAATACAATTCTGATTTTCTTTTAGATGGTTTTAGTTCAACGTTTCGTCTAGTTCAGCTTGCCTTGATTGTTTTTCATTAGAAAGCGGTTTCGAAGTTTTCTAGAGACAGACGAAGACTAGATCTATTTTAATGCATCTGACTCGTTGATCTAACCTGCCGAGTGTTCAGTAGAGATGCGTGAGAACCGGAAAATGTCGGGTGGGTGTCGGTTGAGAATTTTATTCGATGTAAATACCTGTAATCATTAGAGGTGTGCGAGAACCCATCGGGTACTCAATTGACGGGCCGGGTCGGTATGGGTTGAAAATTTTATTCAATCTAAATTATTCAATTCACCTTTAAATAGTAGAGGTAACCCATCGGGTACCAGATTGATGGGTCGCCCCAGGTTGGGCTGGGTCGGACGGAGTCGGGTTCTCGAAAATTTGGGGATTCTAAAGCATATTAGAGAATCCCTATACATATATCCCAGGATCCCAAAATTTTCGAGAACCTGGCCAGACTCGGCCCGTCCTCACCATTCGGTATCTGATGAGTTCTCGCATACATCTAGCGTTCACAGGTATTCAGATCAATTGACCATATTTATTTTGCCACCATCCCGAGGGTGTTTGTTACACTACATAAATAAATCACGAGACAGGACGAGTTGGTCCGGGTCGGGTCGGGATGGTCGGGTGGGGTTCTGGAAAATTTGAGGATTCTCAATCATATTACTCTACATATACATACGTATATCCGAGAATCCCAAAATTTAATAATCCGGTCCGGCTTGAACGTTGGGTACCCAATGGGATCTCGCACCCTCTAGCGTTTAGAGGTATTCGGACCAATAGATTGCATTTATTTTTCCACCAGCCCAAGGGTGCTTGTTACTCTACGCAAATAAATGACGGGACGCGAGCCACCATTATGATACTAAGCCAAGTAAGGAGCTCGTCTGAGACTAAACGAGAACGCGAGATACATAATTAGCAGCACGCTGGAAGAAGAGGATCGGGAGTGGGAAGGAGCAGCACGAGGAAGAGGAGAGGCAAGGCAAGGCAAGGCAAGGAAAACGGTTAAAGTAAACATCGTTCTTGGGGACTGGTACAAAACGTCAAGAAGGAGGATTCGGATCAGACCGAAGATGGAACAAGAAACGGCGCCAACGATCCTAATGCGATTATAATTAGTAGCATTTTCCAGCCGAGGATCCGGCGAAATTGCGGCCCTCTCGAGAGGGTCGTTCGTCTTCGATGCGAGAAACTGGAACTCGAAGACGCCTCCGGGCTTTACTCTGGAAGCTGCCTGATCAGAGATCAAGGATGATCTCGTTACCGGGATCGTAACACGATAGGGTGTGTCGATCCAAAACTGTCTCACTCCCTCTCTCTGCCTGTCCTTCTTCTTGTAACCTAGCACACGCACTTACACGGTCGGCTACAACAGCGCCTGTGTGAGGCGAGACAAGACTTTTTTGTTTGGGTGTAATGTGCGTCGAGAAAGATGAAATTCTTCTTTTTATATTTCCTACTATTGTCGCAACATTATCGAAAATTTTACTAACAGTCAAAAATAATATTTGTTTCTTAAACAAAAGTTGACAATTAGTTTTTAAATGAATAAACATTGTATTTGTTAAATAAAACAAAAGACTATATACTTGTTACTTGATAGGATTAATTTATGAAAGGTAAGAATGTTTAAAAAAGTATACAAATCAGTATAGTACAGAGATCTTGTTCTAATATTTCCAGGAAATGATCGATTTCCAACGATTTAGTATCTACATATATGTTTATACATATATTGTCACTAGACTCCGGATTTCATGCTTCAATGAGAAAAATGAATACATCAAAGGAAAAACAGTAGTAGCATTCAAAGAAATTGTGAATACTGTTGTACAATTTCTAGCTTATTAAAATTATTTAAAAAAAAATTAATGTGTATCGGTATGACGAAACGCATCACGTGACCGGGCAGCGACGGAAGCCTGGGGAATAGTGTCGTAGAAGGGAAAGTGGGGACACAACTATCTGGAAGCTAGTAGGTGCTCGAACCCCTTTACTTGAATATGATCAGTACAATATGGAAAATTATTTTGATAATATCTTTTGAACTTCTACATCTAGGACATATGAAGATCAATATTTTCACGCAAAATTTGATTCTCTAACGATTCGTGAGCAAGTAATAGTGTGAACAACCTGTATACATGAAAGGTTAAACATTGGTTAAATTCCGCAAAAATGTTCTAATCTTGTCTCGAAACACGTAAATAATATTTGCCAGCGAAATTCGTTAATATAAGTGCCTAGAGCCCTGCAAATGATAAATTGATATAAAACGTTCGTTCATAAGTTACGACCATAAATATTCAATTGTGTGAATTGTAAAACGCTAGTCGGTGACAACGTGTGAAAGCAGAGGCAGAAGGTCGTTTATTTCGTAGTCGAACACGCGTGTATCAATGGTCCGTAATTATCTGTCATTATACGCTAATATCCTGTTTAATTTGCTGAACCTATCCGGGATTTATTGAACGGACGAGTAAGTTCAAACGGAAGTAGTCGATGAGCAGAATTCGTTGAAAAAACTAATAGCCGTTTTGAACGCGGAAAACCGCACCCCTTCACAGCATATAATTGCTGTTATGGAATAAAGTAATGTAATTTGGTGACGCGTGGCGAATACAGGTATCATCAGGCTAGTAATACCGGATAATTATTGCAGATACGAGACACGTCATCGTGGTTCTATTAAGCTGGGTGGCACGTATTTCCACTCGCCGCGCCGCGCCGCGTCGTTCGGTCCCGCCTCGTAAGAGTTTAATCATTTCTGCAATGGTTGCAACTTCCCTTCAATTAGGGCTGGCTCGAGGTTAGCCAGCCACCTGGGTAAACCTTCTCGAAGTGTTCGAGTAGACGAAAGCTTTTTCCCTTATCAAACCAATGACTCTCCTTCTCCTCTGCTGATTCTGGGGCTTTTTTTTCGGCCGAGCCAGCACACGTTAATTGGAACGGATGATCGTGCGGGATCTAGATTAAGGAAAGCTGCTACCGATATAAATAACATTAAGGGAGAACCGATGTCCGTGGTTTTGGGCACGATCGACATTTTACTACGACTGTATTAGAGATTAAACAGCGCATGAAAATTTAAATAAGAAATTTATTATAAATTAATTTTAAAAATTGATAGAAATTTCTTTTTTTAATTATGTGGTAAATAATAAATAGTGGTACATTTAGTGACACCATTAACGGTATTATTCTAAATTAACTTTAGTAATTTTTTTTAAATTATGTGATAAATAATAAATAGTAAATTTAGCGCCACCACCAACAGTATTATTATAAATTAATTTTAGAAATTGATAGAAATTTTTTAATAAATTGAATATATCGGATAATACGCGAGAAACGGAACACTTAAATAGCTCCGTTAGGCTTGAAGATAGAAGAAAATGTTAGATAGAAATGTTGTACTGTTAAGGAGGCAAATATGGCGATACAAAAAATATGTTCTGATTGTTGTCGTTTTCAAGGTTTTTTGAAGGTCATCGATGATTTTTAAATGGCATCATATATTTTTCACATCATAGTGTTGAAGCTGATGTCAAGACGAGTTCAATGATGCGGTACACTATGACCTTCGAATGACCTTGGACTCATATGTATATAGTTTGACTACAAGTGGATAGGTGTGTGAGCGCAAACTGAACGTTAAATTTGATAATCTTTAGAAAGTTAGGAATATTAAAAATCTTGGTAATTATTTACAATAGGTCATTCCTCGTCGATTTGAATGCCCTTGAAATATATTGCTGGAGGATCTTCATTTCCGGGGATTGGGAGGTTAGAGGGCCCTATACTAAGTGGTCCGGCGGTAACATAGAGAAAAGTTGTTCAGTATAATGACCTTGATAGCATATCACAAGGGCATTGAAATCGGAGAGTAATGCCACATTGTAAATAATTACCTAAATCTATCGAAATCTTTTAATTTATTAACGAAATATTTTTAATGAAATTTGTATTGATACAGGTATCCTTACAATGAGTTACAATTATGTTACTACATTAAGACTTTCAGTTGTTAGTGGTCTGCTAAACAATTTCTGGCAATGTTATCAAGATGTGAAACTATTTTAAGGTTCAGTGTGGTTAAGGTGAATAAAAAGTGTGCATTTGTAACACATTTTCTCGAATACAAGATAATAACGTTGTGGTTCGAATTTGAAGTTCCTGATAGGACGATCATTTCGCAAGATTGACGTGTCTGGTTTGGCAAAGCTCGGAGCCCTGGCCCTCCGGGACATTGACCGCGAAATGAATCAGGATGTATTCATTTTGATTGCATGTTTACGAATGTTGATTACGTCTTATTGAAAAGGAAGACGCGGATACGACCCATGCACGCCCACCGCCTTTGTTGGACCCTTTTTTTTCAATCCTTTCATCGACCCTTCCTGAATGGAACGAAACCAGAACAAAAGGGTATTGCCTCCGCCAAAGGCACTAAAGATTCTTTGAAGTATCGGTTCTTTCTACCCTTTAGAAAACGGGAAACAGGAATTTAGCATTCATTCCCTGGAGAAATAATACGAGTACCTTGACGCGGGTCTCAGATGGAGTCCGAAGTCTGATCTCAAGCGTATCGTATTGAAGTTAACGGAGAATCGTTTGTTCGAAGATACTGATCAAGTAGAAAGGAGTCGGAACGAAATTGAAGAAAATAGTTTCACGATCCTTGCGGCTCCGGGAACGAGTGCTAAGACGCCGACTCTCTCGACCCAATTTCCACCCCAACCTCGTCCTCAGCTGTTCCTCGAAGTGGTTTACGCGTTCCCCGAAAAGTTTGCGACATCGGGACAGCAACGAAACCGAAAAAAACTGTTGGAACAGGAGAAGAGAGGAAACGTAGGAGGTGAAAGCGAGACGGAAGCCGATGTAGATGAGACGGAAGAACCTCTCATTAGCAAGGTAGTCGGCGAGGGCAGTGACGTTCGCGTTTCATAACACGTTGCGGCAGGCACGCATGTGCACACGCGACCAAGACGACCGCCGCGGCCGCCTCCGTCGCCGTCTTACTTCTTCGCGTGGCTCGTTTGCAAGGTGACACACGCCCACGAGTCGTACGCATGATACAAAAGGGCTGAAATTATCCAGGAAGCGGAGAAACCTATGCTCACCGGTAAAGAACGTCTTCCCTGAAGCGGGGGCCACGGCAACAAAAGGGGCCCCCGTTCGCATAGGGGGGGCTTAGGTTCACGTATATGTATTCCCGTAATTTTCACTCGGCGCGGGGGTAGGGGGCACGAAGGAACAGGAATGCTATCCGAACAGTGCTACTGCAATCTTCGCTGAAACGTGTAATCAAACGAACCGCGATGCTCAGGTCAGTGACTGATAGCAATCTCGAGTTCTTTTTACACTGTCCGAGTCGTTTACCTACGTCAACGCGGTCTCTGCGTGCTTCTGTCTTTACGAGCTCCCTTCTTCTTCCTCTTCCTCCCCCCCCGGCCCCAACCCCTTTCTTCGGCCACCGTTCTGCTTTTCTCCTTTTACGTTCTTCCTGCTCTCCGCACGAGGATCCACCGAGCCGGTTTCGGCTACTGTTCTCGTTACGCATCCTCCCGCTGGGAGGGAGACCACTTGCTTCTGCCGTTCATTGATCAAGCCTTGTTGAACCACTTTCGAGGTGCTGTTGCTTATTAAGTGGGGAATCGAAATGGATGGGGCACGATCAGCGTATGTCTCCCGCAATGACGATCATTACTTATCGATAACAATGAAACAAGTTCTGGGCCGCTCACTTGGCTTATTCGATCGACAACAAATGTTGCCAGTTTGTTCCTTTTTTGCTAGAAAATATCGATACCCAGATAGTACAAAGACGTCCTTAAATCTCAGGTTCGTTGGAACAGTGTCATGTAATTCTTCCTGATGCTTGTAAACAGACTTTCCTATTTTTCTTTCATCGGTTACAGTATAGTTACAAGCATCGTATCAAAGCGGTAATTACCTACTCCCCACACAAACGTGATTTTCTCGTTGAAGGTGATGCGAAGGTCAACAGATGATTAAGTATATTATTTTTATATATTAAGTTAAATTTTTTACTCTTTACCTACCATTGATAAAATCAATGAAACTTCACAAATATTGAGTCAGTGTTTTTCTTTACATTTTTCGTTGAAAACATGCAAGCGGTGTGAAGGTCGCGTGAAGGCCAACAGATTGCACATCGTCGAATTTGTTTTTTGTGAGCTATAGGACTGTTGTACTACAAATATGTAGCCCCACTTAAAGAAACTTCGATTACATTGAAATTTCGAAAAAAGTGACCTTGAGAATGTTTTCTTGCCTATCACCACATTTCGAAACGAATACTGTTTTCCAATCATAAAAATGTATTCTAACATTCTCGACGAATCCCCAAAAAGAATTGGAACTCGATTAAAACAATTGCTGGTGCCCTAAGCAGCCCGATAAATGGCTACCATAATAGCCATCAACTTTACAGGTTTACTTCGCTTCGTATCAGGCACTGGGAATCCAATGTTTTCAATTTATGATACCGCGGCTTTACGGTCTCCCGCGCGACACGTTGACGACCTGGCTGTTACGAAAATTGTATTGCCATTAAGCGAGAGAATTACTATGATTTACGACAGTCGATAAAACGCCAGAAATAGGCAGCATCGAGAGTTTCTATTATAAAAAAAAAAAAGCGAAGCGCAATCGTTTTTAGCGCCGGCTGCACCTTCTGTTCTCTCGGGGGACAGTCAGCTGCTGGAAGCGAACCTTCTAGGGACTGAAACGTGTTCATCGTTTCGAACTTTCCGAGATTCTAGTGGCCGATAAGGATCGCAACCGACCAAATAAATCTGCGATTTTTTGTCTCGGCTCCCGCTAAAGTATCTCCGCGTTATCGTGGTCATATTATCGCCGCAATTTAGATCCCGCGTTAGTGACAACGGGACCCGGACTCTGATGTCAGCGGGACTTATTATCACCGCGACACGGTCTATTCGTCAACCGGGTGAATTGTTGTTGTCGTCGACGGTGTCAGAATCTCACCACGACGATGGCCCGTACGGGTGGGTGAGGGGGGGGGGGTGCCATTGGCTGCGGGTGGAGCGAACGGCCTTAGGGGATGTTGCGCCCCATCCCGGAATAATACAATATTCAATTTGTATCTAATGAATATAAATTAACGACTTAACTTATCGATCTCTCCTGTGATGACAAGAAAGGGTTAATATCTAGGTAAATGGATCGTTTCACGGAAGTTGCTGCTAAGCTGAAGATGAATCAAAACTTTGATAAGTGGGATCCCGGAAAATATCAGAGCGGGCACTAATCAATTAGCTAATGCACTGCTGATCCCTATTGCAACAACATACTGCAGCAAAATCCTTCTTCAGCTGGAATTCATCTACATCGGCAGTCTTTTCTTCCAACCATCCCGTATGCTATGCTGCCAGGGTCATTCGTGACCCGTCGCACAGTGTAGAAACGCCCAAAAACTTGCCAAGCAGAACACATACTAGTCGCTTAATATTGTAATTAACCGTTCGTGAAAAAAAATGAAATTTTTATTGAAAAAGTTGTTTTATACAGGGTGTCCCACTGAACTCTCGCCACGATTTTTTCTAGTAGCCAGATAAGAAAATGTTTGGAACAAAATTAATTAGCTTTTTAAATAAGCTTTAATATATAATTTTGCCGTATCGATACAATAGACTTAAACACTCGAGGCGTTTCAAACGACTCAACGTTCATTAATAAAGATTCAAATTCGTGATCAGCGACTGTAAAAATCGCCATATAGTACGCACTGAAAAATATAACTATTTTATAAAAAACACTAAAAATTAATATAAAATTGCATAAGTTTCCTCATTTATTAGGTTCAAAATGCCTTTCCGAGAGCAACATAGAATCCTCAATTTAAAAATATTTATATATCGACACCGATTTTTCAATTTTTATCGAAAAATTAATTAACCAAATTATTATTATATATTGTTAAATACATAGAAATTAAATATATAGAATACACTCATTAGTTAGATCCGACTGTAACATGAATTTCATTTTTGCGGCAAAGATGCGAAAGATTTTCTTTTACAATATTGTTTTAGACACATTCACAAATACTTTCCATGCGAAACAAGCATGTTGTTCGGTGTTCTATTTCTTTTCACTCAAGCTGAAAGTCGGACAACATGATTATTCTTTACGAAATCGTATATTTAAAACCGGAGTTTGTGCGTTTCAAAATAATGACTTTACCAATAACTTGGTTGACAAGAACCTTTTGCGCGTCATTTTACAATTAACGCGTCTTGTTCTATGAAAACCTTCTGACAAGGGACACCGAATCATCAACATGAGCCACGGTAATATTAGTGAAACCCGCGTCCGTGTTCAGGCTGACGTATCTGTGACGATCTTTGCACAATTTTCAAGAAACGTTAGCGGACTCGACACGCCCCCTATCGCAACGTTAATTGTCCCTAGTTAACATCCGATCCGTGTGGACCGTTGCAGCAACGAAACGTGCCGAGCCGGGACAGTCTTTCTCTTTCCGTGACTACCTACGCGTAATAATCCTCGTCGTCGGGATTAAAGCCATTAGCACGCTCGACGACGAACGAATGAATTCTCAGGAATTGTTTCACCGTCCACAACGTGCAGCCGCCTGCCCGTCGTTAATGTCCACCTTGCTCTGTTCGTCCCCGCCGCGCTGCAACGGTCCCGTCTTTCGCAAGAATCGGGGACCTGCTAATTGCGATGTTTCTGCGCTAGAACGGTACACGCTTATTAATTCCGGGCTCGCAATCGCCGCGATAATTGTAGGTTCGGTAGTAACAGCTACGCAGAATCATCGCGCCCACACCACTTCCTCCGTGAACACACGGAACGTTCACTGAACCGTCTTCGCGATGCGCTGGCGTTGGTCCCGTTCGGGCTGCCAGTTTTCACGTTGGTTTACAAGTTGGTAATCGGACTTGCGCAGACAAGTCGCACCCTTAACCAATTAACTGCGTTCGACGTGTCTATGTTACGGTAAATGCGATAAATCGGTGATTTTGTACAATAATCATAAATTTGGTAAATGTAATGAATTCTTGAATATTTATCAAATTGACCGGTGAGTTTATACAGGGGGAGATTATACCAAAACTCCCTCAACTCCCGGAAATGGGAGGTTCCTGAGGTCATTTCAAACGACATTTTCCTTTTGCAAAATGTCAGCTGGGGCTTCGTTTGGGAGTTATTAACGAAAAACACGGACCAATCAGAGCGCGAGCTAGACGCGAACTGTCTGGCGCGCCGGCTGTATCTACTACCGTCAGCGTAGCGGTTCGCCGCGACGAAGAAATGAACAAGAGAAGCAGAGCAGAAACTGATTGAATTAATTATTGTAAAAACTCACGTAATATATCCGTAAATCCATTTGTTACTTCGAAATGAGCGTAACTGCTCCTCTCGATGACGAACTGCACAGCTGATCTCAGGTATACGGCAGTGCCGAACGGTAAGGGACAGTTCGCGTCTAGCTCGCGCTCTGATTGGTCCGTGTTTTTCGTTAATAACTCCCAAACGAAGCTGACATTTTGCAAAAGGAAAATGTCGTTTCAAATGACCTCAGGAACGTCCCATTTCCGGGAGTTGAGGGTATTTTGGGATACCCTGTATGTGATAAATATCTTCACTGATTGAGCCAGTAGAATACAGAGCAATTTTTTGAGTAGTTACTAGTCACAAGGATAGTTTTTCGTTGGACTATACAGGGTGAATTCGATAAAGCAGGATACCTAAATATCTCCGTTACTTTTCGTTGTACAAAAAAACTTCGTAGGACAAAGTTACACTGTTTGAAGGGCCACATATAACGGTGTAAGGGAAAAAAAAATTTCAAGGTCATTTTTATGAGATTTCAAGGTTATCGATGTTTTTTTAAATGGAATTACATATTTTCGTTAACGTAATGTTGTAGCTGACAAAATAACGAATTCATGCATCTAA
>CM052219.1:1907129-1931348 GCA_028454225.1 Lasioglossum leucozonium | reverse complement strand
CACAATCCTTTCGTCCATATGTAGGTTAGTCAGTTGGACACTGACCACGTGCCACGGAAATATGGCGTACACTTTGCGAATTACACCAAGCGCTGTCCGCCGAACACATGACGACATAGTCACGAGAAACAACACGTCGCCGTTGTCACGTGCATAGACGCTGTATTTAGAGGTAATTTCTCCGCACCACGTGACCCGTCCCACCGCCATTCATGATCCTCCACGATCGAACCAAATACTACAATTACACGGAGGTGATGCGTCAACCCTGTCCCGTGTTCGCTCTTCACTTCTCTCTCAGCTATCTCTTCTCGCTACCAACCCTTTTCAAATTACGCGTTTTCATAGTTTTCAGAAACTCCGAGTTTTAGGTGTGACTCACTCCTTCCGATACTCCCCACTTTTCATTCTTAACCTTCACCCTGCGTATAGGGACACAAACGCAACCCCCAGTGAAAACGTACATGAAAGATTATCGAATGCTGAATGTCCACAGTTCTTTGTTATCTGTGACATATTTCACGAAAAAGAATTTAAATTATTCAATTTATTATTTATATTTGTAGAAAATTTTTCTATATTAGAATAAATTTGTTATAAATCTCTTCATACCTACTGTCATGAAAAGTTACCGAATAGAAAATTTCCAAATTTAGGAATCCTATCTGTGACATATTTCACAAAAAAGAATTGTAATTATTCAAATTATTACTTTTCTTTGAATTTTTTAATATTAAATTTTTCAATCTTTCAAAATAACTTTTCAAATACTTAGTCAAAGTTTTTCTCTTTACATTTTTCACTGTAACATGCAGGGGGTGTGAAAAAGTGACATGTACATGTACGCAGAGTGATGGTTATTTATGAATTAGATTGTTGCATTTGGAATTTTCGAGTCATAATTTTAAATAAATTAAGTAATTCGTTACATCTTTCAACGAATGGCGAGCTTTTCAAGCATTTACTTACAATATTGCTTGACAACATATTTCAAGGTCATCGAAATGTGAGGGGAGGACCCTAATCGACAAGTTTACCAATGAAATCCTCAATTGTTAGATCGAAGATAAAAACAATGATTATAAATAGATGCTGGAATAGTAAAAAAATACTTTTTGCGATCGAATCTTGCTTGCAACATCCCTGATTCTCTAAGAAAAACTTAAAAAAAGGGTGGAATTACTGGAGGGCAATCGCTCCGATAGAAAACATCCGGGCCCGGATAAGAGCCAGCGCTATCGTCGCGTCGCGACGTGACGATCGTGATCGTGATCCATTTCCTTGTCCGAAGGGCGTTTATCGTGATCGGTCGTCAACGTGGCAGAGCGCCACCCGAAACTGCGGTGTCCAGACGCTGAGGAGGATATGGGACAATTACTGGCAAGGACAGGAATTTATCCCGAGGTCTGTGGGATTCTACAATCCTCGGAAGAGAGAGGGGGGGTATCGTTCCCGAGAAAATTCGGGTTGCTGCAACGTCTTGCTCGTGCCAAATCAACCTGCCACATACGGTCGGAGATGTCTGTTGCGACGGCTAGCGGTGGAAAAGGCTTTGCAACAGTCCTCCGAACGTCCCCAGGTTTATTGGCCTAATTTAAATAACGGCGTATAAGGGGTGCTATCTCATCCCTGCCACGCCACCCTCCCCCTCCCCAGTTTCCACGGGCGGGTTTCTATTCAGCCGACCGAATCTCGCCGGTCTTTCCCCCGGCAGCTTTTTCCTCACGGAGTCTCGTCGGGGCCTGATGACTGAAGGATTTACGGACTTTTATTGCGCGGCGCATTTATCTCTCGACCGGGCGCGCTCATGCAAATTAAGATCTCGCTGCTCTCCACGCTCGTAGACACGTTCGCCGCGCATAATACACCAGCCTCCCGCGCCGTTGAAACAGAGAAAAGGAGCTTTTGTCTTAACTCCTCGCGCGACCTCACAACGCACAATGCCCGCCTTTGTCGTCCGGCGCTCTGCCGAACTCATCTCTACCTCCTCTGCCACCTCCGCCCAAGCGATCTTTTCCCTCGTTTCTACATACATTCTCCACCCGCTTCTCCGAATTAGTGTGTTCTTACACGGTGCAACCGCTGATTCGCACGGCGGCGAGAGGCCACTTAGATGGATCCTTGTTTTTCCTGCAGTGCACTTGGAAACCTCCATACTTCAGAATTTTAACTGCCGATCACGCGCTAGGATTTAGTTTAACTCTTACGGTAATTATACAGGCTGGTCCACCTAAATGCGGCCAACTAAATGCCTGCTTTATTTGTGATGACTAGACAATGAACCAGAAAATTATCTGCATTGATTCTGGGATGAAGGAATAAATTAAAATTCATTTCATTATATAAATCTCGTGTACAAAACTGTACGTCTTAAAGATGTTTCAAAGACGTCCAATTGGCATCTTTGGGACGTCTTTCAGACGTCTTATTTCAAACATCTTTAAGACGTGTTCTATGAAATAAAAAAAAGTAGACTGGGCGTTAATCTAGTAAAACCACAGTCGAACACCTAACGCGCTAACCCAACCGGGCTGATGGAAACATGGTTAACACTTTCAGATGTAATGCGCTGACACAGTAGAAATACTAATCAAGTTGACTTAATTTTTTAATTTTTCCTGTGAAATGTTCAAGTACTCAATTTTTTTTATCGATCGTAAATTGTTGAAATCAATTAATGTTTTCGGTGCTCGGGTTCGATCAATTGATCTAAAATAAGACCGAAACGTCGTTAATTATATTGCAAACATGCTATTAAATAGTAACAATTGATCGAACCCGAGCGCCGAAAACATTAATTGAAATGTTCAAGATTTATCAGTGCCTAATAGACTTATAGAATTAATAAAACGTAACAATTTCACGGTTAGCTTAGTTTTCCTGCAGAAAACGTCAAAAAATCGGTTTTTTTTTAACTACGGCAGTGCGGACTTAAAAATCTGAGAAAAATTCATAAATGATACTTATAACTAGACTGCGGATTTTTATACATTTATGAGAGATTGGCTTGGTAAAATATAAAATAGTAAATAATATAAATATCATACAAATCTAAGAATGTTGTTAGATTGTTTTCAATATATCAAAATTATTAAGGGATGAAATCAATTTTTATCATACACCTTTTCGCAATTGATGCAGAATATTTTTATTTTGCATAAAAATCCACAGTCTACTTATAACAATATATTGGTACTGTAAAAATCTAGAGATTGTTACTCTAGAACTTTCATGTAAAATCTGCATCTTTAAGACGTCTGAAACAAGACGTCTTTAAGGTGTCCCGAGAAGGGCGCCTCTAACTTTCGAGGACGTAAGACTTTCAGACGTAAAATGGACGTCTTTAAGACGTCGTGTGTTCCCTGGGTTGGTGTTCAAGAGGAATGTGTAATTTTCGCGAACATCATAATACAGGCGCAATTTTCGGCTCGAGCGAGCCGCGTAATAAACCGATTTACACGCGCATTAAAGCCGCGCTTTTTCCTCGGCGGACAGTCGCGAATTGGATAATTCGCTCGAAAACGGGAACGGACGTTATCGCGAATTTGAATTTACCCAACTAGCCTACTTTCTATTAGAATCGTATCGATCGCAGCACCGTGAAGTTTTATTGTTAGATCCACTCGGATTTCAAGGACGCCTCTCGACACGACTGTTCGCGAGAACACGACAATTACGAAATTATTGCTTGAGAAAGATCAAACGCACTTGTCTAAAAGCTGAGGGTCCGGAAACCTCAAGGGATGAGTTGAACGTTCAAAACATAGCAATCTCAAGATTGCTGCATGCTCAAAGACCGTGGGAGATTGAAGAACGATGACAGATTAAACGAGTTTTTAGCAACAAAGGAAGTGTTCGGAAGGATCGTTCGTTGTTGGAAAACACTTTCTCTCGGATGTGAACTTTTTTCAACAATTTTTTTAAACGGACCATACATTGATGAACCATATAACTCTTTTCGATCTGGTTAATTAACCATCACTCTGCGTACAGGTATAGGGTACTCGCTTATTTTTTAAAACAGGATAAAGGTCACTTCGCAAGGACACTTTTTTGATATTTCAAGGTCATCGAAGTTTATTTTTAATTATATTTCTATATCGATCATATTTGTTGTTAATATGAAATTAATTTGTCACTTGATTTACAAAGCAAGTTTAGATCTTTATTTAGATCATCTTCAGGGGTTACTGGAATTGCGTCTGTGAAAATTTTTGAAATTTAGGAATACATTTTTAGTTGTAATTTATGTTGTTGAGAAAAATACTCACCTCACTTTGTGATTAAAATTAATTAAATTGCTTTGCAAATCAAGTAACAAATGATTGAACCTTTGCGCTGAAAGCGTTAGAAGTTGATTTTTAATGGGACTGCATATTTTGCATTAGCACAGTGTTGCAGCTCATCTAAAAACAAATTCAACGATGTGCGAGGTGTTGATCTTCACGCCCCCTGTCCGTTTTCAGTGAAAAATGCAAAGAAACTAACTTTGACTAGGTATGTGCGAAGTTTTATTGATTTTCTTGATAGTAGGTAAAAACTGAAAAATTTAATTGTATATAAATTCTCTATGAATGAAAAATTTAATATAGAAAAATTCAAATAAAAATAATAAATTTAATAATTTTAATTTCTTTTTTTGTGAAACATAACACATATAGCAAAGAACTTTGGACACATTCCATTCGGTAATTGTTCATATACGTTTTTACTGGGGGTGAGTTTGCTAACCCCAAAACGCAGGATGAAGATTAAAATAGTAAATACTAATAAAAATGTGTAAAAATGGAAACGAATCGTGCTTCGTTTTCGAGGCTCGTGTGCTCCCATTGAGCAATAATTTCCGGAAATTTTCTGCGAATGGGGTCAACCAACACGGCCATCATCTATTTCGTAGTACTAGTTAACTTTACGATCGACAGTCGAACTCAGCCGGGAATTCTCCAAGATGGCTTGCTGCCCTCGAACGGATCATTGTTGCCTTCATCTCGTCTTCGCGAGTCTACAGTTGCGAAATTCACGCTCACAGTTTCGCACTTCACGGAACACGGAAGTAAAATTTTACGTGTCTGGCCACCAAGCCGGTACTTTTATGACAGCATTAACTATTTTATCTTTTCTCTTTTTTCGCATCGGCGGCGGCCATGATGCTTCTCGCATTCGCAAACGATTCCTCGGATAACTTCATTAATATCATTTGCTACCGGTCGTGTATAATTCACTAGTCTTCTGAAGCGCGCAATCAGCATGTTCATATCCCTACTCGTGTTTAATTAAATCCTGTTGATTCCAGCGCTTAATGAATTTCGCCTTATTAAATGTGGAAATATTTTCGCGAGCATTTAACCAGGATATCCATATTATATATTATATCCATATTAACGAAAGAATCGTTCCAAAAATCGTTTTATTATAATATCTCTTCGGTAGAGGGCAACAGATATTTTTTAATAGCTCGCGATTCTAATGTTACTTCAATACGGGCACCTTAACGCATCGAGGTTTACGCGTGCTAGCGAGGGTCATCGAAGTGACGCGAGTAGTGACCATGGCACCAATGTTATCAATAGATTTTATTGTTATTAGTTGCTTTTTAAGAGGTTCCTCTCGGCTATGATCGTTGTCATATTACTGCCACCAGATGTTCCTACACCAAGTTTGGAAAATGAACCAATTGTTAACCGGTAAACGCCAGTTCACGATACTTGTGTGAATATGTGAGGGAAGAATGAGAAAGAAACATAACGAGTAAAAGGAAAAATGTATAAAGTGAATTGTGAAATAAAGAAATGAGTGTGCATAAATGTGTGTACATAGTTAAAGAAATGAGTGTGTATGAGGAAATGTTTTGTTTAAAAGATTTGCCAGTCGTTTGCATGTTGAAGATTGAACATTGTTTGTATTTCTATGGTATATTAAATATATAATTTATAATTTCATCCACTGATTGTACAAAACTTCTAGTCGAGTTGGAGAACAATATTTATTGAAGAATAATTTGTAAGTAAGTATAATTTGTAATGTATATGCTATATAAACCTTATATGGTTTAAGGCAAGAAATAAATAATAATAAGATAGTGTAAGTTTGTCATTTGACATTTTCCAGTGAGTCGAGTTTGAAAAGTTAGCAAATACGTGTGCTATTAGATAGGAATCAGTTGAAGCGTCTGAGCATGACCTACCGATTCTACTGCCTACAAATACTACGGCAGATTTCCGAGCTCGTTTTTCCTAATATAAAAATAATTCTTAAATACATTACGTAAATATTGATATAAAAAGGATAAATTTATCATATTCCGAAATTTATTTGTAATTAAATATTTATCTAAAATAATTATTCGAATAAATACTTATTCATTATTCATACCAAGTTATTCTCTCCATTTAATCGAATAATTATTTATTTCAATATTTAATGCGAATAGAATAATGCGGAAAATTGTTGACTGTTTTTGTTTTCACGTAACATTATAAGAATATTTCAGATCATTCTCAACTAATTCTAAGATACGTTTTTAACTAGATAAATTTTGAAAATTATGATTAATACAAAATCCAATTATTAATCAGTAATCATTGATTAATAAACAAGAAAGGAATCAGAAGTTGTTGTAATCAAATTCATGATTGCTTTATCAAGTATTAATCTGTACTTTTGCAGTAACAACAACACTGTGTTTAATATTGTGTTGAATATTTCAAAAAACATATATTTTTTTTTACATAGTTTTACATTGAAAATCCTTAGAACAAGTTACTTATTTATTTTTAGAGTAATTTGCTTTTAATACAAATTTCAACGTACAGATATACATTACAGATCTGCATAAAATATAATTAATCGTTGAATGATTTACAAATTACTGATTAACGATTACAAATTACAGAAGGTAATCATAATTACTGATTTATTTCAACGGTGATCGACTGATTAATGATTACTGGACTCCGGATTTTATGCATTTATGACAAAAATGAGTAAGTGCAATTTAAAACTAGTTAAGAGGTTGAAGGACTTTAAGAGTATTAATATATTATTTTTAGTACATTGAAATTATTAGTGTGAAATATAAATTTATATTTAGCCCTGTAATTGATGCACGAACTTTTTATTTTGCATAACGATCCGGAGTCTAAGGATTACAGTTACTGTGACTACATTAAATAATCGATTACAGAAATCGATTACAAAAGAATGAATTATTCCCCAACTCTGACCGGAGAGATCGCTGTAATTCAAAATCCTCGGTAAATTATTTGCAATTGATTCGGCCACTGAATTAGCGACGGCTAATACAATTACAAGGACAGTTATCCAGAGGAGAGTGTTACGACAGGCCGAACAATATTGCCGTTGAATTCGCGGAAACATGACGGACCGTTTGCCTACCGGGCGTAATATTTACGTCGGAGAGGCCACGTGGTCCGTTAGAATCGCGTTGCGAACAGCGTGTCCGCCTCTCGGGCCGCTCGTATTTCAAGGAGATGCCGAAGAAGTTGCATAGAAGAGAGCGATGGTTGCGGACGGCCTCTTATTGCCAGGTTTTTACAGTCGCCGGATAGCCCGGGATCCTCGTTCGAGAACGTAATAATTTACACCGAAAAAGTACACGGCGTTTCACGGCGTGTGCTCGCGCGGGACCTAATACAAGACGTTCGGGGAAGCATTACTCGCTGGAAGCCGGGCCCGCGACGTAATTTATCGTCGCTCGACGCGGTTTCGCAACCCGTCGTTAAATAAAAATCAAACGATCCCCGGACGGATGGTTTCTCCTTTGATCGGCGACGTTGATCGCACGCGATTCTTCGCGCGAGCAAATCCTCATGTAAGAAAAGCTTCTACGAAAGCCAACGGAACACCATCCGGGCTTGTCTTTGATAGATTCTAGTTTTATAATGAGTGGAAAAAGACGGTGATCAGCGTTACGTAACCGGCTAGAATATCCAGATGCCCACTATTTCAGGGTGTTTCCCTTGAAATTACAACCGGACTGACAGGCACAAACCCCGCAGCTACTATCCGAAGATGGTTTTTTCAATTTCTGAAAATGCAACTTGCAGCTATTCCCGTGCGGAGATCTTACATTTATCGCTACTCCAATACGTGCGCCCGTGCGCGTGTGTGCAGAAATGTCAAGTCCGTAGCAACAGTGACATCAGAATGGACCCAAAAGATCATTAATCACTGCACTGTAGGCGACAGACGACTTTTCAGTAGCAGGAAATCCTATTCGCCGATTGGACGACTAGAAAGTTACGTTCCAGCAAGGTAGCAAACGGTGGTGCCGTAAACCGAGACTCCTGCGGGGCTGGCTTAAATAGGTTCGTTCGGCTCAAAATCGTCTTCGGCACCGAAAGGTTTCCGTGACTGTCGTAAAAGAGGAAACTACAATAGGAAAGAATTTGCACACCACTTCGAAAGGTATCGGTTTCTATGTCATTTGTTAGCCAGCACGAACCTCGAACAAATCTCTGTTTATCACCCTGTTGGGTTCACTATTTTATGTTATGGCTGAACATTTTTGCGGAGTCGTCGGATCAAGGAAATGGACATGAATCGAGGAGAAATGGTTGCCCCCGCTCTGCCAGTACCGGATTAGTCACGAGTGACACGTGCACGACAGAGAACGCGTCACGTGGCCGGTGCCTGTAGAGTGGGGAGACAAGTTTTAATCTGGCGACTCTGCATTTTTGTCGAGTCATTTGGAAAGCTTTATATGATGTTTAAAAATAATTTTAAAAATAAGATGACAAGAAGGTCCCCGGAGCAAAACTTGAGAAGTTACAGCAATTAGTTTACTTCATGATGTGAAAAGAAATTTATTCGAAAATTGCAGACGGACGGAATTGTAGAGAAAATACTAATAGAGTTGCATTTTACAACTTTTTTATGTCGGCGTATGTTGAAAATTTAAAAAATACGTTATGTAGATCTGCGTGAATTATATGCATTGTGAAAGTTTCATCTAAATCGGTTTATACGGAAAAAACGACAGGCATTGAGAGATGTAAGAGTCCTTAGACGGCTGAAAATCGTGAAAAACTGCAAATTTTCAGAATATGTTTAATTGATACAGATCCACGAAACGTGTTTTCTAAATTTTCAACATGAGTTCACATAAAGAAGTTGCAAAATACAACTTTCAGTATTTTTTCCGCAATTCCGAGCAATTTCAATTTTTCTCAAAAATTCTTTTCGCGTTACGTAACAAACCAATTGTTCTAACTTCTCAAAAACAAAAATCCCAATCGTATGGTCCAGTATTAAAAGAGTTATCGTCTTTTCAATAATGTTTGAATATTAACGAAAATCACTGTATGTACATACATATTATTTAACGTAAACTTCGTTAAAATTTCTACCGCTTTAAATTGCGCGTGCCCACATTTGTCACGAACGCGTAAGTGAAAACGTCGAACACCCGTAATCCGGCGACAAACACCAGTAATTCTAATGTGATCGAACTGGACGGATTTCACGACGAGAAACCTCGATAAAACTGAAAAAAAAGAACAGCTCGACGGAAGGGATGAAATACAAGCAGCGACAGGAGATTTCGCTCCGGGATTCGAAAAAAATCTGGCCGCTGCAGCAGCAAGATAGATGCGTCGGAATATACGTTGGAAAAATTTTTTAAAATTCCGCTGGTGGATCAACCCTCTATCCCCCTACCACGATGCGTCGCGTCGCGTCGGCTATCGCGCTGGGTAGCTATTCCGGCACGATACAATTTCATCTGGAACAGAAATTCTGGTGTATGGAAGCGCATGAACGCGAGTCGAGTCGGGTCGAGCCGTGCCATGCAATCGACATAGTCGCATCATTTCACCCCTTGGGCAGTGGATTGGTCCGGTCCGATTGCTGGCGCGGCGCGGCACGGCGCAGCGGCGCTGGAAGTTCGACAAACATGAGTGCGGTAATCGCGGCCGAAACGACTTCCGAGGAACGGTGCGGGCCTGCAGCCGGATATGGATGGGCGGCTACGGCGGCGGCTACGGCGGCGGCTACGGCGGCGGCTGCGGGTCGAATTTCGGGTTGAATAAAGAGCGGCCACCCTCGACAATCTCGGCAGCCTTTCCTAGCTTCGAGGCATCGAATAGAAACGGTTGAGGCTCGGGCGTCAGCTCCGCTGACGGTTCGCGGTTGTTTGCTCTCCGTGCTGCGCCGCTCCGCTGCGATGCGATGCGATGCGATGGTGTCTGTTCGAGCCACGGTGGTGGGTTGGCTGTATCTGCGTCGTCTGGTCATTTCATCAGCGTCGGGCCACGATGACGGCCGATGATGACTTTGATTCGCAAACACGGCCCCCCAATTACACAGGGATGCTCTCCATGCCGGTAGCTGACCGTGCATTAGCTGCACCAACAATGCATTATTCAGTGCATACACGTTCTGTTGACGTATTTGCCTGTTTCGTAATATGATTGCCGCGATATTATTCCGTGTGTGCGCAGCTCACGAGCGCGGTCAGGTTCGATGCGTCGGGCATAGTTCGAATTTTACAGCCATTGTCTGACAAATATTAATCCGACGTACCGATTGGTTCCCGATCCATTTCAGTTCGAGAGATCCGAGGTCTAAACGTCTCTCTAGTTTACGGCGTTAGGTGTTCGATGGTTCGCGTAGGCCGATAAAAATTTAATTAAACGCTCGCACGCTCGTACGCTCGTGCGCGCATGTTCATATTACATATGTGGCGTTGCGATTGTCGACGCACCTCCCCCCCCGGCCCTCCACCCCCGAGAGGATGCTTCGTACGCACCGCTCGCTCGGGACTAGCACCGTGAGAAACGTCCGACGAAAACGACCGGACAATCATCCGTACCCCGGTTGAAAACAACGGCTGACAGAATTTATATAACGCGCGTACGTATATCGGAGCTGATTACCGTTTCGCACGTATTCGACTCGTGACCGTCCTACCGATGCGCCAGCCTTTATTGTATTTTTGCTGCATGTGCCATTTAGCTTACTATTCTTGGGTGAACTTCCGCGTACCTGCCTTGATTGACGGCGGAGGCGAGCGTGTCTGCCGCAGCCACGCGCGACTCGACGACTCAATGATTATACACGTCGACGATCAATCGAATCGACTCGACACGACGACGCTCAATCGACTCTTGTTCCTCGTAGTACCAACGGAACCGTGTCAATATTAATCGAGTCTGACCCTTTCCGCACCATATTTAGCACTCGCCGCCGAGCCGTCAGCTGCGTGATGCGACTCCGTTAGCTTTGTTATTTTGTGTCCCACGGACGTCCGTGCTGGGCTTCCCGTAAGTTCCAGGGATATCCAGATAACGTCCACATATCCCGGATACGTCCCTGTTACGTCCCAGATAGGTCCTACAAAGGTTCCAATGACAACGCAGGTCGTCCCTCGGATCGTCCTTAATTCAAGACCCACATGTGTCCTAGGGACGTCCGTCACGGACGTAGGACGTTTGTACGTAAAGAGGACATAAAACGGACGTCCTATAGACGTACGGTGCTATCTGGGATTGAACCTCTTAAGCTAACAAATTCCGTCCAAATAGTGCTTAGATTTATAGGATCTCGAGAAATCGCTTCTCTGATCATTTCGTGAAACAATATAATACGACCTTGGACTCATTTTGAATCTGACAATCTCTATTTTTGTTATCTATAAGGATGAGCAACATTAACAATTTTTCGTATGAAGCCCGGACTATATGTACATATACAGGGTGAGTCACCTAACGTTTACACGTGAAACATCTTTGTTGTTTTAGAAGATACGTCAAATGTTTTAAAGATAAGGTGAATGATCCTGCGAGGCTCACACAATATCATAAAAATATTTATTTTTATTTTTCTTTTTTAGAAATCTGAAGGTCATCGTCACTTTTTTAAACGGGATCACCCCTTTTTAATACCTACGATGATAGCCTCTTTCGTTAGAAATTCAATGACTATAATTACTCAAGGTCATTCAGGGTCATACTCAGAATATTTAAAAGCAAGCAGTCTCGTTTAAAAAATGGAGGTGACCTTGAGATTTCGAAAATATAACCATCAACTTTGTCTTGAAGACATTTGACGTATCTCTAAAAACAACAAAAATATTCGAGGTGCAAACGTTAGGCGACTCACCCTGTATATTTATTACTCTAATAAACAATAGATAGGAATCAAATTTCGTCCCGATATCGTTTATGCTTGAAGAGTTAAAGTCAAATGTCTCCAAAATTCTCGATAGGCGTTCGATTCTGTATATTAAATTGAAATAATTTTAATTTCGTTTATTTTAATGTGTCCACTTTTTTGAAAACGTCTGTAAAAAGTTCCTTCCTAGGAGAACAACCGCTTCGGTAGCGCAGATGGCAGCGCGTAAGTCTCATAATCTTAAGGTCGTGAGTTCGATCCTCACCCGGAGCAATTTGTTTTTGCATTAACTCTGCTATGAAAACGTTACATTTGTTTAAAACAAGTGCTAAAAAAATGATGAAAAACATTTTTTTTCAAATGACAACATTTTTAGTAAATATTCTCATTTTTTCTCTGTAAGCTCCTAAAAACTCAAAAAAGTGGCACTTTTTTTCGTAAAATCAACAATTTTTAAAATACCGAAAAATTCTTTGTGATTCGTTCATAGATCGGTAAAGGCTACAACGTATTTTGCGTGGAAGAATCCTACCGATAGTGCAAGTGTGACCGAGCGAGATCGGAAAATCTGGATCCTTAAAGAAAATGTGTATCGTACTTTGTACTCGTGTGGCATTCCGTGACCTTCTATCAGCGAAAACTTGAAATAATTGAAGTACGGTCAAACGTAACGGGTCGCCGAGTCGGGAACCGTTCCGGTCAAAGGCGGAACGAGCGCCGCGCTGGAGCGACGAATCCCCCACGGAAATCGAAAAGAAATTGAAAAGTGAATATTGCAAATTAGCCGACAATGCCCGATACGCGAAAGCTTTTACGGTATAAAGCGGCGGCACGGCCGCGCAGTGAACGCGGTTTAGAATCGAATTCCCGCGACGAACAGAAATCCGCGATCGGGGGACCGGGAATAGTTTGCTCGAGTTTTCATTTTCCCGGTAATTACTTTAGAGCCTTCATATGTGGAGAGCGTGGAACGGAACGAAAGCCCACGAGACCCGAAATATCGGAGAATTTCCATTTGAAGAGAGGGAGAGTGAGAGAGAGGGAGGGAGAAAGAGAGAGAGAGAGAGAGAGAGAGAGATTTCGAGCGGGCGCGCAACCTCGGGAATCTGTTGCTCTCGTCCGCGATACACGTAAATAAACGCGAGAAACGTTAAACAAAAACATCCGACACCATAACCCCGCGGCAAAGGGGTCTGGCCAGGCGCAAATATTTGCATTGCGAAGTGCTGTCCATGGTAATAACAAAGGAAAATAAAGGACGCCTACGGACTTCGATTTGGTTATGCATTCGCGTGACACGCCGCGCCGCGCCGCGCCAGGAATACGCCCTTCCTATTATGGCGTGGCGCCCGCGACACTTTCCGCTCGAGTTTTTAGCGTTGTCGAGCGTGTCACGCGACTTAACAGGTGTAACGCTGTATTTCACCGTCGAAGAAGGCGCAAGCTTTCCCGCGCCTGTGCTTCTCAACTTTCGACAACTATATCGCTTCTCTTCTTTCCAGTCCATCCTCCTACAAGCACGCATTTCGTCGAACTTTATCGTGTACACCTCGGCCAGGCTTTTAGTGAAATGGAACTGCATCGAATCGGTTATTGATAGCTTTTTTATTTAGTGCTTGAGCTTGTAGAGCTTGTATGAATGTTTTTCGAAAGGAGACGCTTCAAGCTTCCAAGTGAATCTAAATTTATTTCTCTACTATTGTTTTCTATGATATTGTCAGAGGTCACGTGTCGATAATTTCTCGAGAATCAGAAATTTAATGTTGAAAACATTGAAAATGTTGAAAATGTTGAAAGTGTTGAAAATGATGATAATTTTGCCGATGTTGAGAACGTTGCATACGTTGAAAATGTGAGAACGTTGCATATGTTGAAAACCTTGAGAATGTTGAAAATATTGAACAACGGTGAACATCTTGAAAGCGTTGAGAATGTTCAGAATGTTAAAAAATGTTGAAAACATGCATGTGCTGAAAATGTTGCATTCGTTGACAACATTGCGGGTGTTGAAAATATCGCAATTGTTGGAAAAAAGTTGAAAATGTTGAAAATCGTTGAAAATGTTGAAAATATTTAAAATGTTGAAAAATGTCGAAAACATTGAGAATGTTGAATTGCTTGTTGGATCTACTGTGCTCAGTTTATTCTTGAAACAAAGAGTGGTTGATTGAAAGCACAAGCCAAAAAACCCGTTTGTTCACGCTCGGTAATCGCGAAACGTGTCCATCGAGTGCGAGCCGCTCGGCTGCGTCTCGATGCTGAATACTCGTCGTGGTGGCTGCGCGGTCGATTTAAATTAATAAAGCTAATCGAGCCATAATCTATCGGGCGGGGATCGCCTAAAGCCGCGCAACGGTCCATTGTTCACGGCGCGTTTCGAAATATGCAAATCGAACGGGGGATGAAAGCGCCGCGACGCTGCTGTCGGCCTGTCATCACTCAGGTAGCCGCGCGCGACGCCATCGTGGTTCCCTGTGTGGACCGCCACGCCGCTGATAATGAAAATGCCGCCATGCCAGCAGGCTCGGCGATCATTATGGTCATCAGCTAGATGACCGGCTCGATAGTCGATCAATTAAACGTACGCTGCCGGACTGCGGACGAAATCGATGACTGTGACTGAGGGACACGGATCAGCCTGAACCTTTCCCGCTTGTTCAAAAGTCGGCTGCCCTCGATCCGAATCTCTCGGTCGACGCACTTTCCTTCAACATTTTCAACATTTTACAACATGTCTCAACACTGTCAACAGCCTTCTCAACATTTTTCAACATCTTCAACGTGTTCAACATAAAAATTGTTTACTTTGTCAAAATTAAAAAACATGTTCCAGGAGTGTCACACTTAGGTAGAACGCCCTGTATAGCTATTTCTCACTTTTCCAAATATTATGTTAAGACTTTCCTTTTACTTGAGGCACTATGAGCAAACATTCGAATACGTCCAGTAGTTTCTGCATTTCGAATCGCGAGAATATATACATTCGAGGAAGGGATGCTAGATCGATAAGGGGAGAAGAAAATTCCAGCGTTCGAGATTAAGCAAGATTAAGCACCTAATGAGCAGAACCATCGGATTCCTTATCAGGCAACAAAATTCACCATCGAGGGAAGATTCACTCGGATCACAATTTACAAGCGGAACGGCGGAACGGTATTCGAATATATTTGCCAAAGCCATCGCGTTTCCGGCAGACCGAGGCGCGGCGAGGCGAGGGTGGGGAGAGAGAAATAAATTTCCGGGATCGACGACGTTTGCCGCCGCGCCGAGGAAAATCGAGTCGGCTAATTGCAGCAGAGAGGATCCCCCGGCTGGAAAATCCTCGACCACATTCCACGGCGACCTTCCGAACGACGCGACTCGACGGTCCACGACAGAACGCAACGGAAGACCATCGACGGATGGCGGAATGTAATTTCGTCTTGGCTGAAATTCTGCCGCGAGACGGTTGCCCGCCTTATTGGCCCTTATGTGGCTTGGCTGCCGACTGGCGTACCTATAAAACTCTCTGGCCCATTATTGTGAGCCCTGCCACCTATCCACGTCGAAACGCGCCACGGCTAGCGGGGACGAGATTCTGTTTCCTTTATGTGCAGCGAAAGAGGAACGGGACGAAAAAATGAGGAAGACGAACCCGACGCCATCGCATCGGGGACGGGGGCACCGTGCTCGCAGTAGTTTATGAGACGTCGTGACGCGTTTCGTCGCTTTCATTCCGATATTGAAAATTTATTGCGACGGTTGTGTCGGTGTAGCGTCCCGCGGGGAAACTCCGGGAATCTTTTCGGGAGATGAACGCCTCGCAAATATACATATACTGGTGGAATTAATTCTGGACACTTTTAATAAAAATATTCTTTATCTCATATTGCCGAAGAAAATATACATATATTCTGCTATGCTAAATTGATATCGAAATACTTTTATTGTAATCTATAACATTTATACATACTTAATATTTTTACATGATTTGGTTTGTGAATGTTTTAAAATTTTTATTTCAAAATATCTAAACTGTGTTGTTATTTTTGTTTTATTACCTGGCAACGCGAAACGTCGCATGATGTGAATATATAATAATAAAATATAAATAAAAAACAAAGGATATCCAACGAAATATTAATTTTTTTGTACCTCCTTAATTTTTATTCTATATTAAAAGTATGGCTGTAAATGGTCTTTTTACTGATATTTTTAGGTAAGCGACGCACTAAAATTAGAAAACAATGATTAAAATATAAAATATAAATGATTATATATTAAAATAATTTGAATAAATGTGAAATTTAAGTAAAACCATAAAAGTGTCCACAATTAGTTTCACTATTGTACACTTCTTTTTAATTGTTACTGTCCGCCGGACCATGAAAATGAAATTAACAAAAATTCATCAAATTTCATATTTTTTCCAAATCCAACAACATCCATAGACTTATCACATAGAAATATATTCTTCTATTATTTTCTAAGGGAAATAAAGCTGGAAGGACTGCAAAAATCAAGATTCAGAGTCGTCCGATGAGGCAGGGGAAGCTCGAATTGAGGGGAATACAGTCACCCTCTCTCTGCCAGCACCGGTTAGTCAAGTGACATTATGACTCATGCACGACAGAGACGCGTCACGTGACGGCGTCGTAGTGGAAGCGTGGGGGAATAGCATCGTAGAATTTTCTTCGAAGTGTTCTGAAGTGTTTCGAAAATAATTCTTTGTTGGTACATAAAGGAACACATGCACATCTAAAATTATCCAGAGATTTTCAATGGTGGTGAAATTTTTAAATACTTTATTTTCCTCAGAAATATTGGGATTGATATTCAGCTGAAGATATATCTATTATTCTTATTCGTACGTCTAATTAACTTAATGTTTTCACAGAAACAAAGAGGGTAAATATTACATTTAGGGGAGGGACCTCGGATGACCTTGACTTTTATGTATGTTGTCAAGCTCACCTTCGCGAGTAATACCCAAGAGGGCGTTAAATTAATTAAAAAGTTATAAACAAAAGAAGCTTTCAAAATATTTAATAATATTGAGAAATATTTAATAAGAAACGGTTACTGTTAATATTTCATGTCAATGTTTAATGTCAATATTAAAATAAGTTGTTAATATCCTTACAATGCCAAATGCTTTAAATTTGCTTATAATTGGATTATTTTATGTGAAAACAGACGAATAAACAAAAGAAGCTGGACGTTTTATAGTGTGGCAAGGATACCAAAAATTCCAATTTTAAAGTTTCTTTTGTCTGCTGCTGTACGTTTGGAATATTGTGTACACTGCAGAACAAGAACGGGAGAATTTCTGACAAGTATAAACTGCGTATCCTCGGTCGACGCGGTGGTTTAAAAAATGTTCGCGGGATGTTTTGCTCCGGCTGGTTTTCATGATCGTTTTGCGTTTTTTTTCTGGGCCCGACAGATAGTCGTCGCACTCTCCGCGCCGCGTCTTCAATGATATAATGGACGATCGAATATTGAGGAACCACGTTTTTGTCAGGGTAGCGGCGAATCAAAATTTTTGGTAAAAAAAAGGTAATGGCCCAGGGACCGATCAGCAGAGAGAGAGAGAGAGAGAGAGAGAGAGAGAGAGAGAGAGAGGCCTTCGTGACGGCAGGAAACTCGTTCGGTGGCTACGCCAATGACGCGTAGCCCGGTAGCAGGTCCCCATCCCACACCTGCAGGTCAGCCCTTGCCTCTCATTATCCCAACCTGATCTTTCGAAAGATATACTCGGACTTTCGTTATTTATCGTGCGGGCAACGATCAGAATTTCTAAGGACTTATTTTTGAGGCGCTTCCCTCTCCTTCTTCTTCTCCACCTTCAGCTCTTTCTATCTCGATCTCGCGCGCCTTAATACACATACGAGATCTTCTCTAATGTAAATTTCCGTCCCGGGATATCCTCTTTTTTATCTTTTTTTCTTTTTTTTTCGTTCCTTCACTTCAAGTTCACACTGATCCCAATCTGCGTCCTATTATTGAAAAACCAGAACGCTAACGCGTTTCTAATCGCTGTGATATTCAATTTCTTGCTACATTAAATTTCACCACTTTCGATTTAACACAGTGAACATTACAAATTGCCTTACACTTTATCCGCCATTGTAAACTGACCGAACTGATTTTATGTTTTAATGCTTTCATTTATTGATAGACATTGTGTACATTTATTTTATATTTATCTCACCGTAACTAGTCTGCGAATTTATGCATTTACGAGGACAATGCCAACGTATAGTCGAAAGCAGCAGACATATATTAATTAATAAGGTAATTAATAGAAAAAAGAAATATTTATTTTGTTACTGTGGTTTTTAATAATGTGTTTTTCAGTGGTTTTTAAATTAAATTTACCATGAAAATTTTACTAAAATTATTTTTAATTAAATTTACCATGAAAATTTTATTGAAATTATTTTTAATTAAATTTACCATGAAAATTTTATTAAAATTATTTTTAATTAAATTTACTATAGAAGTATAAAATTTCCTTCTGAATTTAAAATTTAATATTTGCATTCGATGCAAACATTTTTCTAATCATAACATAAATTCTGTCTATATAATAATTAGACTGCGGATCTTTATGCAAAATAAAAATATTCTGCAGCGATTTCGGAAAGCAATAATTGAGTAAAAATTTATTTCACCCTTTAATACATAGTGATTTTATGTTGATAACGAATGTAACTCCTGTATCTCGGAATAAATACAGACAATTTTTATTTTGCATAAAGATCCGCTAGTGATCACCCAAAAGTATAAAAATTGCTATTTATTAATAAACGTATCGGAAAAGTTTTGAAAAGAAATTTTGTAATGCAAAAAGTAAAATTTGCTTTCCCCGTCATTAATTCTACAAAATAAAAGATTTTCATTTTGAGCACATATGAAAAAATTTTGAAAACTGCTTTTTTCAGTGTAATTCCTACCAATTGCGATTTTTCTGAAAATTTCTCTTGCATGTCATTCAGTAAATGCTTCTAATTCCTCAGAAAAAATCAGGTCGTTTGCCGTAGAATTGCAAAAAAGTAATCGTCTTTGTAAGAATAAAATAAAAGTTTAAATGTTATTTATTTTAAAAAGTTAAAAACATAATTTTTCGTCTCAATTGCAACAAACTGGAGCGAAATAGAAATTGTTTTTTTTCTTACAACGAGTATATTAGTATGCTTATATGTTTAGTAGGTTTAAAACAATATTATAGTATTTACAAATCCCATTAATGTTTTTATAGCTTTAAGTTAGACTTACTCATTTTTGCGAAAAATGCATAAAATCCGCTGTTTATGCGCGATATAGAACAATGGGCTCGCGCGAAAAAATACAAAGTAAACAAAAACGTGGATTCGAACATGGCGGATCAAGTCCGGACTCGTTTTCATCTTGATTCTGTCCTCGTCTCTCGTTGTGATCAGAAGAAACTCATATTACGTGGCGGCCGGGTCGGGTCGGGCCGGGCCCCGCGTTGAAAATTGGTTGGAAGTGAAACTGAGAAAACTTCTTTGCCGACTTACTACTTTCTGAGTTGGAGACAACTCTCAGACTAAACCCACATGTGCGATAATAAACTGTTGCGGCGCTCTGTAATGCGTTCTAAAGTCTTGACGCAAGCTTCGAGCCGTTTCTCCTGCTTCTATCTTCCTCTAGAGAAAGACACCCGAGGCTCGGACCAAAATAGAAATTCCTTTAAACCTCGACGAAAAAGTTTCTCCAGCCGCAGACCAAAAGAAGAAAAAAAAAGGAACGGGACCGCATAGATCATCGGACACTGATTAGCCAGTCGTGAAAATTGAACTAATTGTGTTGTGCAACCCGATCGATTCGAAAGCTGTTTCTGAAACATCCAAACAGTCGTTTAGCCTCGCGAAAATTTAACAAAATAACGTGGATTAATAAATATTGATTTTTAGTCATACCATTCAAATTGCATTTTTAACACTAAACCTAGCGAGCACTAAAAGCGACAAAAATGTTTAGCTTATAAAAATGACAAGGCTCTATTTATTTAGATTTCGTGCATTTTTTAACACAGTATCCGCTTCGACAAAGAAGTTTATCCAGTCGATTTCCATGTAAGCAACTTTATATTTTTTATAATTGTAAAATAAAGAATATAAAGGGGGTCATTTTGACCACTCGTAGTAGGTCTAGTGTTAAGTCTGTACATTATTTTTCCGAATATAAAAATGTTCAATATTACATAATACACCTACAAAAAGTAAAGAAACATCGAAAAATTGATTTTTCAGCTACGATGCACTCTATAAAAGGTTCTGAAAAAAAATTAACAACAATGGTTGAACAATATTTCATCACTGAATTTTTATAAAACTGGTATCTCCGAAACTTTAATAAGAAATATGCATTTTTGTCAAATTTTTGGAGATTTCCAATTTTTTTAAACCTGTTCGCAAAAGCCGAAAAATCTGAAAAATATACATTAATAATCACGGCGAGACACAACTAACATAACGATATAAACGTGGTACTCTGAAATTTCTATTTGAATATACATACAACTAAAATATGAGTGATAAAAATAGCGTTTAAGTGCCCCACGATGGAATAAGTTGATACCGTTTGTCAATCTTTTACAGCTTATTTTATACCTATTTTTCGAAAAGTTTCACTTGCTACGAGGAAAGTTCAAAGAATATTTTCGTTTATTTTTTTTTTTTTTACGTAACTGCTCCAAACGAAAATTGCAGAAATGAAAAATTAAAAAATATATTAACCTGCCCCGGTCTCCCCTTCCGGACTAGAATCCCTAATTAAATTCGTTAATAGCTTTGGAAGAAAGGCAAATGAGTGCTATAACCGAATAAAAAAAAAAAGTAAATTATGATAGAGTGGTTTTGGTGGATAAGGTCGTAGCGAAACACCCCTCTATTTTGGAATGATAATAGCTCGTAATCCGTAACGCCACGGCACATAATAATCGGGGTCGAGGGTGCGAGGCTTCGTGAGCTTCGGAGCTCACCTACGATGGGGTCGTAGCCCCGCCACCCCCTTTGGAGCGCACTATTCTTACAACAACACCACACTCCTGGAATAGAAAACGCCATATGGCGCATGCAGGTGTACTCGTAGCCGATTAGAAGCGGCTCGGCATGAATTTACATTAATGCGCTGCGGGATTTACGTCGTTTACCAGATTTACTATTTCGAGCATGATTCGACGGTTTCGGGAACAGGTTGTCACCCCTGCCTGCGATTGCCTACCTGACGGCGATCGATGCTCGATAAGGGGCCGGTGATCGATGCTAGAGGATTTGACAGGTTACATGAATTGAATTATTATAGCAATATGTAGATATAATACATTTCTACTATTCTGATATTATTGTATTGTGTTATATTATAGATATATTTATTGTAAAATTTAGCACAACGTTTCGGCCACTGTAAAGGGCAATTGATTAGGAGACGCAACCGAGGGCAGAATTGTTGAAAATTATTGCACAGATAATTGCATTTAGCCCCGTCCCTAATTGTAACACACTGTTTCAGTCCATTTCACGTTAATCCTTATCAAATGCCCTATCTAATTCTGTCTGTTTCCACCAAGCGATTATTGAATACTCGCATATGACCAATTTTATAGAATCAACAGTGTAATTTAGGAATTATTTTCAAATCTTTAATCTTTGAAAATTTCAACTTTTTCATTTCAAGTTTCCAATTTTATTAATGTTCTATTCTTATATTTAAACAATTATGTGAATGCTCTGTTCTTATATTTGAATATTTTCTAAATGTTCTATTGTTATATTAAACATTTTCTAAATGTTCTGTTCTTATATTTAAATATTTTCTAAATGTTCTATTCTTATATTTAAACATTTTCTAAATGTTCTGTTCTTATATTTAAATATTTTCTAAATGTTCTATTCTTATATTTAAATATTTTTGACTGTTCTAATATCGTCTTCTTATATTTAAAAATTTTCGAATATTTAAATGATTTCTTCTTACAGTTAAACATTTTCGAATGTTGAAATGATTTGTTCTTACATTTAAACATATTCGAATGTTTTAATAATTTCTTCTAATAATTTTAACATTTTCGAATGTTCTATTGTTGTTCTTCTCATATTTAAACATTTTCGAATGTTTAAATGATTTTCCTAGTGCATCAAGCCACAAGTTGTCGAACCTTCGAGAGATTCAACGTTAATTTTTAAACTCGTTTACACTCGCAGTTTCATTATTCAATATCTCTATATTCCACTCTCTCAATCGGATCGTATTCCCTCGCTGCGTAGGTCGACAAACATTCTGTCAGGCATTCGATCAAATTTCCGTAACGCATGCGGAAATAAATATCCGGTTCGTTCGATTTTAGGCGAGTATCGCCGGGCGTAATTTTTATTTTCCGTTTTTTGCTTGGTCCGATACAGATTAAGTTTCAATTTTCCACAAGATCATTTTTCTCGCCTTTTTTGTAGCGGCGTTCAGCTCGATACGCGATACATTCAATTCAGACCAAGTAGCTTTTATACATATATTGGACGTTTCATCAACCTGCATTTTATAAATAATGTACGATATCGAAATATACAGGGAGTCCCAAAAATGTAGGGTGATTCTGAGGTCATTCGAAGTGACTTTTTCCTTTGCGAAAATTTCCGCATTGGTTTTGTTAAAGAGTTGTTAACGAAAAATACGAGTCAATCAGAGCGCGACTACTGCGCACGTCGTCCGGCTCAGTCAATATCTGTGATTTTTCGTTAATGACTCCTTAACGAAGCTGCGGAGAATTTTTTGGCAAAGGAAAAAGTTACTTGAAATCACCTCAGGAATCGCCCCTTTCAAGGTAGTACATTTTTGGAACAACCTGTAGAGATACAGAAGAGGATATGTTCGTAGTAGAAACTCGTGCATTTACGATTAAAAACTGCAATGGTTGCGAATGAATTGAAATAAAGGATGGACGTGTGTTACATTAATGCATATTCATCGCCCGAATCCTCCCTTTTTTGTCTTTTCTGCATTACGCACCCCCGTCGATGAATATTTACTCTTCACAGAGAAACAGGAGCATGTCACGGAAAAGAACAAACCGGAAACACCGTGTGGTCCTGCGCCGATGACGTAACAAGTATTTTGGTCCTGTGAATCGTCGATGCAACACGCGATGCCCACCTGTGTCCCCGTGCATTTTAATTTCGCGATCCCGTTGCGAGATTATCGCCGCCGATTAGGATCCTTCTGGACGCATTAATGATTTCCATTTGCATAGATCCATCGCAGCATAAATTCGTATATGAGTAACCGTGCATGCACGTGGTACGATTCGCACCGATGCGACCAGTTTCATTTTGGGATTTCCGAAATTTTTGACACGTGCTTGAAGATAAATACAGACCAGACCAAAAGTTAGTATACGATTTAAAATAGTAACTTTTTAGTATGTTAAATTTTCAAAATTTTTTACACGTGTTTCAAGAAAAATACAAACTAGACCAAAAGTTACTATACAATTTAAAATAATAACTTTTTAGCCCGAATTTTTGACACATGTTTCAAAATAAATACCGATTAGACCAAAAGTTACTATACAATATAAAATAGTAACTTTTTAGCATATGAAATTTCTGAAAATTTTTGACACGTGTTTAAAAAAAAATGGAGATTAGATCAAAAGTTACTACATATACGATTTAAAATAGTAACATTTTGAAAGTTTGTTTATATAGGAAAATTGTACAAAACATGGGTATCTTTCTGATATTATGTTTGAAAAATAACATCGCGTAAACGCTCTGAGCGCTGCAATTATTAAATAATTTTTTTCATATTAAAATTGTACAATTTTGGTTTGCTCGTTCAGCATTATTACTTTCTAAGATTAAAAATTTTAGAATCTAGAAAAAATTGAGTGAAATATCTCAAAAAAGATAATAGTTTTTGTTCCACTTTACTACTAGTATTACATAATTAAGTAGTCCTGCAACCAAAACATTTATTTATCAAGCAGATTCGTAAATAGATCACAATAAACCACTCTTTAAAGTTCATATAAGAAGATTGTAACGGTTCCTCCTCGCCGGTGGGACGTCTCGTCCGTAATGTGTA
>CM052219.1:1673325-1907029 GCA_028454225.1 Lasioglossum leucozonium | reverse complement strand
GCGCGGCGCGAATTAGTAACAGGCCTGCACCGAGCAGGTCTGTTACAAGATGACTATTTCCATCAAATTTCAAATGTAATGTAAATTTATATTGCAAGTCTAAAATAAATGTACTAAAAACTTTTACAAAAATATGTAAAATTTCTTTACAAAATCTTTCGAAAATACGATAAACTTGTACTTACTCATTTCGAAATTTATTGTTAAACTATAAAAGTGTAATTTTATTTAATTCATTTCGAAATTTATTGTTAGATTGTGAAAGTGTAATATTTTATTCATAGACCAACAGAAAGTAAGAACCTGTGTTTATAAGAGTTCGACACAAATCTCGGCGTTTTTCAAATCGTTTCAGTTCACTAGATGCACCGTGTAGGGTCGTTAACTATATCCATCACTGAATTTTTTCCTTCCAGCAAGTCGTAAGACTAGAACACACCGCTTCGAATACATTATCGATGATTTCACTATTGCCTCGCCGCAATTAACATAACCGAGCTAACTATAAAACCGGTAGAGAGCCGTTTCAATTTCCATAATCCAATGAATACGAAACCGAAGTATCTCACGTTCGGTTTATCATCGTTGCGCTCATTACTCCACTTTCCTTCCGAAACACCTTGATTTTGCCATTGTTCTTCGTACAATATAGTCGACCCATTGATCTAGATTCGTAAATTAGCTGTTTCAGAAACTTGCCAATCTTTTACAATCTTGACGTCATCGCGTGAGTATACAATTTAGGTGAAGGGTCATTAATGTACCGCGGTTTTTATTAATTTCTGACAAAATGGGGTAGTGGAAAATTGAACAGTTGTTATCAATTTAGTCAAATTGTTAAACGAAATGGACAATACATTTGTAGGCAATACATTTTTAATTTACAGAAAAATTTACATAAATATACTTTATAGTATAGTGATAGTGCAGATTAGTAAGATTAACTGAAGCCCTCTATAATTTCTTAAGTTTTATTTCGCTTCACATTTCCTAGTATCATACTATCGTAACTAAACACATTTTTTATTAGGATTTGCAATTGTTCGAACATAAATAACATTATACACAAAAATGTTCGAGTTCCTGAGCTCATTTGAAGCAACTTTTTCCTTTGCCAAAATGTTCTCCGCAGCTTTGTTAAGGAGTTATTAACGAAAAACACGGACCAATCAGAGCGCGGCGCACGGCAAGTTGCCCTGAGCGTAGCGTTGGGTCGCGCCGTGGTTGAGCAGTGAACAATAGAAGAAATAGAAATTGATTAGAATTTACATATTCAACCGTAAATGCAGTTGCTGCTTCGCAATATGCAAACACCCATACATTTTTCGGTTTAAAAAAAAATCATGTTACACAGGGTTAATGACTGCTATCTTACGTGGTTTAGGCCGAGATAGCATAAGATGTCTTAGAGACGTCTTTTTTAATTTAAGACGTCTTAAAGACGTAAAGAGACGCCGTTTGAACGTCTGAAATAAGACGACTTAAAGATATACATTTCACATGGAAGATCTAGAGTGATAATCTCTTGAGTTTTACAGTACCGATATATCGTTATGAGTATCGTTCATGAATTCTTTTCAGATTTTTAAGTGCGCGCCGTCGTAGTTAAAAAAAAATAAACTAAACTAACCTTGAAATTGTTACGTTTTATTTATTCTATAAGTCTATTAGGCACTGGTTTAGTTTGAACATCTTGCAGGAAAAACTAAAAAATGAAATCAACTTTAGTAGTATTGCTATTCCACCTGAAAATATTAATCATGTTTTTGGGTCAGCGTGTTAGGTGTTCGACTGTGGACCTGCTTATACTAGGTTCGCACCTGGCATACGTCTGCTTCTTTTTAATCAGATAAAAGACGTCTATTTGACGTCTAAAATAAGTCTCATAGACGTCTTAAAGACGTACCGTTTCTGAATAAAAGACGTTCAGGAAACGTTCGGAAGCCGTTGGGGACGTCTTTTCTAGACGTCTGAATAGCCAACAACATACGTCTCTAAGACGTCTTTGACAATTCGAGTGAGGGGTTGATGAATAAAGGCGCAGCGATCGGAATCGAGTTGTTTCGACGCAACGATGCGGATAAATAGTGCGGCGAAAGTCGTTTGGAAAATAGTCTTCCGAGGATGAATATCGGAGTCAGTCGACTCAAGAAAAAGCATAAAAGCGAGCATGCGCCGGAGTCGAATCCGCTACACCCCGCTGAAAGAATTGCCCCTATGTCAAGCTCGCTTTTATTACGAACATTGTTCCACTTTTTCGCCGGTAATGCCGTAATTTCCATTCGGTCGAAGTGGACGTTGTAGTTTGAGCAAAAAGGCGTTCCTGAGACACGATGGGGGATCCGGAGGGGCGGGGGGAGGGAGAAAGGAGGAGGTGGAAAAAAAACATCAACATCGAAACGACGGTGTATAGAAGTCGTTTATCAGGCCGGAACGAAGCCGCAATAATTTCTTTGGTGATCGTTCTGACCGATCGATCCTATCCCTCCGACGCAACGCGACGCGACGCGACGTTGCCACCGTCTCTCCGCGATCTCTCGTTGCTCCCTTCGCGTTCTCCGGTACGATGGTCTCTCCGCGGATATCTCTCTCTCTCCGTTTCTCCCCGGTTCGGCCGGCGAAGCATGGAGAAGCCGCGAATCTGCTCGGTCCCTTCCGCGAACGCAGTCAGGCTGACTCATAAAACGGATCGTTGAACAGAAATCCAGCCAGTAAAGGGTCCACCCGATCGGTCTGTCCGGGGCTACCGTGTAATCGAGCGAGCCTTCTCGATCCTAGATCCTTTCACGGCCGCTCGATCGACGAATACGATTTCGCGTGCAGAAGAGAGCCAGGAGGAAGTCGTACGCGATGTCCACTGTCAAGGGTACTCACGGCTCGTTGCTTCGTCGATCCGAGAGAGCAGCTCTCTCTCTCTCTCCTTCCCCCGTTTTCTTTCTACCCTGCACTTTTTAACCCAACCAGCTCGTGTTTAATTCGTTACGATCGATTCTCCAGGGTAGAAATTGTTTTCGCCGCGGCACGGCACGGCACCGAGATGATACATAATACGCGAGTATAGTATAAATTTCCGAGCACTTATTCTCGATGACCGGCAAAGATGCCAGCGCTTAATAGGCTAACGGTATTTAAAATGAATCACTCCCGAGCAATGGTTACGGGGAAGATAAGGAGACAGTTCTGCTGGATCGGAAACAATCGGTTGTTCCGCGTAACCAACTGAAATAGGTCTCTGAAGTATAGTGATTTCTGAGAGCAGAGGGAATTATCTTACGTCTCGAATAGTCGGTTTTTGTTCGACGATTATATGGATATTGTAATCACTGGACTGCGGACGTTTATGCAAAATAAAAATTGTCTTGTTGAGTAATTTTAATAAGTCCAAAATAATACAACAGTATTTTTGGATTTTCAGAACATTTTCACTATATGTATTGAATTTGATCTAGTAATTTTTGTCATTATTAACACTAGGTTTACAGAGCACTAAAAGTGAGTATTTTATATTATTTTATATATCATAGTTCTTATAATATATACCTAAAGAAATAAATTGTTTTAATAATTCCTCATGAATGCATCTTGACCATCTCAATATTCGTAAATTAAAAATATTAGAACCCGTTATTTCGACGGATCCCGTAAACCTAATGTTAAGTAACAATTAGTAAAATCAGCAGTCTAATGATTACGAAATCAAGTATTGACTTATTTTATATGAATCGACGAGTATCGGTATTGTTTGAAACTTTAGATCACATGCATTTTATGCATTTCTAATAAAAATGGGTACGTACAATTTAAAGCAGTGGTCATATCAAAGAGATTTAAGGACATTAGTGTATCAGCTTCAGTTTAATACGATACTTAAAAAGAGAAAAAAATGTTGTATTTGGCTCCTGTGTCTTGCAATCGATATTTTTTATTTTTTATTTTTCATAAAGATCCGCAGTCTACTAATTGTACAGTTGATACTTTTATCGAGTCATCATTTTCCACTGGCAACCTTTTAGGAATATACGAACGAAAGTAACAGAACAGCACGAATTTAGATGGTAGCATCAAGTGCATTATTTCTCTAAAAATCGACCACGTGACATAAATGAGTCACAGCGAAGGTACAATTGAATATAGTCATTTCCTCCAATGGAGGTATCAAGTATCGTCACGTGTCACCGCTTTTCAAACAGCCATCTAATAACTCTCGAAAATGTTGTACAATTTACTCTCGTAAATGGCCGTCCGCTTGTTTTGGTATTCCGTGACGAGTTACATGCCACGAGTATGGATCACTGTTTTTATATTTGGACAAGAGTTACACGGCACGAGTTTGACACGTTACACGGTTCCCCAGTGGGTTAAAAGGGAAATACGACCACTGGGGAACGCGTTGCACAGTGTGCAAAAACGCCCAAAAGCTGACGAAAGTGCAATTTTTCAAAGTAAAAAATTTTGTTCATCCGAGTGGTGATGTCATTAAGTAATAGTTGAAACTATAAGGAAACATAACAGAAATTAACAGTTTTACTTCATTCAGTGAACTGTTATGCTTATTTCTTCGTATTGTGTTAAATCTTGTAGAATTTGGAGCATAATTTTGTTATTGACAATTGTTTCCTGATGACTATACATATAATGAGATTTTAATGGCAGAATTACTTTCGTGATCATGGATGAGCATGTACAGAGTTTAAAATATACAGTTTCGTAAAAAAAAATCATGTTGTCCGACCTTCATTTTAGATTTAAAAAAAAAACAACACTGAACAACATGCTCGTTTCGCATAGAAAGTACTTGAGAATATGTCTACAACAATATTGTAAAAGAAAATCTTGCGTATGTCTGCAGAAAAAAACGAAATACATGTTTGAAATTTTCAATGCAAGACAGCAGAACACGAATACGATTGTGTTTTTGCGGTCGGATCTAACTAATTATTGTACGAGCAATACTACTCCTGGAGTCTAATTTCTATATATTTAACAATATATAATAATAATAATTTGGTTAATTAATTTTTTGATAAAAATTGAAAAATCGGTGTCGATATATAAATATTTTTTAAGTAAGGATTCTATGTTGCATCTTAAACCTAATAAATAAGCATACCTATGCAATTTTATATTAATTTTTAATATTTTTAATAAAACAGCTATATTTTTCAGTGCATCCTATAATACAGGGTGTCTTCTAACATGACGACTTAAAATAACTCGTAGGTTATTCGTTTTACGAAAAAATGTCTGAAACAAAAGTTGCATGGTATCTAGGGGCACATACAGTGCTCTAATCTGTTTTTTATCACCTTGCTTTTTTAGCGAGATAGTAAGGTTACCTTCTGTTTTTTAAATGGAATATCCCATTTTTTATATTATAGATCAATAGAGTATCAAATTGTAAGTATAAAAGTGTTGACCTTCATACGTGCAAAACCTAATAGTTAATAAGATATTATCAGTAGTTTGTCAGGTAAACATTGTCAAATAAACACTGCCGTCTTCGCGAATCACTCGTGGACACTGATCTTTCAACATGACTTTGCACGTATCAAACTGTTGCTAATATGCAGCATCGTTCACGTTAAACGTCAGACTTCTTTGACCTTTAAAGGATTATGAAGCTGTGAGTGGATCGCCGTTATAATTAAAAAAAAAACAACGGATGTCTGAAATTATACAATCGATTCACAGAAAGGCAAGCTGCCAATTATTACAAATTATCTGGAACAAACTAGTGGCAATTCCAACCTTTTGTCTGTATAATAAAAATTACCACGATTCGCATGATCCAAGGAACACTCGAATCCCTGCTTCCCTCATTATTTCAATTACCTTTTACTGCCATCGTTCGCCAAAACCGGCCAACGTTTTCGTTTACCAGAGAAACTTCCCAACAGAACCGGAAGCAACAGAACGACGACAAAAGGCATCTTTTATAGCTCAATCGTAACAAGCTGGTCGTAAAAAGTGTTTTTAATTTTTCACTTTCTCTACAAACCTATAGTTACCACGCTGATATGCACAGTGACCCACAAAAGTCTTGACACACGGAAATATAACTCGTTCAATTCGATTTCACTGATTTTTTATATGTAATTATATCGACTTCGACTAAAACTCGATGAATAACATATGACAATTAAGATCTTCACTTTCATTACATATAATTATTTTACACTGCCGTCGTGCATTTATGGCTTTTGATTTATTAATTTAGCGCAATATTTATTTGTTCCAGATCTACAAAGGTTACTAGCACCGAAAATAAAATTTTATTTAACTCCACTTTTTTTCATTAAAAAATTGCATAAACATCCGCAGTCTAGTTATTACACAAAGAAACACTAAAATCAAATATTTCAGTCATTAAATGTTTTTAGTTGGAAGCTCTACAATAATTTCGGAAATTTGTTTACTTCCTTTGTCTCGTCCCTATTCGAATAATTTTCAAAGTGTACATATTCATAAAACATGTGAAAAATGTGAACGTTAAAATTACATTTTCATCTGTACTTTTTAAATTTTCGATATAGACCCACATGAAAAATTTGTAAAATTCAACTTTTAGTATTTTCTCTACACTTCCAACCAATAACAACTTTTTCAAAAATTTCTTTTCGCATCATGTGGTAAACTAATTGGTCTAACTTCTCGAAAAAGTTCAAATCGTATAGTCGAGTATCAAAAAAGTTTTTTAGGGGCGTCCGAATATTAAATGGGAGTGGCTGTATGTATATCGAACAAAGAAAAAGATAGAAAGGGGGGAGGACCAGTGGCATCATCCCGGGGAGCAACAGAAACAAACGTTGTCGCCGTGTAACGGGAACACGTGAGTCATCCCGATTTGCTGGTCAGAGACGCGGGGACGCGGAAACACGTATTACTACGTAATTTCATGCGTCCGCGCGTACACCTGTGCACGGGGCCTGATGATCGTTATTGCGTAAAGTCGTTTGGAAACGAGAGGTCGATTAAGCACGCCGAGCGCCAATCCGATGCAATATTTCACCTGGACACCTTATGACACGATAAACAAAGTCATTATTACGCTGAGGGTGAACATAAGGTGCCACCCACACCTCCCCGCAAGCCATTCCGGAAAATGAAATCAGGGTCGAGTATTGTTTAACCCCAGGCATAATCGACACGACTGTCCTAATTGTAGTCAGTTCGGCTGATTTATGATTCCCCAGAGGGAGAAGCGTGAATAGGGTTCGTCGAGGACACTTCTTCCTCTGGCATATTGTATTCATTTCTTTCTTTTTTTTGGAAGTTGAAACTAGTTTTGTAGAACCAGGTGATTCACGGTGTTCCACTCGAGAATTTAATTGCCCCTCTCTATCGTGAACTTTGCATAATCGTTAAATTTTCCACTTAGCTGCTTTAATGAGGCGAACTGTCGTTAATAATTTATTTGACAGCCATGGGCTGTAATTAGGTGCGGCGTTACATTTCACTCAAGTATCAATGCTTTATATAGTAAATTACAGTGACTGTAATTACGTTTATCGATCTACAATTTTGCTGAACAATCGACCAACTGTTGAGTCACGTAGAGTAAGCATAACAAGTTGCAATTGTTTATACAACTAATAATTAATTGTTAACTAATATTGAATAACAGTTGGCGGTGGACACGGTAGGCGGTTAAGAGTTGACGCAGTGGATTATTCATAATTATTATATTAACACTATTTGTTTTATAATGTTTTACAATGGTTTTATATTTTTAATTTTGCAATTATTGAAATTATGAAGTTACATGGAAATTAATTCGATAAATTTTTGTTATCTAAATACATGTTGAAATAAAACTTACACAAACTCTAAATGTCAGTTTTATAAACTAAAATATTTTAATCACATTTAGTGCTCGGTAGATTTAACATTAATAATTAATAATATTTGGGAATTATTAAGCTAGAGATATTTTGCGGGACATGTTGCGCCGAGAACTTTTATAATGTGATAGATCGTGGTTGCGTCATGTCGCAGGTCGTCCATTCCACCGACTATCCTGTCGATAAGATAAATAACCGAGGCCCAGTTCAAGGTGCGACGAAGCGACGATAGTATCACTGCGCGCACCTTACGCAAGAAATTTCACTGCTTCCTCGATCGAGCCAATGAACCTTTCACCGATAGACTTTAACGGTCCTCGAGGCTCTGATGCAACGTGCCAATGATTTATAAAACTTACTCGGCACAATATTGCCTATTAACACCTTCATAAAAAAGGAAACGGACACTTACATGTCGGTATCGGTTGCAGCAATGGTTTTCCTAATACCGATAATTGAATTTTACTGGTCCTGAATAAATTTGTTAGATCGAATGTCGTACAACAGAAAAATGAATAGTTTCACTGCTGTCTGAACATTATGCTTACGCAAACGTCCAGTATTATTATGTTATCGTATGCTGATTATGTGGCACTAAAAATGTGGAGCGCGAAAAGACTATGAATAAATAAATTTATACGACGAAATCAATATCTCCAGCTTGTCCTTTTATCGATTTTTCTGTTAGCAATAGTAATCTACAATGTACTTCTTAACCTGCTTCTTACTCTCATTGTCAACAGAAATTTATTTAAAAATTATTTTTCAAACTGAAAATAATCTTCTGCATTCCGTTTACACGTAGAGTGGCCTGGTCAGTGGATGAGCATGAATTTATTCAATAATTGTTTAATTATGAAATATAAATTACACATAGGTCCAACACTTTAACACATAATACATAGATACACACGCGCAGAGTCGCCAAATGAGGGGAGGGAGTAGAAATTGAGGGGAAAAAACTTATCCTCCCTCTGCCAGTACCAGTAAAACGCGTCACGTGGCCGGACCGCGATGGAAGAAAATGTTAGAGAAAAAAATTGTACCGTTAAAGTAGGCAAATATGGTGATACAAAAAAATGTTTATTGTCGCTTTCAAGGTTTTTTGAAGGTCGTCGGTGATTTTTAAATGGCACCTTATGTTTTTAACTTTATAGTGTTATAGCTTATGTCAAGACGAGTTCAATGATGTGCTACACAATGACCTTTAAATGACCTTAAACTGGAAAATTGCAATGATAACTTCAAAGTGTGCAATCATTTTATTTGATTTCGGTTGATTTCTCAACTATTACAATTATTACGGGAAAAAATAACATTCCATTTAATTTCTATTCCTTGCAATCGACGCAGATAATTCTCATTTTGCGTGCAGATCCGCAGCCCAGTTATGGCCATGAAATATTGTTAAAATTTCGCGAGTGTACAATCAGTGGCCAGGTCAGCCTATTGTATCTTTAATTTTACAGTAAATTCCATAAAGCAAAGGACATTTGCCAAGATAGAATTTCTGGATAGATAGCATAGGTGGCAATATTTTAGCTGGACGTCGAATTTCGACGAGGAAATCGAGAGCCCGAGTCAGCTCGCCATCTCCGAAACGTCAATTACCGGGTTCGTTAAGGCCGAGAGGCGGACGTATCAATAGGCATTCCTCGTTCCGAAATAAAGGCGAAAGAACGACGCTTGATCCGGGGCCGGAGTGTTCCTCGCGCGCAGAAAATGCGAAGCATTTCCTCGTCGCGGACGGATTCCTATTACGAGGCCCGGAGACGGCGGAGGAGCGGGCTCGTATCGAAAGGACAGACCGGGAGAAGGAAAGAAAGAAGTTGGATAGTGTTTTGTTTTGTCCGGCGTGTAGGTGGACATCATGATGACAGGATAGAACATAAACGTGGGGCTCCCGAGGGAGTTACGGGACATAAAATCCCGAGTCGCCCCTTCTACGCTGGCGTCGAGATGTCGGGACTTCCCCGTTTTCCCATATAAAACTTGCCCGCCCCGCTGCCCTGCCCTGTCCTGTCCTTCAGCCCTTCCTCGGCCCTTCCTCATCAGCCGCGCTCTCTGACAGTCGATCCTTCCCATCGCCTCGAATTTGTCCCGTGATCAAGACACCGGCCAGATTGAATCGCTGCCCGCCTGTTCCTGCTCGCTTTTCACTGAAAGGACAATCGAATCCTTTTTATCCTAAGCAAATCGCTTCCACTGTTTACGTTGGCGACGAAGTCGAGAGAGCTCGCACAACGGATGCACCCTCGTCAACCTGGTGCACAGGTGTTTTCGGAAAATTAAGCCATTTTAGATTTTATTTAGCATTCAATTATACCGGAACCCCATTTACCACCACTTAACCAGTTAACTGCGTTCGACGTGTATACACGTCAATCCACATCTCTATCTTCAACAATAAATTGTTAATTTTTTATGAATTAAAAATGTAATCCTTCCTCGTTTTTCGTTAAATTTGTAATAGCTAATTGCTCGATTTTAATTCCGCACTATGCGGGGAATTTTTAAAACTAAATTCCGCAGTTAAGAGGTTAAGTGAACCAAAAATCATCTGAACGTCTTACGTCCTGAATAGACGTTTAAGACTTCTTAAAGACGTCGTTCTGACGACATCGTTTGAACGTTTTAAAGACGTCTTCCTGGAGACGTCGTTCGAACGTCTTAAAGACGTCGTTTGAGCGTATTAAAGACGTCTTTCTGTAGACATTGTTTGTGCGTCTGAAATAAGATGTCCTAAAGACGTACCGATTCCGAAGAAACGGCATTCAGGAGACGTTCGGAAGCCGTTGGAGACGTCTCTGTGCTATCTGGGATAGCCAGTAACGGGAGACAGATGAACTCCTAAGGATACTGGTATACTTAATAGATATTGTAGTAAAAATTGATGATTAACCTTCGGACTCCTGCGAGTTCTAAGCCCAAGTCGGGGTCATTCCTGACCCACGCTGATATTTGACTAATACGTATTGACATGTTCCCTCGAGCTGATCCCCACCGCTACCCAGCTACCTAATCAGATAATGACAGAGGGAGGGTAACTGTATTCCCCTCAATTTCCCCGGCCCGAGGACGGGTCATAAGTGAAAAATCATAATCAGTAATGGGAGACATGGAAACTCCTAAATATACGGGCATAGTCAATAGATTGTAGTAAAAATTGATTTTCAAATTTGGTAAAAAAATTGTGACGAAAATATCACCAACGTGGCACTGAACGTGTTAAAATGATTACAATGTTAGTTTTGTTTAATTTGTAAAAAGAAAGTATAAGAGACGTAAAGTATGATAACGATATTCAAAAACAAAAAGAAACAATATCGTTTCATTAGATAGATTTTATTGCAACGAGTTATCGGATCAGATAGAATAACAAATACAAGCCAGATTTCAAATCAAATTATCGTTGATCAAATTTTACGATTCTCGAATCTCGCGCATCAGAATAGATAAAAATCAAACTCCAAAGTCTACGCGACACTTGAAATCTCTCGTTGGATCATTCACATGCCTAAAGAGCGATAATTACATAACGCACCGATATCTCGAGTCTGGTTTATCGGCTACGAAATGCCGTGTAACTTTCGAGGTCTGATGAATCATCGAACAAGTGAACCGGCCGGCAATTTCCATCGGCGCGGCGGAACGAGCGCGTAAAATCGCTGGAAAATCACGGTGAAAGGTCTCGATCGCGCATGGATCCCCGGCGAGAGATCGATTCTCGGAGCTTGTGCAGGAAGTCCGGAAGCAGCCGATTTTAACGGCGTCGGAAATACGGCGATTATTCGAACGCCGGTGTGCGAACTGGCGTTGCAGCACGAAGCTACTGCGCGGAATACAGTGCCGAGGTGGCGAAAAATTCGTTTTACAAATTTCCGATTTTCATAAGAAAAATATTGTTTTTTAAATTTTATAGATATACATATGCAGACGTGCATGACAAACAACATTTCTTCTTTATCTATTGGGAATTTATCAGTTTTCAGTGCGACGGTTATGTAAATAAATATTGAATAACAATTTTTTATGAAAATAAACAAAATTTTCGTTCATTCAACCACTGTTCCAACAATGCAGCAGACATTTCTCCGATAGTGGCCCAATGAGCGCTATAAAAATAATTCATGTACATAAACAAAATTGTTATTAAATATTTCAATATACCTCAAGGATTAATAAATCATATGTATTGCACATTTTTCTTTATGGAAATTCTGAAAGATGACATTCAAACTCGAATTGCGGCCAAGAGCAGAGTCGCCATATGAGGGAAGGGTGCACTAATTGAGAAAAAAGTTCTCCCAGAGGGGGGATAGCATTCGGGCAGAGGAAGATAGAGTGGGAAGACAAGTCTTCATCTGGCGACAATGGCGAGTTTGAATGAGATTTTTTAAAATAAAGTTAGTTCAATAGTGCACCTTGCCACAGCATTATTGATACGCCTCCATAATTAAAAGCAGAGCGCAACGCAAATTCGATTAGACCATATTACTGTACGTGGAATAACTTTTTTGAAAACTATTTTTGTTTTTTTATCCACTTTCCACAAATTTTCCACCTTTGTTGTAGTCGTCGATATAGGTCGTTCGATTCGTTTTCACATTAGCTACAGCCGTGCGGACGTCCTATGGACGTTCCGCGTTCTTACTGAGACCTTTGTAGGACCTATGAGGGACTTATCCGGGACATATGGGCGTTATCTGGACGTCCCTGAGACGTACAGGAAGCTCTGCACGGACGTCCGTAGGGACGTCCGGCGGGTGCTATCTGGAATCCACCGAAGTATCTGTGAACGTTTAAACAATAATAATTCCTGAAGAAGAACGAAGGTGGAAATGATTCTTGCGGCATCGTACAAGGAATATTATATGGAACATATTTCAATTTGAAAAACTGCGGAATTATTTGGAACTCGAGAGATATTCCATGTCAAAGGGAAATAACTTCGACAACTTTCATTAGTCCATTAAGAATTAATTATTTAATAAATGACAAACTGTAATTCTAAAATCAAGGTATGTATTTTCAAGGTGAAAGAATGCTCTTCATTAAAAAAAATGTTTCAAAAATATGAAATAGGTTCTGCAGGGTTCGCAAGAGAAAACTGAATGTTCAATTTTTTAATTCCCGTTCTAATTATAATTTTTATTAAGGTTCATTAATATCGAAATTATCGGCATTTCTAACATTTCGAAAGTAATATGCTCAGATAGCACGCGACGTCTTAAAGTCGTCTGTTTTACGTTCATTTTAGGTCTGAAGTTGAAACTCTGAACGTCTTACGTCCTGAATAGATGTGTTTAAGACGTCTTAATGACGTATTTCCGGAGACGTCATTTTAAAGACGTGTCGTTTCAGAGACGTAATTTAGACTTCTGGAAGACATTTTCTAGACGTCTTAAAGACGTACGGTTTCCGAAGAAAAGACGTTCAGTAGACGTTCGGAAGCCGTTGGAGACGTCTTTGAGACGTCTATGAGACGTCTTTGTTTAGGATATTGGTTTTGTATAGCGATTTGGTTCAGAACAAGGAACCCTTGTTTCTGGACATGTGAGGACACCTAGCTATTTTCCGGGGTCCACCCATGGACCAGATTTTTAGACAATAGCTCTCTGTATTTTCACTTTTCCCAACGACATCCCCACCCGTTGAAGATTGTAAAGGAGAGGGAAAAATTAGCTTTCCTTCATCCTGGTCCTGCGAGCTCCGGGCAGATTCTCGTCGATTGTCATCTAGTAACCTAGTCTCGTAGCCATCGTACAAACAGTCGGCAGATTCTCTCCGACTGTCCACCTAGCAATTTTAGTTTAATAACATAATCATTGTACGGACAGTCGGGACTCTCACAGTCCACAGTTGAAATATAGTATTGTTGTCACAATTATAACATTTTATTCTTCCCATTGAGGGAAGTGGTCCTTCGAGTTAGTTATTATAAATTAGTCGGCACACCACGTGCAAGTTTCGAAGTGACTCGATCGATCGGTGGATCGACTAGGAGTTCACTCAACATTTGGTCCTTCGAGCCGGATCGTGACAACTAATTCAACAAAGCTGTGGACGTCGTCTCGTACACCCAAGAAGGCTACAGCACGTGATCATCACTGGCACCTCTGGGCGTGATAGCAGCGAGCGACCAATATCATTGAAGGCGGTTGGTGACATCCCACCGGCCCATAGAACCAGTACTTGGACCACGAGGACAGTAGAGGCGCTTTTTTACCTGAGCTGCAACATCCAGGAAAACGGACGCCAGTGACCGCTTGGGCCACTCACCCCTGCGATAGGAGCAGCGCAGGTGCTAGCAGCGTCGACCGCAAAGGACCACCGGGAGGAAGCAGTCAGCAGCGACCCAGTCCTTCAATCTCGTGAGTCATAGCCATTTTTCAATTGCGCTAGTATGGAGTCCGATTAAAGATCGTTAGTTGCTCACCGAGGTGCTCTCAAAACGAAGTTAACATTACTTAAGCGTTTAGTAGAGTCATCCGCTGACATTCTCGATGTCGCGGCGTTTGAAAGTCGCGTCCAATCGAATAGCAATTTGTATGAAAAATTCGATGCGTTACAAATTCAGATCGAATCTTTAGTTTTCGGAACTCCCAACTCGGATTTGCAGTTAGAGGAACGCGAGGCATTTGAACAGTCATACTTCGAGGTAATGTCTGCGGCCGAGAAACGTTTGATAGGGCTTCGCGGTGATCGGGCGACGGCGGCGAATTTGACCGGTAGTGTAGCGAACGTCGTTTCCGACCATTATCCAGCCACTCGTTTGCCGGTCATACAATTACCGGTTTTTAACGGCGATTTCGATCAATGGATTCGGTTCCGTGACACCTTCACATCCTTGGTCCATAATTCGGACAAACTATCAAATATCGATCGGTTCAATTATTTAGTATCGGCGTTGACGGGAGCTGCAGCACGTGTAGTAGAGTCGTTTAGTGTTTTCGCTGCAAATTATGAACTTGCTTGGGCGAGATTAGTAGAACGGTACGACGATCCGAGGGCTTTGGTTTCGCACCACGTCGATAGTCTATTAGATGTGAAACCAATCCATAAGCTGAGCGGGGATACGTTATGACAATTTGTTGATAAGGCCGTAAATAATGTACGTGCATTAGAATCGTTATTGAAACCCACTGAATTATGGGATGCGTTAGTTGTTGGTCATCTTGCAAAGAAGTTAGATTCGGTATCTTTAGACGAGTGAGATAAACGCGTAATGCAGTCCGACGTTTCGCGGTTAGGCCTACATTTCGCGAGTTCACAAAATTTGTAGAGACGCGCGCACAATATTTATCCCGCAAGGAGGGCAACAAGCCTTCTGCGACCACTGTTATCGTTGAACGCAACAAAATTCAAAAATTTCGTGAAACAAATAAGCAGTACGTTCCATTTGCATATGCCGCTAGTCGATCAAGGAGTTGTTTAGTTTGCAATGGTGACCACGCGCTTCACCATTGCTCGAAATTATTGGCGATGTCGTTCCCGGAGAGGCATGCAGCGATTAAATAGGCTCATGTGTGTTTTAATTGCTTGTCACCGGGCACAGCATTATTAGTTGTACGCGCGGACATTGTAGAAAGTGTGGCAAGAAGCACCACACCCTATTGCACAGGGAAGAACCATTAGTTGAAACGGCGCCAGTTCCCAAACAAATAGCTTCGACCGCGCAGGTAGCCTCCGCTTCTCAAGGCTCAGAGTCGTATTTAGCTCATTCGGCGAATATACCTGCCGAATGCACCGTGTTGTCCACTGCCATAGCCTATGTAGAAGATCATAAGGGTCGTAAACACAAATGCCGCGCATTACTCGATGTGGGATTACAGGCCCACTTTATTAGCAAGCAATTTTGTAAACGGCTTTCCCTTCCGACCAAGCCCACTGATACATTGGTCGGTGGATTGGGCAAGTCCAGAAATCCGATAGATAGTAGAGCCCGTTTGCAGTTTTCGTCGTTGGATACTAGTTACAAGAATGAAATATCGTGTTTAGTGATAGATAGTATTACCGAAGACATGCCAAATATTCCGTTAAATAAGGTGCATATTCCCATCCCTCATGGCGTAAAACCCGCTGATCCTGATTTCCAGCGTTCGGGTCGCATCGATCTTTTGATAGGCGCGGCGCTGTTTTGGGAATTACTTTGTATCGGGCAGATCAGAGTCGGTATTGGAAGTTTAATTTGGCAAAAAAACACAACTTGGTTGGGTATTGGGAGGTAGTGTGAAATTTCCCTATTCGCATTTTAAAAATAATATTAGTACATGCCACGCCATAACCAATGCACAGTTGGACCAAGGGCTTGCGCGTTTTTGGGAAATAGAGGAGATCAGTTCCCGTAACATTTCAGATATTAATAAATTGAGCACTTGTGAACGGGTTTTTAATGACACGACCACGCGCGATAGTACAGGGCGGTATATTGTCCGCATTCCATTTAACGATAGACTAGCACAGCTCGGTAATTCTCGCGATCAGGCTGAAAAGCGATTGATTAGTATGGAGAGGAAATTTCGTAGAAACCCGGAGCTGAAAAATCAATATGTAGCCTTTATTCGCGAATATGAGTCCCTTGGTCATATGACGAGATTAGCACCAGTAGGCCCGGCTGATATAGACAATTGCTTTTATTTACCACATCATCCCGTTTTTAAGGATAGCAGCTTAACCACAAAGCTGCGGATAGGTTTTGATGGTTCGGCGAAGACCGCTTCAGGTATCTCGCTCAATGACACACAATTAGTGGGTCCACCAGTTCAAGAGGACTTACTTAATATGCTAATTAGATTTAGGAAGCATCGCATAGTTTTGTCCGCCGACATAGAGAAAATGTATAGACAAATATTAGTAGACCCCGAGCATCGTAGATACCAACGCATATTGTGGCATTATAATGACAATGAAGATATTGCGGAATTTTCATTATAACGCCACAATATGCGTTGGTATCTACGATGCTCGGGGTCTACTAATATTTGTCTATACATTTTCTCTATGTCGGCGGACAAAACTATGCGATGCTTCCTAAATCTAATTAGCATATTAAGTAAGTCCCCTTGAACCGGTGGATCGACTAGGAGTTCACTCAACATTTGGTCCTTCGAGCCGGATATTATAAATTAGTCGGCACACCACGTGCAAATTTCGAAGTGACTCGATCGATCGGTGGATCGACTAGGAGTTCACTCAACAGTCTTTGAGACGTCTATAAGACGCCTGAATGTCCAACAACAGAGGTCTCTGTACTATCTGGGTAGATGTATTAAATAGCGATACGAGACAAGTAATTTTTCACCAAACGAACTGCTAGATCGGCCACCGCCGAGATCGCTGTGCACCGCGTGAGTCTCGCGACGCTCTCAGAACCGCAACAGATTTCACGTCTGGCTTCCCTCTCGCGACCTCGTATTTTCCGTTGCTTAGAATTTCCTCGAATTTTAATTTTTGGTTAAACGCTGGCAGCTGGCTCGCGCCGCGATCTCTTGGCAATGAGCGCTGGGCAGAATTTAAGAGGTTGGTCCCGGCAATATTGTCGCGCGCCAAGCCTCGCCCAGCAATTTCCCTGGACCGGCGCGGCGCGGTGCGGCGCGGCGCAGCAGCCAATTTATCTTTCGACTGTCAGTCGTCTGTTACGAGCGCTAAAGCGGCAGAATTACGGATCGGAGACCAACCGCGTTTACGCGCCTACGTACGAGCAGTTAATCGGCCGTATCGGTTTTGTCTAATACACCGGACCGTCGTAGCCAACAGAGACAGACAGACGGACAGACAGTCCGGTTAAATCTATGATAGAATCAAGGAGCAGGTGTTCCTGGTCTCGCGAACATGAATCGAAAGCGTACGACAAAATTTTTGTTGCACGGAACGGGATCTACGAGCCGATTTACGAGGCATCGGTCGTCGCGAGCGAGCGAGCCGGCGAGAACGGGCGAAAGCGATGGCGTGCCGGTGTTCGCTGCGTTATCTTGTAACTGCGCTTTGTACCTTTTTCTTCTTCACGGTGTGTTTACGTCCTGTGATTTTGCATTGTGAGTCAGTTCATTGCCGGTTTCCTCGAGGTGATTTCTTAATTGCCGCGGATGAAATTGTTGGATGCTTCAGATCCCCAAGGTTCCGTCGTCGTGTCTTTCTCGGAATTGGTTTTATGGTATTTGTGGAAAAGAGCAGACGATGGATAGATAAGCAATCGCGTCGGAAGTATTTTTTTTTGCTTTTTTCGCTATGTTATGCAATGTAACGCTTATCGATTTATGCCTGGTGTTAAGAGATTCGATCAGCTTGTAATCCGCTCGATCATCTTCGAATGGCTCGCTGATAATGTCTCTGCGGAGTATCACAGCGATCAGTTATCGTAACCGTGAGAACGGAAGCTTCAAATTGATGAACGAAATTGTACACGGAATTTCTTTACTTCTTAATCGAAAAGACAATCTTTGATGGGTGAAAAAAAATTCAAGATTAGTTGAACAAATAAGTTTTGTTAATATTAATTGCATATTTGCAAGTGTTGTATACCGTAAATATAGATAGATATGCAGATACATATGTTGGGAGTAGTGTATATCACATTTCTAATTGCAGCAGTAGCACTCTTGCATTTACTAAGTAATTTTAAAACCGTTCAATTTTCCGAACCATCGTTCAATGCTTCTGAATCAAAGTACATACATATAAATGTACGTTAACATCTACAGTTTCGCAACGGGAAACTTGAATTAAATAATGGCCCGTACTGGCCACTATAAATATATAATATTCCTGTTGTTTTCAGTTACGAATAATATGTAGATAATAGCAGTATAGTTTTATCAAATGTGTCAAGGTTAGCGCATGACGTGTCGGTGCGTCATAGTTGCTTACTTACCTGTTGAACCAATCAGATGCTGCTCCGATGACTCTAACCCGGTATAGTTTTTCTTTTTTACACGTGGCTACTTTATTGATTCATTGAAATTAATAGAATTTTCTTTTTGCATTCTAGCACGTTCCACTCCATAGAACAGGGGGTAATTGGTACTGTATTAGGGGTTCTGATTAGTTTTGAGGGGTCTTTATACATAACTATAACTATAGCTATAACTATAACTATAAATCTATTATTATTATTATTTATTGCTTTAAACCAAATAAGGTTTGTGTAGCATATACAATACATGATCAGTGTGGATACAGTAAACAATACGTTAAAGATTACACGTCTAAGGCTAACTAAATAATAATGACAAAATGATTGCGACAAGATATTTCGAAAAATTGTTATTATTTATTAATTATTAATATTAGCATGAATATCTTGAACACGTTCCGCTACAAAAACAAACAATGCAGAATGACACAACGATATAAGGAGTGTTTACATAACACTAGGATAAACAGTTTGACTTTAGTAACCAAACTTATTAACTGTCAATTTCTCGGCAATATGCTCCTAGTAGTTTTTCTACGTAGAATCGATATGTATAAAAAAATTTAAGTATCCATATAAAGGAATGTCAATGACCTTCACATGACCGCTGCGCTCGAGCTAGGGAAAAACGATCGACACAATCTTTTAGCCCTTTAGAAGCCGTTCGTCGTCAATATTTTATTTTATTTTACGTAACACAACAGTTTAAAGGCCTAGTACCGAATTCGCTTCCACGATTCGAAAGTGATCACTGAACAAGACGTTGTAGGTTCATTCATAATTTCTTCATTTTTAGTTCCACTTGTACGAAACTTTCATCAATAAATTTTTGAGATTTTCCTGGTTAAAAAAGGCCAAACTTAACAGAGTTTCAATGATATTTACACACTTTAAATGAGTAAGTATGATAAAAATTATGCCCTATTTAGACTCATTTTAATTAAAAAAATCTTACAAATGCGTTGGTAAAAGTTCTGTAAACAAAAAGAATGAAAAATAAAAAACTTTCCTATTTACATTGGCATTGTAATCGATACGCAGCCATTTCAACTGTGCAGCCTGCTTTGACACGCAGTCCCTCTTCGTCGTTTACGCGCTGTCGTAGTATTTCTACGTTTTCTGAGACTCCATAGCCCCGAGGTTGTCACACTATTCGAGACCAAACTGTATAGAGACACATTTCTGTATACTATCGCTTTGTCCCGGAGTTTATGCGTATACAAAAGGGGCAAGTTTTCCAAAAAATTCCAAGCTGGAAAAATTATTAGTAGTCAACGAATTTTATGCATTTATGACAGAAATGAATAGGTGTAATCTAAAATAGTAAACAAATTGGAAGAATTAAAAAATATTGTTATACTATTTTCAACCTACTGAACATATTAAGAAAGAAAATAAACTTCTATTTTACTGTAATTTATTGTAATTTAGGTAAAAAATCTTTATTTTTCATAAAGATCTGCTAGCTATTAGTGGCAGTGGGAGCGGTAGAAAGAGCGGTAGCTTGGAAAACGACGCGGAACGATGCGTTTTCGCGGTACTGCGCTGCACCGCCGCCGTCCGGCAGCACCTGCTTCATCGTCGTTGCATGTCGCCCTAAAATCTGCGACCCTCGTCGACCTTCGCGCTCGTAAAACCGATGAGTTATTAGCCCGTTAACAAGAGGGCCGCTCGTTTATTTTTGATCCGACCTTTCGCATTGTTCGCGAAAACCGGGGTGGAGAAATTTACGCAGCGCTTGGCTGCGTGCGCGTGCGCAAGGTATCGACACACAGGACAATTTCGAACGACCGGATCATTCCGACCGCTATCGAATGATGGCGAACAGAGGCCCCGGCCGTCGGCTTTTCAATCGGCCGGTAGATACTTGCTGAATGCGCTTTTTGTCCGGTGGAAAGCACTCGTGCAAGACAATGGGACAATGACGATCCGCTTTCGAGCCGAACGGAATTTTCGGGAATCATTTGATCGCTTTATCGCCACGAGAAACGAGTCAGTTCGATGCGCATCGATACGTTTCGTAGCCGCCACTTCAATACACCTGTAGTGGTTTATTTAAAGTAGTATAGTAGTTAAGTAAGGCCACCTAAATATCGCTTCAGGTTATTGGTGATGCAAAAACTATTACTTACGTGCATGCTGTCAATGGGTCAATGAACATTTTTTTCGGAGTTATCGAGGAAAAATACATTCAGATGACCTTGACTTTTAAAAATTAAAATTAACACTTTGGAAAAAATAACATTTCCGAAGAATTCACCTTGCGATACCATTTATATTGCATTAAAAAGCATTTGTTGTATCATCGTAAATAAAGGAGATATTTAGGTGGCTACATTTAGGTGAACCACAATTCCGCAATCGCTGGGAGAGGCTGTGGTGAATATGTTATTACTATTCTGCGAATCTGTATGCAAAATAAAAATTTTCTTTGTCAATCGCAAGTTGCAGGAACAATATAAAAATATCTTCTTATCTTTAACAATTTTAGTACATTAAAAATAACATACATGGACGTTCTTAAATCGTCTTAATGTTTTTACTGTTTCAAATTACATTTTTGTCATAAATGCATAAAATCCGCGGTATAGTTATTAGAGAACGACTTGCTCTGAGCCTTGCATTTATTGTTAGTTAACAATTTTCTATTTCTTCTATCATATCATGTGGTTCATGTAAGTGGGGCCAGCTAAGTATCTCTTCGAGTTATTGTGTCGCTGGACCAATGAATATTTTTTCTCTCAAGGTAATTTTTTTCGGAGTTATCAAGGGTATTGGTGTTTTTTCGATCGTGTAGCTTAGCGAAAAATAGATTCAGATATGTATGATAACGTGACCTTCCAATGACCTTGATCTTTGAAAATTAAAGTGAACACTCCGAAAAAAATAATTTTTAACTTTAAAGAAATAACACTTTAGAACATTTGCGGAACACCAGTGTTCCGTGGAACACAGTTTGAATAACACTGGTTTAAAGCAATAAATAAATAATAATAATAAGTCGAAAATAAGAGCCACCCAATTGTTTACTCTGTTGCGAGTTCTCAGAGTGTTAACATGTGATGGGTACAATCGATATGGTGAATTTATTATCAATAATGGTGTACATATTGTTGCAATTGTTATAGTTCGTTCTCCAGAAAACGCGAGTACACTGTAAAGAGGGAAAGGAATCGCGCGAAACGTGAGCGAAGGAAATTATTCGTCTTCTCGGTACGTTCCAGCATCCGCAGTAACCCGACGGAACATCAGAAGGGTTTAGACGGTGGAATCGCACCTCTCGACAACCGAGAGCTTCCTCCAGGTGGATCCGCATTTACGTACCAATAAGCGTAAAATTGGCCTAACTGCTCCGTGAGACAGACGGATGGAGGACGACGGGACGCGACGGGAAGGGTCGGTGGAATCGAAAAGGGATGAATGGATAGATAAGCCGACGGAGAAGGGGTGCGAGGAGACGAAGGAGAACGGAAGAGGAAACGATAAAGACGCGTTAGAGGACGCTGGAAAGAGAACGACGATGGTTCGTAAGCGCGCGATGGACGACGCGGGGCGGGGCGGGGCCGGTTGGGGGGCATGAGAACCGGGCAATCATGCGTAATTGAATTCACCTTTGTGCGAGAGGGTTGGAAACGTATGAATATTCAATTCCTCAATTTGCCGCGCGAGCATACACGTTCAATTTGGCGAGAAGCGTCAAGGAGTACAGCACGCTTCAGAAGCGGAGCCGGCAGCCAATTAGAATCGAGCGTTTGTGTGCGCTCGGAGCCATTTCGTACCCGGTTTGACAACGTGTTTCTAGCCCGACAAACAGCTTCGATCCGTTTTCAAGCTGCTCAGACACTTGTCTTCAAACACTGCGGTCTGATATCGCCACGCCGTGCCTGCCGAGGGCGTCGGTTTTATTAATTAAACGTCATCTCGTGTGAAAACAGTGCGCCCGTCTTCGACAGGAAACGCGCGTTTGCGCGCCGAACTGTGCTATTTGTTCGAACGGAGTTGTCGATGATTCGTCGACAACGGTTCGGTCGTCAATAGATTAAATTAACTAGCGACGAGTTGCTCCCTGATCAGAGACTAGAGAATTCTTGTATACAGTTTAGCCTCGCCGGTCATTAGACTCATTAAGACTGCGGTCCAAAGTTACCGCGCTAAAAGCTTTTAACGCATCAATTAAATTATTGTCGAAATTTACTTTACACTTCGCGATCTCTTGTCCCTCGCATTCCATGCAAGCTCCTCTTATAATCGAGAACAAAATGTAAAAAATTTAAATATCATTCATGTTAATTCAGCTTAGTATAACAATATACACTTATTCTTTGTTAATTATAAAGTGCTATACTAATGTATGCTATATAAACCAAACACGACTTACTGCGTTAATGAATAAATAAATAAATAATAATAAATAAAATATCTTCGACCAAGAAGATTAGAAATAAATCATTTCTGCGTATATTCAGGAACATTACTAATGAAAACAATACATTTATTAAAAATTAAAATAATGAAATAATTCCGTACTTATAAATTTATTGTACTTATTTATTTATTAATCGTAATTGTTTAAAAGTTAAAAAGTTATCAAGGTCACTTTTCCAAGATGTCAAGATCTTCGAAATTTTTTTTAACAGGACTACACATTTTCAGTAGAACAATGTTATAGCTCATAAAAAAACAAATTCGACGATGTGCGATATGTTAACCTCCGCGTGACCTTCACACCCCTTGCATGTTTTCACTGTAAAATGTAAAGAAAAAAACTTTGACTATACATCTGCGAAGGTTTATTGATTTCCTTCCCAGTGAAAATAATAAATTGAACAATTTTAATTCTTTTTCGCGAAATATGTCACAGATAGCATTCCTAATTTTGGAAATTTTCCATTCGGTAACTTTTCATGACGGTAAATATGAAAAAATTAAAAATTTTTATACAATACAGAAAAATTCAAATAAAAAAAATAAATTTAATAATTTTAATTTTTTTTCGAAATATGTCACAGATAGCATTCTGAGAGAACTTTGGAGATTTATCATCCGGAAAATTTCATTTAATTTAATATGTGAAAATAATCAATTTACTATCTTTTCATGTACGTTCGTACCAGTCTGGCGTAATAAGACTTTTGCATTGAAGATTTCGACGACGGAAGCACGATAAATCACTGCGTTCGTTATGTAAATCAATTTTGAACGCGTGGGACACTATAGTTTTCGCGATCCCTCGCAGCCCGCACGACCCGCGATCGCATTTTCGAATAATATTCGGACCACGCTGGATTTTACGATTGTATAACGCGGCGTCGCGCAGGCATTACTTACACCCGATGATTACAATCAACAGCCATTCAGAGAAACCACCCTCCGGGGCGTGTACAGTCTCTGTTTTACTTTCCATTTGAGCGATGCGAACCGCCACGTGACCGCAATCACCGCGCAGTTTGTGGGTACTTACACAACTGTTTAACAAATACAGGGGGCGTGCGTTCCGTTCCATACTCTTCCGCCGGATTCAACGGATTGCCCTTGCAAACAACCGAATTTCAGTAAATACACCTCGCGACGATGCTTAAGACGCTGCAATAAAAAACCACGCAAATCTGTGTTGTGAAAAAGAATTTGTCCCTCCCATATACATACAGGGCATTTCACCTAACGATAAGAGAAAAATCAGCGCAAAATAGTACTCGGTCTAAAAAAATGTTTTCGATGTTACTTTTTTCAAGGTCATTGAAGTTTTTCCAAGTGGGATTACACATTTTTATTGCAGTCTAGTAATTACCGCGAATCTTACTCATTTATGGGAAAAATGAGTAGGCGTGATTTAAAATATCAAAAATATTCGAGAAGTTTATTATTTTCAACCTGCTATAAACATGGGAAGAAAATAAATTTCTATTTTCAGTTTGTTGCGATTCAGGTGAGAAAGTTTTATTTTGCATAAAAATCCGCAGTCTACCAAACATATTTTCATGATTATCTATATTTGCTATCAGTAGACTGCGGATGTTTATGCAATTCTCAATTTTTCCAAGCAAATTTTAAGGTCATTTATATTTTTCATCCTTTTACACGTTCCTGACCTTAAATGACCTTCAATGACTATATCGTTGAAATTTTCTCGTGAAGAGCTGCAAACGTACAAGTTTAGAAATACGAGGTTCCATTTTTAAAAACCTAGGTTCACCATCAAATCCTCTAAGTACTTCCACCTGAAAAATGTTACGTGCACCACGTAATGAGGCCCTCGAAACCAAACAACGTTTCTCTGAAACATATCTTCTTATCTCAAAAAATGTAGAAGTTATTCAGGTGGCTTGTCTTAGGTGACTCAGACTGTGTAACTAGTTGTCGCTATCGGGAAGTATGTGTCCGTTTAATTTGCCCGCCCCGCTTCGAAGCCTTACTCCGTGTTCTTCAGAAGAATAGCGAAAAGTTTGGTGGTAAGTTTTCACAATTTCTGGCGAGCAAGTAAATCCTTGTCGATCCGGCAGTCGTCCTCGCGACACCGCGTCTTCGCCAAGCCGACGCGCGACGGCGAGGATCCTATACGTATATGCAGATGCCAGTCGGAGATCACGAAGGGGAAATCCGAACGCGGGTAACAATGTCTAGGAAAGGCGCCACTCGGACACTTGAACCTAATTCCTACGGACGGCGATCCGTTATTTTCCTCTCGTTCTTCACCCCCCGCTTTACAGGCGGCGATCGACCCGCGCCGGAAAGTAAAAGACCCTGGACGAATTGTATTGGGCGAAAAGACAATCTATTTCTCCGAGAACAATGTTCTCTCGTATCCTCGAACCGAACACTGTCGTTCCCTGCCGCCCCGAACGCGCTGACCCATTTTAATCTGCGAGTTCCTCCAGAATTTATCTTGAAACTTCTGTAAAGCGACGAAATAGACTCCGGAAAATTGTACTTGGCTTTCATATTTAGCAGCATATCTAACAGTTCATTAAGATTTTAGCACAATTTGAAAGTTTAAAGGCATAACAATGCAGGTTGTTGGTTGTTTTGACATCAGATACAATATTCTGAAGTAGAAAATATATATTGAACTCTAAAAATTGAAGGTGACCTTGATTTTTTATGGAATAAACATTCCTGAAAAAGTTTTTTGTATTGGAATTTGTAGACCGCTAAATATTGATTAACTTTATTTGAAACACGTTTTTGTTTCATTATCGGAACTGCCTGAAAAATCATGTTCAGTTTTGAAATAAACAATAATCGATAATGGTGTTCATAAAATATTGATTTTTAAATGCTTGTATAATTTTTAATAAATCTTATGAAGTTGATCGTTCTTGAAGGTGATGGACATTTAGGAAGCAATATACGTTCGATAAACATCAATATCCACTGAAGTATCCGTGACACTTTAAACAATAGTAATTCTTGAAAAAGGACGAAGGTGGAAATGATTCTTACGGCATCATACAACAGAAAAGTATACTGAGAATATTCCAATTTGAAAAAATGCGGAACTATTTGCAACTCTAAAGATTTCAAACATTTCAAAGGGAAATAACTTCGACTACTTTCATCAGTCCATTAAAAATTACTTATTTAAGAAATGACGAACTGTAATTCTAATTTATTCATTTATTCACTTTTAAGGTAAAAAAATGCTTTCCATTAAAAAAAATTTTTCCAGAATTATTAAATTGGTTCGGCAGTGTTCGCAAAAGAAAATTAGTAATTTTTTCGATTGAAAATCATGTTCACGGAATGTTCATTTTTAAATGCTCGTTCTAATTATAATTTTTATTAAATCCCATTAATATCGACATTTTCGCCATTGCTGAACATTTCGTAAATAATGCAGTTGCATTAAATACCGATAAGAGACATTTCTTAGCGTGGACTCCTAAATCGGCCGTTCGGAGCACCGTGACCCGGCCCGAGCCTGAAATTGCTGGTACCCGCGCACCCCTGTCCTGGTAGGCGCAAACAAACCTACGAGAAGAGGAAATATTGCGCCGGGGATGAGAAAGAATGCAACGTGACATCAAACGTTTCGGTGAATCATGCTCGTGTTTCCTCACGCGAGAAACTCGACATCCTCGGTCTGAAAGCCGCGTTTCCTGCACTCCTCGGGCACGGTGAAATTAAATCGGGCAGGCCGAGGAAGGATTGCAGCGGCTCGCGGGGAATCGAATCTGGTGATCACCGAGCGGAGGAGTTCGCAGGGGTGGCTGGCCTGGCTGCTACGTGGTTTCGGCGTGCGGGGGAGGAAGAGGAGCCGAGTCGTACAGAGCGAAGGACGGAAAAGAAATCTGACGAAATTATCGTTCATCAACGGAGTGCTCGCCGTGCTCCCACGGGAGTCCCGACGGGTCCGCCTACTCTTTGTTGCGCAGCAATTAAAATTAGCGCTGTTAATTACGCGGGTGCCATGCCGCGACGCTTGTTAGCAACCGGCGAAAACTGCCGAAAATTAAATGCGAAACAAAATGTAATGCGCCGCGTCTAATGGCGCGGCCGTAACGCGTTAAAGTCCGCCATTTTTTTTACGGCACGACCGCCGCCGCGCCGCGCCGCGCCGGACTGATTCAGATAACAACCCCGGCGAAAATATTTTTTTCGAAACACGCGGTCACGGGGATTTTTTCCGCGTGCAAATAGCCGGTGACTTTTTTCCTCCCCTCCCCCACCCCTACCTCGCGACGCACCCGTCCGGTTAATCGACGCTCATTTCGGGAAATTCGCTCGCTAATTGCATGCGTCACGCGATTTTTGCTTTGCCGTTTAACCCACCGCTCGGCTCGCAGGAACACCGCTGCGCTGGAAATATATTTTTAATAGTTCCAGACTTCGCAGGTGTCGGTAGCTCTTGTAAAATAATGATTACCGAAACAGCTCGAGATATAATAACTACCGTATATACAGCGCGAGTAACCTGATGTTTGCACTTCGAACATCTTTGTTGTTTTCAAAGATATGTCAAATGTCTAAAATACAAGGTGAATGGTCCAGTGAGGCTCACACGAATAAAAATATATATTCTTTTAGAAATATGAACGTCATCTTTATTTTTTTGAACGGGATCACCCCTTTTTAAACACCTACGATGACAGTCTCTCAGTCACTATAATTACTCAAGCTTATTCAAGGTCATAGTCAGAGTATTTAAAGGGGGTGGTTCCGTTTAAAAAATGAAGCTGACCTTGAGATCTCTACGAAAAAGAATAACATAAAAACAAATATTTTTTCGACTTTCAACCATTCGACTTTGTTCTTAAGACATTTGACGTATCTTCAATAAACAATAAAAACATTTCAGATGCAAACGTTAGGTGACTTGCAATAAAGGAAGAAAACAATGTTTAGAATATAAAATATAAATGATTGTATATTAACTAATTTGGATAAATGCGAAATTTAAGTAAAAATTTAAAAGTGTCCAGAATTAATTCCACTAGTGTGTATATTTAAATTAACGGTCGAAAACTGACAGCGTACGATTTCGATCCGCGGTTACCGACGGAACAAGCACAGCTCTATAAATAATCAAACGGTCATTTTAATCGGATACGTATACAGGACCGATTGCTGATGCTGCTCGTTTATGAAATTCTAGGCAAACACAGGCACACGCGGCGAAATCCAGCAGCACTTTGCGCGTGACAACCTAGTACACGTATGTACAGGGTGTCCCGAAGTTATATTTCGCGGACACCATAGCGCAATTCTACAGATTTAGTCGAAAATGATATAAAGACTCATAAAATGATAAATTGACATTGAATGTGAAAAACAAGGTCAAAAGTAAACCAAAATTTTTTTTAATCGTGTTCTAATGGTCATGAGGACCAACTTTGAGAGAGAAATCGTGGGTCGCAACTCAAGAGTGAAGTTCAAGTTCATATAGTTTTTGAAACACGTCGCTCCTAATATTCTTTCACATCAGCGATAAGTTGACTGGTTGTGTAGGAAATTATGGTTTGGAACAAAGGTGTTTCAAAAATTATATGAACTTCAACATCATTTTTTTAAAAGAACGATTGAGTTGCCACCTATGGTTCCTCTCCCAAAGTTGGTTCCCATGATCAGTAGAATACGATTAAAAAAAAAAACATTTTGGTTTTTTTTTACCTCGTTTTTCACGTTCGAAGTAAATTTTGCGGGAGGTTCCTTATGCAATTTTCGGCTAAAAATCGAAAGTGTAGAGTCGCGCTACGGTGTCCGCGACATAATAATTTTGTGACACCCTGTACAATCACCTTCACGGGAATGTCCGGTCCGAAAATGTTCGATTGTGTCCGCGGTGCGGCTCAGCGTCGATTGTTGCGTTCGTGGCTATTTTTCGACGCGATACGGTTGAAACAAGCGACCCGGCCCCGCATTTTACATAAATAAACGTGGCAGATTTAGGGTGTCGGCGGCGTCGGTCCTCCGTTCAATTGCATCATGCGGCGATCGGCAGTGGCAGACAGGTGAGCCCGGCGATGAAAATCCCATCAGAACGGCGCTCATGAATAAAAAATTTTGATCTGCCTATCAGGGCATCTGGTTGACCAGACATGCTGCATTAAGGCTGATATCCAGAAACACTCTGCGAGATTGTTATTCCGCCCCAACGCCGCCGCTCCGACCACGGCCCTCCGGTACCCGTAAATTCGCCGGTTCCCGAGGTAAACTACCCCCTTATTGGCGCGGTGATCAACTCGACGGGGTAATTTCGTTCGTTTTTCGCCTGTCATTTTCGCCGACCGATTCTCGTTAGGTTCGACAGGAAAGTCGATACAATAGGTCAGTTTATCTTTCATATTTATTCCGTATGAATATTATTGTTCGCCTTTCTACCATCATCGTGTCCAAGCACGACCGTTTCTCTTACCGCTCGCGCTAAATGCCAATTCTCCAACTCGAAATATAATAAATATCGAATACTTCGAAACGTCAATTTGCCTGCACGTTTTGAAATGCGTTTTACGACACGTTCCATCCGAATTTCTTGCCTTCTAAAAATAATTTGTTTCTGGAGTACAGCGTGGCTCACGCAATTATTTATGCGTTCTTATTGATACCTTACAGATCTAAAAGATCTGTGAGGCACGAACAGTGTTATGTATTATTTATTTACAATTCGTTTTAATGTGGTCGCAATAACAGCGAGGTCATTACTAACCACGTAGTTTACAATCGCATATAACATCTCTTACATGTAGCTTGCAAAGAGGGCTACGGTTAATGTTGACCTTCGGCAGCTAATAACTTTTCTACCGTTGCAGTTCAATACTTTTGCACGTAAATTGAGAAATTCAGCTTCGTAAAAAAATAATACAATCGTTGAACGCACATTGCTAAAAACGTGAGTTCATAATCGAAAAAACACCCTCGGGTCCGTGTTGTTTCTTAGATCCTGTAGTTGTACTATTTCTCTGTGATCACGCCGAATACATTCCGTCAATTAAATAATTAAATACAGTTGAAATTCCATCGTGCTTAGTGTCATTTTAATATGGAAAAATGCCATAAACAATTTGGCGAAAGTGCCAAAGAAATAGTAAAAAATAAAAGAGTTTTGTAATTAGTAGTGGTTCGCACTTTACGCTGCTCGGGGACCTAGGCATATCCCGCGGTGGAGGGGGTACTCGTTTTTCTTAGATCCTGTAGTTTCCATTTTTCTTAGATCAAAGCTTTACTATACTACTCTTTGCACCATTCATTTTTCTCCTTTGACATCGTAACTGGTGACGGAGTTATAAATTGTGACAATTGCATAAATTGTATAAAAATATTAACGAGAAACAACCTATCGAAAGTTACAAAATAACAGCGTACGGGATCTTGTTTAAAGACTACATGAAATTGCAACATGTGAAACGGGATGGAAAAAATCAGTCGGTGTTATAAAACATGGTAATAGAAGCAGAGTCGATAGACGCAATCGTATTAAGTTGCTAAAGGTTCCTCGCATCTGTCATGCCCTCGCAGCGATCACTTTTTCCTTGATCCGTAGGATTTTAATCTCGTAATGTCAAAGCCGTGCTTCGATATCGAGGATCATTAGTCAAGCTGTCATAGCGATATTAATAGTCCGCGAGTACCGAAGTATGCACTCGATGGAAATGCATTTCATTTATTTTCCTGGTCGAGCTGGGCGGCGAGGGGTAGCGTGACAGGGTGACATTGTTGAATGACTACAACCTCTTTTTTCCTCGGTTTTTCCAACAGCCTACAACCTCCTCCGCGGCCGGCCGTCTTTTTACGCAACGTTTTCCCTCCCTACAGGATCGAGACATCGACAGCTATGAATTTGCTGGCTTCCCGGTAATACAAGGTGTTCGCGATTCTCAATTTTTCTGGACTAATTTTAAGAAAGTGGAACCAAATAAAATCTTATTTGCTTTTTTAATAGCATTTGTAGATCCAAAATAAATAGAAATTTTACTAGATTCTAACGAATTTGATACTCTAGCATTTTTTGAAAATTCCCATAAGCCATAAATGCATATCCGCAGTCTACGGATACGTATGAAACTGATGGTATCCCTTTTTGGAATAACTCAGTAATTCTGTTGGCTACGTAAAAATCAATTCTAATATAAATGCCACTAGTATGGACTTTTGAAACTTGCAGAGGACTATCATGTTTAAATTTTATATTTCTCAAATTTCAATAAAACAATAAAAATTAATGCTATACAGGGTGTCCTGTTTAAGTGAGTACACCAGGATATCTCGGAAGGACTTGTAGTTATTAAAAAAGTGTTCGTACAAAAGTTGTTTGGTAGGATGGGCTACATCATGTAGTAATAATTGTTTTCTTGAGGGTGGAGTAACGGAGGAAATCTGAAGGTCAATCTACTTTTCTTAAATGGAATGCTATATTTTCTTCAAAAAGTAACAGCGACACCTAGACGAATTCAAAAAGGTGCTAAATTATAGAATTAATAAAACAATTTCAACGTTAGTTTAGTTTTTCGCGCAGAAAACGTCGAAAAAATCAGTTTGTTATTTTTTTTTAACTACGACGTCACGGACTTAAAAATCTAAAAAAATTCATAGACGATACTCATAACAATATATCGTACTGTACCTAGACCTCTTATTTCAGACGTTCAAACGAAGTCTTATTTTAGACGTTCAAACAACGACACCACAAAGACATCTTTAAGACATCTAATTTCAGACGCTCAAACGACGTCTCGAGAAAGACGTCTATTCAGAACGTAAGACGTCCGGACGTAAAATGGACGTAAAACAGACGTCTTTAAGACGCCGTGTGCTATCTGAGAGAGTAGCAGAAAAATTACTGTATAAAATATTTGCTATATGAAACCGTTGCACACACTGGGGGAAGTAGAATGGGCAAATGTAAATAAAGTGTTGCGTTACGATGACGAGAGAAAAATAATATCGCTGGATGGGGGGTGAGTATAACGATAGAATCTTACCCTCGATTTTCTTCTTTGTTTCTCGTCTCTCCCATGATTTTATTGTTCCAAGTGGTGTACCTGGTTATTCCAACATTAAATCCGTCGATATCGCTTGTTCCGTATCAAAACGGTAAAGCGAGCCGTGTAACGCGAGCCACGTAACACGGCTTCAGATACGCATCAACTTCAAATAGAAAGTGATAGATCTACAATCCATTACCTGATAATAGAACAGTAAACACAGTGTGTCATGTTTCGCGCCCATTAGCATGCACTAAGTAGCGGACAAAATGCTTGTTATCGGTTTGAGACAAAAATGGCGGCTGCGATGGCAGTGGCGGTGGCTATCAGGCCATCGGGCGCTCCGGGTACTTTCTAATTTTATTAGATCGCATCTTGGCCCACCTTATCTCACCTGTTGCAGTATCCGGCTTGCTCTTGTCATCCATTATTTGAACATACGTGGACGTCAGGCTCCGTTGAACAACGATATCATCGACTTTTCCCGTCTCGTGTTTTTCGTTGATACGAAAGACTCCATTAATCAGTCCAGAAACATTTTCTTAATGAAATTTGTTATGAAATACAGTGACTCCGATAATCGATCACATACACTTTATATCAGAATAACTTTTTTACAAATGGACCAAACTACTTTAACTTTTCTGTATGATTAGAAGAATTAGTTTAGTAAATAATGTCTAATAAACATGTTGAACAAATACATTTGTTCGGAATTGTGAGAAGAAAATGGTGAAAGTGTAAGTAATGAACATTTTTTAAATGCGTTTTGTAGACTCGTATAAGTTATATGCGTGCTGCAAATTTGGTTAATTGGTTTACGAGTTATAAACAATCGAATTTCTTATAAATCTTTACGACATTTGATCGTTTATAACTTTATAACGATATTCAATGATGTTCTACTTTATAGTTTTAATGTATATTTTTTATTCGTCAAATGTACGTTAATCTATAACCATTCAAAAATATAAAACAATTTCAATATTTGATACAAAAATATTGAAGAAGTTTTAAAGAGAAAATGAAAGATATTTCACAAAATCACGTGGACACGATTGTTGCCAGAGATCCAACTCCATCGATCGCGTTCTGCGGTCAAAACTGCGTTGTTTACGTTCGTTGTTTTCCTTTTTTTGTCCGCAATCCATCCGAGACACACAGCGTATCTTGTGCGCAGAATAATTAGCAGCGTTGTGCAAGATGCATACTGGGTCTAACAAGGTTAGCTAGTCTGGCCTGCGGGGGCCCTACGGCGAAGGAGGCGCCCCTGTTGGATCCTTCCGTTTTTTCTGCGGGGAGACCAACGGTCGGATGACTCATCGGGCCCTTGCTGGTGGCTACGACGATGATGATGATGGTGGTTACGAGCCCCTTCCAGAACCACCCCGTTAACGGTGCATCGCGCTCCTCCACGTGCACGTCTCTTAGTCATCACTTTTTTTTCTCTCCTCTCCGCCTTCGTTCTTTCTTCCTTTCCAATTGCTCTCCACCCCGCTACTCTCTCCCCCTCCCCCCCTCTCTCTCTCTCTCACTTTTGCTCTTTCGTTCTCTGCCTCACCGAACCTGCAGCCATCTCTTTCCCTTTTCACGTCGCTGTGTGTTCACCTGATCGGCACACGTGTTAAATAGTCGACTAGTAGAGAAACCGGTGTCTAGGTCAACGTACCGGGCGAATTTGCTACTGATCGCATGAGTCACCGGTTGCTGGCGACGCACTCGACCCGGGACACCACGACGGGTTCGGCAGAGTAGGATTCGTGGAATGCGGATTAATCGAGTGTCGACGAACGTTTCGGCCGTCGCCGCCGCCGCCGCCGCCGCCGCCGCCGCCGCCGGTGCGGTGCAGAGCATGCATCCTTGTTTGCATGCGCAGCAGTTTTGTTCTTCTCTTTCGTGGCCGCGTTTCGCGAGAAACACACGGGATAATTATGACGCGTGATACGAATCGCCGAAGAATCTCGAGGATTCGCATTCTTCCGTCCCACAGGTCGTTGATTTTTTTCCACTCGAATACGAGCTTGTTTTTAACTCGCTCTCTCTCTCTCTCTCTCTCTCTTTCGTCCGCTGCTTTCAAGACTAAGGCCTTCCACAACATTACGCAATCTTGTTACCTCGAAAAGTGGCCTGACGATTTCTCCTATAAAGGTACTTTCTTTCGAGTTGTTCGATAGGGTGGGACCAAAAATTTTTTTCTGTGTTTTAACCCTTAATCCTTTGGAGTATTTTAACGAGTCAGACTCGTTATGAAGATTTTAAACAAAGTCCAACAAACACGAATGTCACGCCTTTCCTTTCAGATGGAATAAAATTTGATTTGTTTGTAGTCAATATTTCAGCATTAAAATCCATGTAGCCATACAAAAAATATACATTCTCTTTTCTCTTTTACGACATTTTTGGGGACAAAGACGTTTAAATCACTGTGACTGAGAGTCACCACTACCATACCTCATACCATACTTAAGTAATTGAATAATTGATTAATAATGTAAACAATATTGTGAATAATGGCATAGCAACTTTATGTCAATTTCATGTCCATAACATGAAAAATGTCATGTACAATAGAATTATTCTAGATCGGAATAAATGTTTAATTTTCGAGTTAAAATAGCTCCAACTGCAAACCGTTACTAGTGAGCAGAGGTCACCTACTGTAGCAATATGTAACCTGTTAAAATTTGAATGTGATCAATAAATTTTTTAAAGAGCTGCAATCTAGTCAAACTTTATTTTTATTAATTTTACGAATATTACTTGATTTTTTCAGAAGCTTAGCTTTTGTTTTTAAAAAATACACTTTTCTTACTATAAGGATTATGTAAAAGAAGTAATTTCATTGGAATGACTACTTGTGGATGAAGGTGATCGGGAAATAAAAATATTATATTACATGAATTGTAATTTCTCAGTGTATTATGATGTTGGACATCATTATACATATTCATTTCAGAATACTGTAAATTGATAATGCAAGAACGAAGAAGTACTAAAATTATTATATAATTTATTTTTATTTCATATAAAGATGCACAGACTACTTATGACTAACAATTATATTTCTAAATCAATATGGTATCCCTTAAAAGTAAAAGTAAATAAAAAATTTGTGATGCGACAGTGTGCAGTCACAGAAAAGAAAAAACTATCTAACGAGAAAGGAACGGACAGAATTTCGAAGCGAACGACCAGATCTTGCAAGCAACGATGCCAGTGTTTCGTCGTAAACGTCTATAAAGATGGCCGCGGATAGAACAGCGGCTTGCGTAAGACGAAAAATCGTGACGAAAGTTACCGTTTCGTCTCGTGGAGGCGCACGGTAGCAAAAAGGTGGTCGGTTCGGCGACTGAAATTCCGAGAGGCCGTTCCCCAAATAACGCGTCGTAAAATATGGCGGGTACGATAAAGTTGCCACGCGTAGAACAAGGAGAACGGTACCGCTAATTGGTTAATCGTGTTCATCGCCGTGCGGACACCGCGGAAACTCAAAGCCAGTGGCGAGGATAAAATTTTTTGCCCGATAGCAAGGGTGTTCCGAAGCGAGTAGTAAACTAACCGAAAGTACCTTTCCACGAAGCCGGCTGCTCGGTACCGAGAGAACGGAGCCAAATTAATATCTTTTCGTGACAAGAGCGTGGAATGATTCACTAGCCTGGCCATCGACGACGAGTGCCTGTCCCGCCGCGCGCCGTCTACCTACTTCATCGTGCTTCATCCTCGTCTCGTTCTCATTTTTTTCAAACCAGTCAAATCAACCGACGTGCTTTACTTATTACTTGCTTGAGAACATCAATCCAACACTTCTTAACCCGTATTCGTTCGTTCTTTCTACGCGACTAAATCTTTTTTCACAATCTTACAACTTTTCTACCATTTACCCAAAAAGTCGTGACTAAACAGTGGATCTTTATGCATTTATGGCTTTTCAAAATTTTCAAAAAATACTACGAGATAAAATTCCACAAAATTTGGTACGATATTTATTTATTTCAGATCTACAAATGCTGTTACCACTAAAAATCAGATTTGTGCGTCAAATCCAAGACACACAAGCTAAATAAAAATTTCCATCTTCTTTTAATTATTTTACTAAACTGAATACTAATACTTAAATGTTTTAAATGGTACGTAACAATTTTTGTTGTAAATGCATAAAATCCGCAGTCTAATTATTAGACAGAGCGGATCTTTATGCAAAATAACAATTTTTTACGTGAATTACCACAAATTATAGTGTAATAGAAATTCCTTTTTGCTGTTTTCAATTACACTTAATTTTTCAGTATCTAATTTCAAATTATCAAAGTTACGTTTATTAAAAACTATTGCTTTCCGATTCGAAAATAAAATACAAGCAGGTCGTTGTGACTACAATTTTCTACAATTGTTTCTCAACTTTTTACAAGCAGGCGAATTAATATTTTGTAAAAACTGCGTCATTTTTCTCCAAAGAAAGTCTTGACGACTCTGAAAAACGGGCTTAAAGTAGATACGTATATCGGTCAACGACTTCGTAATATCAATCTGATTATTTTGTTATCAGTGTTAGCTTTGTCGAGGTAATCGATACTACTATAATTTTTAGCAAACTTTATCGCTTTTCGGAGCTTTGCTAGACTAGTGACGTAACAGGCTTTCGTGAGATTGACGTAATCGTCACTTGAGGTATGAAAAGGCTGCGAAATGTTACTCTAAGATCCTATTGTATCCCAGATAGCGCAACGACGTCTTGAATCTCCGACGAACGTCTTCCGAACGTCTTCTAAACGGCTTTTCTTACAAAACTGTACGTCTTTTAAACGTCTTTAAAGCGTCTGAAATAAGACGTCTTTAAAACGTCCCGAGAAAGGCGCGCGTCTTTAAAACGTCTCTTTAGGATGTAAGACTTTCAGATCTAAAATGGACGGAAAACGAACATAATCGAGACGTCGTGTGCTATCAGGGATGTATACAGTAGGACTTCGATTATCGGAACCACCGATATCCGAAGTTTTCCAGGTCTGAGCGGATCCATGTACAATATTATTTATCGTACAGATTAATACAAATTTAATCTGACATTATAAATAATTATAAATAATTGTTCTAATATTTTTCTGTTTAGTTTGAATAATAATATGTTGATAATGTTCAGTTCGATTAATAATATTTTCAATATTTTAGTACCAATTTAAATTTGCATCGCCCTACTCGACATCAAATCGTCGAAACAACGCTAATCGTTCAATTTGCATTTCCAATTTCGAGAAAATGTTTTCACGGTGGCGGAGACCGTAAAAGAAAATCGGTTTTGTCACGGCAAGAAACGTGAAAGCTCATGCATCTTTTATTCCTTTCTCTTTGTTTCAGAGTTGAAGATCTCGCGGTTGTCGCCCGAAAAAATTTCATATTCCACAACAGGCGCCGCTCCGCACCGCACCGCACCGGGGGTGTCTCCCGAAATTACGAAATCGTGGAGTCGAATTACCGGCACGCGCAAGCTTTCTACAGTGTCTTCTGACGTCACAGGAGAACAAGGTATGATTCACTATCCAATCCTTCCTGAGCCACTTGCCTCTCCGCCCTCTCCGGTGTTCCCTCTATACACAGAGGAGAGGGACGACTACCACCCGAGCGTGCGTTTGGCGAAAGCACACGCCGGAGCCTCTCAACAAAATAGAGAACGTTCGTTGCACAATCAGACGTTGCCCCCTCGATGGCATGGCGGAACCGAATCGTGACGCACAAGTCGGCCAACCAAAAGCACAGGTGACACGATTCCTCGCCGCTCGATTGCTGCTGAGAATCCAAGCCGGTCCAAGTGACTTGACAGTGACTCAACGAAGCGTCCACTTGCAGAAGATACCGTCGGCAACAGGTCCAGAGAGTTTTACTCTTAAACGGACACCTAGCTTCAGTTGTGGGACTGTTTAGATGTCTGAGTCATCACAGGACGAACAGACAGAAAATTAGCCTTGTAACTAAAAGCATATCACCGTTGTATCATATTGATACTGGAATCTCGAAAAGATATAGTTGTAATATAAAAGTAGACTCTGATATACTAACAATATATCCAGGTTCAATTAGGACTTTGCAAATGATTTTTAGCGTAGTTGTGTAAATTAGACATTCTGTCCAGAATCCCCAGATTAATCCCTTTACAGTGATTAAAACGTCTTCATCGCCAAAAATGTCGTAGAAGAGAAACTAATACATATATTTTTTGTTACATTGATTTTAATGTTAAAATATTGATTACAAACAAATCAAATATTTTTTCATCTAAAATGAAAATCGTAACATTTATATTTGTTAGACTTTGTTTAAAATCTTCATCACGAGTCTGACTCGTTAAAATACGGCAAGGGGTTAAAAGAAAGGAGACATTTAGGTGGGCTCCCTCAGCCGAGACACCCTGCATACTATGAAAAATCGATTTAAAAGATACATGCATCCTAAATTTCTTAGAAATGACGTAACTCGCTGCACCGTTGAAAGAACGATGGTTCCCTTCGACTTTGAATGGGCCCTTTATCCTGGCACACATCTTCCGGAACTGGTCAAAAGTCGTGAAATATGTCCGTATGTAACAACTATCCAAGAACAGCACGCAAAATCCGCGTCATATTTCCCCCCTTGATCGACGTGATTCGCAGGATGGGAACTATCGGTGTTGTAACGCGTGGCAATATCATCGTCGTAACAATCTGAATGCAATTAAGAAAAGGGATTCGTGTCTATAAATAGCCCGAAGATGCGAAGTTACCGGCAACGATTCATCGATTCACTGATTCACGCGTCTTTTATCAGTTTGATAAGACATTCTGGTCTCTATCCCGCGCCGCCTCGCTTAATGTAGGTCGCGCGCTTCGACTTTATCGTAAAATTTTTTGCTTTCTCGTCCCCGTGGAGCATATACCACGGCGTGTTCACACAGCTATTTATCATTTAAACGAACGTAAGCGATTATCAGACGTCGACACGAGACTTGGTTTACGAATCGAGGAGGAGTGTTAACGGGACCACCGTTAAATATTTATACCTCGATCGAGGTTATCGGGTACCCGCGACTCTTCTCGCAAGTCTGAGCACACCGTAACCCTCGTGGTGCGGTGGAATCTTGGCATTTGAACGGAGTCATCGGGTGACCCGTCCACTAGGATGGAACGCAAAAATGCAAAATTGTTTTTCTTAATTATTTCATAAAGTATTAATTGTACAGAAAAAGTTTTCGAACAAAAAATGAAGCTCGTAAAAAGTTCAACAAAGAAAGTCGTATACATATTTTACGTAATTCCAACAATTTAGTTCGTGCCGCCAAAAATGCCCCCCGCAACCATCATTCCCATCAAAAAAGAACCTTGCCTAACTCAGTCCTAACCCAGTACCTCCCTTTTAGGGACTTTCTTCTCTAATCAAGGATAAGCTTTGGCAAAAATTTCAGCAAAATCGGAGGGTTGTCGCTTTCGGAAGTTTATCCCTCCGCTTGAACATGTTCGCGGCGCGAAAAGTAAGAAAAAAGAAATTAAAGAGAACAGGAGAAGTTCGCCGTAACTTTTACGAAAATAACGTCCTTGTCGAGCTTGTTTGCCCGCGATAAGATTTCCCGCGCTCCCATCTTGTATCGCGGCGGTCGTTAGTATTCCCCGCGAGCCTCGAGTCTCGAATTCGCCGGGACAGATTTTTTTCTGGCTGACTAGGCAGGCCCCCGAAACAACGAGATAACGAGTGCACCTAACCCAGCAGACTGGCTGCTTCGGTTTCCGTGTCTATATCCGCGGATTCGGACCGGGGGAAAAAGAACGAGCTCTCTCAACCGACCCAGCTCTCTCTCTAATTATTCATCATCGTGCCCAACCGGGAAAAACAAAAATGACCGAGCTCGCTCGTTCACTCTGCGCTAATACTTTCATCCAAAGAGGATTCACCGAGCTCTCGCATCGGTCTGGATTAACGAGGACTTTATTTGCCTCTGTACTCTTTTTCCACCCCGAAACACGTTGCTTCGTGCTGCCCGGACGCCGACCGGGATTATCAATTTTCTTCGGTCGATGACTCGAAAGATTTATCGCCGGGAAAAAATGTATGTTGTCGTCGAAGCATACGCAAACTCGTTCCTATTAAGAGGATATATTCTAACGTGACAGCTATGATTTTAAGCTTTCCTGCACATTTCGAATATTAAGTGAAAGCTATTTACTTCTTTTTCGAGAATAATCGTAAATTATTTAATCCATATACAGGGTGTCCCCAAGTGTCGTATTTTCTCGAAAGCAGTGGTTCTTGAGGTCATGTGAAGTCATTTTTTTACATGATCATCCTTTCAAGGAAATACGACATACCATGGATTTGATTTTGAAAATGTCAAAATTGTTGACAGAGAACAGAATTTACAGCAAAAATTATTATTGGAAACTTCTAAGATTCATGAATATTACGCAGCATTACTAAATCAGTAATGGATTCATGATGGAATTTCCAATCACACAATATGTAACCTTTAATGTTCTCACACACAAAGTGTAATGCATGTATTTTGGTTTTTCAAGCATTATGAATGCTAATTATTAACTTACAATAACAACGATATGGTATACAATTATAAGTGAATGTACTGTTGCTATAAGGGAATACGTGATTCATATTTACCGCCAAATATTGACGTTAGAAATATGGATCTGTGAGTTCTGATTGGTCGAGACATTTTTACATCGTTGCTCTGTTCCGTCATATGTTTTGTTCTCCCTTAGGTTCTCCCTTAACGTTCATATGCCTTCAGTCCACTGCCTACCGGCATGATGTAAACATGTACCTTCTTTAAAGACATTTTTACCAACAATGAATTTATAGAATCAGTTTAATTAAGCAAGTAAGTTTTAAGTCAAGTGGCAATTCAGAATTATTAAATTTATACTAAAGTATTTTACAGACGCCAAATTTCTCCCTTGAGAATGATCCACTTTAGGATCGAAACGTCAGGAAACTTCTAATTGCAAAATTGCTTAAAGGTTAAAATTAGATCGAACCTGTAGCGCTGACATTACGGATTTATTTGAAATACGACATTTTTGGAAAACTCTGTTTAATTAAATTTGACTGCAGTGGTGTACGTAAAAATCGTATGATTGAAAAAATGCCTGTCTGAAATAAAGAAATTAAGCTGATTCTTATTTAGTATGCTTGTGGCTACGGTTGGCATCGAGAACGGAAAGTGTTGAAAAAAGTCTTTTGTCTACAATGCTGGATACTTTTTGTTGGAATTTGTACATATAATGTATATATAAAGTTTAATGTATTATATGTTACAATAAGAGGTTGGATCGTAAGCAAAGTTATACACTTTCGGTTCTCTCAGCGTTCTCGCGACTTCTCGGTACACGCACTGTCTATCGCGGATATGTTATCTCACTCTCTCTCTTTATACTCTCTACACACTGTGCTGATCTATACTCTTGACTGTCCAGGACTATACTAACGCTCTCGTCGCTCAAACGGCTTTCCCCCAAATCTTACATAGGCATAGAGTTACAATTACTTAGAGAGTAATTTCTCATGCGCTTCGCGCCTAAAACCAAATCCACACTTTTCCGTTAGCCGGGCGCAATCAATAATTATAATTATACTATAGGTCTGGGTTAGGAACCCAAAAAGAATGCTTATAATTATTAGTCTGGGTTAGGTTATAATTGGTTAGGTTATAATTACATATGAATTGTAAACAAAATAGTTTTACCCAAAAAGAATGCTTATAATTATTGGTTGCGCCCGGATAACGGAGAAGTACCTAATGCTGTAAAAACTAGAGATAATATATTTTGATGACACATCAACGACAGCTACACATGTGTTGAACATGTATAATTTATGTTCTGTCCAGTAGTATTCGAAATGCCATGGCAACCATTTCTAACAACACGGACATATATGTAAAAAATTAATTTTTTAAACACGTATCGCTAGAGTAACCCCTTAACCGCTGTCCGTCTTTCGAAGGGAAAGGCATGAGATGCACTGACAGACCTATTAGCTATCCACCCCCACCCCCCGCTTTCATACACGCTTTAGTAGCCTGAAGTGACTCCAGCAGGTTGGACAGTTATTATGACTATTAATGCATCCCAGGGCTTTTCTTTTTCAAATAATGCGTCGTAGCTTCTGACACGATGGATGAATACATAATACATAGAGACGAAGAAGTTAGCAAATCAACCAACGTGGAGTAACGTCTTTTTATTTTTGATACCAACGAGTACATTTGTTATTTGAATATCAATTAGTTAAAATGTTGTGTATTTTCTAGAAAAGCATTTCTGGGAGAAGCATGAACAAAATATATGTATATAAATGCAGAAAAACATTAGGCATAAAGTTAACAAGCAGAAAAATACCTAGGTACCACACGATGTGTTCAAGACGTCAATTTACGTCCATTTTTTATCTGAAAGTCTTAGGTCCTAAAAAGACGTCTTTTTGGGACGTCTTAAAAAGGTCTTTAAGACATCTAATGGACCTCTTTAAGGGGTCTTTTTGACATACAGTTTTGTAAGACAAGCCGTTCAGAAGACGTTCGGAAGACGTTCGTAGGAACGTCTTTGTGCAATCTGAGTAGTTTTAGGTAATGTAATAACAAATTTAAGTACTCTACATAACAAAACAAAACCTGTAGATAAGGTTAATTAAACTCGGTACTCTCGACGTAGAACTAGCAATAAGTACATGCCCGGAGTCATAAGGGAGTAATTTTATGTCATCATCTACAAACACATCATACGATTCAAAACGCACTATAAAATCGTGTTTCGTCGATTTTGTAATGTGATCAAGCCCAAATAAAACAAAGATCTATCTTTTATAAATATTGTAAAATATTGTAAATTAACCCCGTCTGGTTCGCACAGGATTGAACACGAAGTCAACGGAAAACACTGTAAAATGACAATGGCCTAGGTGGTAAGAGGCACTCGAGCATCAGGAATCCAGAAATCGGATACCAATTTCGGAATGGGCCCGGCTGGATGGGGTAGTCGGGGTCGCAGGTATCGTCTAGCAAAAAAAACAACGGAAAAAGAACGAATCAGAGAAAACGTTCGAAGAAGAAGGAAACTGGAGAAGCAACGCGGTGCAGGATCGCGAACCCGTAATTTCGGGTGGTGTACCCACTTGGACGACGGCGCGGCGGCGGGGGAGGAAGGAGGATGGGATAACCAGTAAACGATTTCTCGGTGTGCATTTATATACCTGCGTGGTCTCCCCAGTTGCAATCCGGGGTCAAAGAACGTCTCTCATTGGCCCCTCGCCGAGCGATGGAAAGGTTTCCTTCTTGGGTGCGGGTGCTGTGCGCGGAGTTAGAATAATTCATCAGTACTTTTTGGCTTCTCGTAATAATTCGTGCAACGCCCACCGATTATGCGCGCGTTGACCATGCCCGCGGGCGATTTCCCATACGGCAACACCATGGGGCTATATTCTCCCTCTCCTCCCCTTTCCTCCCCGGCCCTCTTCCTCCATTAGTCGTTTTTCTTTGTCCATCTTCGCAAGGATAGGAGCCAACTCCCCCTTCGTCCATTCCCACCCCTCAACCACCTTTCTTGCTTTCTGCTCTCTGTCTCTCTCTCTCTCCCTCTCTCTCTCTCTCCCTCCCTCCCTCTCTATCTCTCTCTCTCTCTCTCTCTCCCTCGCGGTTTATTAAAATGCACCGGCGCGGCGCAGAGGAGCAGCGAGGCGGACCCCGTTCTCTTGGTGGCTCCCATAACGAAATTACTGTGATTAGGCCGCTCACCCTCCCACGCTAACCACCGTTCTAACTTGCCCTAATTCTACCCCGCCGCGTACCCCCGTCCCGTGCGCGCGTTGTTTTTCCTCTCTCGGCCGCGATCAGCCAAGGTCCCTAGGACTCCTCCGTGAACGAACGACGCGTCATGTCGCTACGGACCGATCCCCTAATGGCCTAATTTTCTTTTTTTTCTCTACTGCGAACCGTCCCGAGAATTTAGGTGAAACTGCCATAATTTCCTAAACCGCCCCAAGACGGGACCATCCGAAACGATGCTTCCGACCCCGTCGAAACTGTTCGGGCCGATTTGTCTCGATTGCACGTTTAATTTCTGTGTTTCTACACGGTAGCTCAGTCCTGTGCGTGACGGAATTTGTCACGGTATGGGGACAACGTCGCAGGGGTCCTTCGTCGCGTAATTACGGGATTTATTCGTCGGTGACCTCAACGCGACGCTGTAACGTTCACTCGGTTGGAGTCGTTACCATTTTTTTTTTATATGAACTTTTATGTTTCACAACAAGTTTGTTGTGGACGCACAAATCGTCCTGAATTACAAAATTAAGGTAAGCATTTACTGTCACGGGAATCCATAAAACAATTGCAACTCAACCTAAATCATTGAATACACTATACAGCCACATATACTATACACCCACATATATTATACAGTCGTATATACTATAGACCCACATATACTATACAGCCGCATATAATATACAGCCGCACATACTATACAGTCGCACATAGTACACCGTCCTCCAGTGTGAAAGAAATACAAGTGATTGGCAATAATGGAAGAGAAATGAGGAAACCGCATAAATGGAGACATAGTTTACCATGAAAAAGGAACTAAAAAATATCAAATAATTTATATTATTCAAATAACTACTGATACACTGTATTCTTAACTTTATTCTTCATCGCCGGTAAAATAGCCGAACTCAGGTTTTTTATTTTACAATTGTTATAATGACGCTTTCACTGGAAATGATTATACACATTTTTGTATCCAAACTTATTATTACCATAAAAATCACAGAAAATCCATATAAATTCTTCGATGTCATTTTTATAAGGCAACACATGCCAGCCATGTTTAGAGCTCGGTAGATTTAGTGTTAAGAAATAATTGACTTCAACAATACTTTAACGATCCGAGAGAAATGGACCTGGGGAGCCGAAAATTCATTAATCACCAGGAAAGACGAGTAGCTAAATACGAGACACGTCTGACAAAGGGAATAATCGACGTCGAGAGAGGTCCACGCGAAGAAAAACATCTCGCGTTTCCCTGGAAATTTCATTTCTTCGATCACCTGCAACGCTCTATTCAGTAAACAACAATGGCCGGGTACGCGAGACTATCGGCTATCGATACCGCAGCGAAGAGTTTTCCTCGCTAGCGATTCACCCTCTCGCTCTCGATCTCTTTCTCTCTGTCCCGAGCTGATTCTCGGTAAGGGGCCCGAAAGTCTCAGAAAACCACGATGAATTCCAGGAAGCCGGGTCCCCTCTGGCTCGGTGGAAGGGGGACCCTTTTTGTCCACCTTCACGGACCAGATCCCATAAAGATAGGGGCAGCAGCGCGGAGAGCGACCAGTTTTCGGGGCCCCATGCCATTTATTACGTGACGTGGCGCGAAGATCTTTTCACGGCGCAGATCCTACGAAAACGAACGAGAGAAAAGGCAAGGCCAGATGTGAAACCACCGCGTCGCGTCGCGTCGTAGCGTCCTAAGAGATCCTCTAGACTGGTACCTTCGGTTCGGAACCTCCGCCGCTCTGCTCCGGGTGACTGTCCTTCTCCCCTTGCAAGAGGACACTGGCAATCTCGTGTTTCTCTTCTGGTCATTTCTCCTGCGTCCGTCTTTCTCTTTCCGTGGGTCACGTTTACACAAGTGTTCTTCGCTAGCGCTAACCACACATGAGGGTGAAAAGAAATTAGAACTGTGAAGCAGCTTGGTCCAAAGAGGATGATATTTCGAAGCGCGGCTGGCTGGCTAGTCTCGTTTGCTAACGAATCTCTGGACATTTGTCCCTGTCCCAAGGGAAGAGACCAGATTTTTAGATAGGTCACGACCTCACCAGGACCGACTTTCGTCGTTCGACCGGATTACCGGTCAATAAGGGCTTTCGACACGGAGCGACCTGGCGTTCATCCAACTCCATAAATCTCACGGCCGCAAATTTACACTGTTATCTGTAGATTAACTTTATCTGACCGACCTTCCTACGCTACCGCCGCTTCCACCGAACAGCGGTGTACGCGCGCACCAGACAGCGAGTCGCTTCGGTTTCAGCTGAAAGCAAGTGTGTTTAATCATCGCCGCGGACTATTCTGCTACGCGCGGATTTCCCTGGTGGTGAGTCAGGCAGACGGAAAAGAAAGATTTATTCTTGTTTATCAAATACCTGAGATTAGGGAAGTGGATTACAAATGCTCGCTAGATAACGAGCGATTACTAATACTCTCCAGATAGTCTTCGAAGTTGCTTGCATGATGCACGACTTTTTTAATGTCGTCGCGATTGCGATTGAATACCCTCGCAAGGAAGTACATATAGGCTAATAATTAGACTGCGAATTTTATGCGTTTATGATGAAAATGGGTACCTTCACTTTCAAGTAGTGGTTATAGAGATTTAAAGACATTTTCAGTTTAATAAAATAACTGAGAGACGAATTTTTTATTTGGCTCCTGTGTTTTGCGATCAATGCAAATATTTTTTCATTCTGATAAAGTTAATTATTTTTATAATAGAATTTTTTATAAAAGAAATTTTTTCTTTGGCTCCCGTGTCTTGCGATTAATGTAAACATTTTTTATTTTCTCATTTCGATATACACAAACTAATTATTTCTGTGAGAAAGTTTTCTAGAGAACAGAAACACTGACTCTCTCGAAATATTCTGAACCCTTCAGAGAAAATTTCAACGTTCCTGATACATCCTCGAAATAATTAGTATAATATCTCGCAGAGACATAGAACGCGACGGATTCCATGAAAACAGACCAGTGAACCGGCGGACAGGTAGAAGCCGACGGGGCGGCGGGTAGTCTAGCCACATGGACCTGTCCGTACCTGTCCCGACCTGTTCCAAGTCGCAGGTGCATACGGTCGATCCGAGCCCGGACTAGTGGAAGAAAATGATGCCCGGGTCGATCGAGAAAGAGGAGGACAAAGGGAGACGAAGGCAAATCTTTTGCGTCGTTGAAAATTGCTGGTCCGACCCGGGACACCGGTCCGTCCCGTTGAGCAGCCACCCAAACACGTCAAGTAACGCTGTGATCTCGATAGGAGGCCTTATCTATCAGTATACAGCGGACCTCTATGCAAAATAACAATTTTCTCCCTGAATTCCAACAAACTCGAGTGAAATAGAAATTGATTTTCTCTCTTAATATTTTTAACAAGTTCAGAAGAATATAACGATATACTAAAAATCTTACAATATTTTTACTGTTTCATATTCCACCTACTCATTTTACAATAAAATCCGTTGTCTACTTATCAGCGAGGATTAACGACGCTGAACCAGCGGTATTTTCCTTGGGGAAAATATCGAAATATTTGACTTTGCGATTTAATTAATCGAAGAAAGTGCCCTCGTTTAAACCAGCGCACAGTGGCCCCAATCGACGACAATTAGCTGTTCACAAAACTTTTAGCGTAGCTTCAACATTTAAAGTCATAGTAAAGTAGGTATGACGTCAGCTATAACATTATTAAGTGAAAAATATATAGTACCAATTACAAAATCAAAATGATATTAATTTTTTATTAAAAAAATTTTTTTTCCATTTATGTTGGAAACATTTTTTTGTTGATAAGATTTTATCGCTGTTATATCAGCTTACAATAATGTTAACGGAGTAATCGCGTTGGATCGTGTATTAAAACCAGCGTTGTAGTTCCACAAAATATATACTTAATTGATTTAATATACATATGTTTTTAAGTAAGAAATCATAAATAAAATAATATCCTTTGTTAGGTGCATACTACTTGACTCTCCGTGCGCTTTAAACAATGATACATTTTTTGACGGACAACGATTGGGCCGATTATACAAGCAAACGTATGTTGGAAACATTCCACTTTGAAAGAAGGTGTGACTCCTTGTGACTTAAAATATATTCATTGTTAATTGTATAAAACATTCACGATTCTCTTTAGTTAATCGAATATTCATTTTTTAAATAAATTATAAGCAATATTTCTTATAGACAACAGCATTCTTAAGTACGAGAAATATACTATTGATAAAAAGATAGACCAATATTAGTAAATAGGTTCTCCAGGGTATCGATAAATGCGGAGTCACTTTCACGGTGAAAATAGCGCTTACGTTCATATTTAAACGCTTTGTCTGACTAGAATTTCGAAAAAATCCAATTGATTTCATCGTTTTCAAAATTGCTGAACAATTATAAAGTGATAAAAGTCTATATGTACGAGAAAGTTGATTTTTTAACAAATGAATAGTCAATTCATCGACTGAGATCACTGTGCAGCATGCCGAAACTGGAATCGTTCCACGCCGTTCGAAGGCAGCATGATAAACTAATTTCGAAATCGGGATTCGTAGAAAATCGACGAAAGGGACGAAAGGCTCGATACGCGAAACGTGCTCCTGGGAACGGAGGAGACGGCGAGCTCTAATCGTTTGTCTGGTGTCTGTCTGCCTGGCGACTGTCTGGCTCTGTGCCCCACTGTGTCCCCGTCGGCCGACTCACGGATCCACTTTCTACTCTTTCGGCGCAATCGAAGAATCCTTAATCACGGATCGAAACAGTGGTTCCAAGAATCTTACAATATATTATCGACTGCTTGAAAATGTATGTTACACCTGTTAACAAGTCTTCATAATTACTAGATTGCGGATCTTTATGCATTTATGATGAAATGAACTGGGTGAAGTACAAAACAGTGAAGAATATAAAATATCTAAGAATATTGTTATGTTGTTTTCAACGTAAACAAACTTTTTTTCAACTACTCTTTCCCACAATCGATGCAAAATATTTCTATTTCGCATAAAGATCCGCAGTCTAATAATTCCAACACATAATTCGCCCTTTATAAATTATCAGACAAATTTAACCAGGGAAACTGACGATTATACAAGTTGTACTGTCGCCACGTTTGATAATCTAATCGAAAGCTCTTTCGAATAAAAATTAATCAATTTTCCAATTGAAGAAAATTTTTTTCTTTGAATGTGCATTGAGTGGTGCAATAAAACATGCAATATGTTACCATTTTAATATGTCCTCTACACTAACAAAACAACGTCAGAATGTGCTGAATAGTAGCCACATAAATTTTATGACCCACCCTTTGTATTGTATGTGAACAAAATTTTGGGAGATAGTTCGCCATTCCACGATCGGATTTAATGATTTCGATCGAAGAGGATAGGGAACGATAGAACCGAACCGCAGAAGTATAATACACGAGACACTTGACTCGCTCACTTGCCAAATCGATTAACTCTATAAAACAGAAAGTGGAGATTCGTGATGAAATAATATAGTTATGACTGAACCAAATGCTTGGACACTTAAATTTAAAAATTATTAAAAATTTTTCCAGACGCGGTTTTTCTCTTTCTTGAAAATGATCCACATAGGGATCGAAACGTCGAAAGTTTAAATCAAACTCGCAAATTTGCTTTTCTGTTAAATAATTGATCGAACCATTGCGCCGAAAACATCATCAATTTATATATCAACTTTTATACGATCGAGAACAGGATAAGAAAATATTTAAATTTAAAATATTTCGAAAAGTGGAGGTAATCGATTTAGCCTGTAAACGACTCGTTTCTCACGGCGTGAGACAATACTATTACCATTTGCGCGGTTGCTTGTCGTTAGTTACCAGTTTCGGCCCTCTTTATTCCGTTTCTGGGAAAAAAGATCCACGGCACAGGAAATTTATCGGGCAACATTTGTAACCAACTAGAGGCGGACTGCGTTATCGGTTTTATCGTGGGCGACGCGCGACCGGGCGTCCTCCGTGAAAAATTGTCTTCTCTTTTCGTGATCCCCGTCTCGCGGAACCCCGGTCGGATTAATGAGATTTTTACTGCCGCGTCCTGTACGAACACGCAGAGGCGCGACCGGCCCGCAGATCCCACACGATTAGAAACGCCTTATTGCGAAATTATTCGTCGGCCGACTTCCGGCCGCGATCCATCCGCCCCCGGGGCTCGACCTGCGAACAAAAACCGGGCCCGCCCGGGTCGAAGCCCTCCTTTTCATCCGAAAAGATTTTCTCGTCCAGCGAAACCGACGCGACGGTCATTTCCGCAACAAGTTATACGATACCGTGCGTGTGTTACGACGCTGAGAATTTTTTACGCTATACAAGGTGGTCCAGTTAACAGGGGTATTCTTCTGGTTTTCGGGAGTCTTTGGGATTTATTTATTGGAAAAACTATCGAACCTTTCGCATCAAAATTTTGCACACATGTTTATTGATATTTGAAGCACATGTGCGATTTTTTTCTAGTTACAGTAATTGAAATTACACGAGTTATATATTTTTTTATAAAGCATGTTTCGATAAACATGACTCGATGGTCTTTCTACTGATCGGAATAAAAAAGATGAAGTTGTTTATTAATCGAGTGTAGTTATCAGAAGAAATTAATAATCTTGATTATTTGAAAAAACAAACGGTGATCACTAGACGTTACGTTTTATTTATTTATACTTCGTTGCTGTACGAAGTTTCCGGAAATCAAAGGTGCTATGCATAAGATCCACAGCCTAACGTTTTAATGACTAATAACATTACACGAGCCTGTTTATTGGACTTAAAATAACGATCATAATAGGTGAATAAATAAGTAAATTTATTAAAGATCTCACAAAGGTTCCTTTATGATCTCCGTGATTGTAAAACGAGGCATTATGAATAATATATTTTGACTGATTTGATATCTCGAACGTTAATTGCTTGTTTTAATGGGGGATGGGTCAAGTTTCAATATAACCTCTGACAGTACTCGGACCTGTGATATACCCTTACGTGATTCTAATGAAAAGTATTATAATCAGTGTATAATCAAACTGATTTAATACACAAAACTCGATTATCTGACCCTCCGAAGTCTTTATACAAGGCTTCATATGTACATATGTAAAGTGTGATTTATGTACAACATTATTTATTGTACAAATCAATAGAAATTTAATCTATCATTATAATTAACCGTTTCTTACCGTTAATTATCAGTATAATTACCTCTTTATCTTGACATTGGATATAAACCTAAGAATTAACGATGAGTCTTTTCACTTAATTTCTTGAAAATTACTTGGTAATTGTTAGGTTTAGGGCTGACGAAGTTGAATACTTTTTTACTAAGCATTCGACATTTTTCCATATTTTGGTATCAAAAATATAACATTCCATTTAAAACGACAAAGTTGACCTTGAAATTTCCGAAACGCTTTCACCAAAAAAAAGTAAATAAATTGTATTGGCTGAACTCAGGGAACCAAAAAATTTTTTCTAAATGCAATATTATACAATTTGACGATAAAATGATAAAACTGTAAGCTCTAGTGCGCGGAATTCACTCGTTTAAAAGTTATATACGAGTAAAGTTTCTCGATTTCAAGCGCGTTCGAGGGGTTACAACGCTGCCATATTGGTTTCCAGACAAAGGAGTGGGTATGATGTACTGATCGAATCCGCTAAGCATGGGTTAGATCTGGTTAGATCTGGGTTAGATCTAAGTGTTGGAATTTGTACATATAATGTATATATAAAGTTTAATGTATTATATGTTACAATAAGAGGTTGGATCGTAAGCAAAGTTATACACTTTCGGTTCTCTCAGCGTTCTCGCGACTTCTCGGTACACGCACTGTCTATCGCGGATATGTTATCTCACTCTCTCTCTTTATACTCTCTACACACTGTGCTGATCTATACTCTTGACTGTCCAGGACTATACTAACTCTCTCGTCGCTCAAACGGCTTTCCACCAAATCTTACATAGGCATAGAGTTACAATTACTTAGAGAGTAATTTCTCATGCGCTTCGCGCCTAAAACCAAATCCACACTAAGTTGGTTGGATTCCGCGCACTAGAATTTAAAGTTTTATCATTTTTTTCGTCGAATTGTGTAATATTACATTGAGAAAGGTTGAAAATTTTTAGTCCCCTGAGCGAAAGTTTAACCTAAGTACTCTTTACAATATCAACACCTGTCAGATGTACTATTATCCAGAATCAGGTGGTAACTAGACTGCGGATTTTTATGTAAAATCAAAATTTTCAACCAACGTTACAACAAGCTGGAGTGAAATAGACATTAATTTTCTTTCTTAATATGTTTAATACGTGGGAAATAATCAGGGTCGACCGTCAAGTAGTTGGCGCTCTGCTGCGAAGTTCTTTTATAGTGTCTCCCCTGCTCCACTATATATTATTTTACACAATAATAGCTAATTTTTGGGTGATAAAAATAATGAAAATGTTAAAAACAACATACATGTTATTAAAACAAAAATAATCTTGTAAATTATTTCTAAAAAATAGTCCTGGAAATAATGTAACAGTATTTATAAATTCTTCTGTTTTCACTGTTTTCAATCACACGTACTCAAGAAATTGCCAGAAATGCGTAAAACCCACAGTTTAGTGATAACAGATGTAGGCACATACAAGTTTAAAAAAAGTTTAGTTGTGCAGAATTTTTGGAGATACCCGTTAGACTGTGACAGTACATACATTGTAATTACATACATGGAAAATAAAAATTAAATAAATAAAAATAAAATAAAAATTAAAATCTACTCATTTTTGTTATAAATTCGTGGTCTTATTATAAGAATTCCATTAAAATGTTCTTAAATCAATTTTAAATTGTATATTGAACAGCCATGTTTCGCTGTTTTCTTTGTTCTGTTATTCGAATGAGCTAGCTCCGCACAGCCCCTTCCGTTTACGCCAATCAACAGGTAAATCATAATTATAGAACTGATGAGACTGGTGGCATCGGAAAGGCCTTGATATCCCGAGAGCACTGTCTCCGGCACAAAGGATGAGCGAGGTGGCGCGCATCGGGATGCGCGAAGGTCGATGCACGTGAAATTTCGTGGTGGATCGCGTGACCGGCATCACCCGCGGCCGCGGTCAGAGCAACGACGCCGCCGTCGACGACTACGACGACGGTAATGAGGTTACGCGATGCACGTAAGTATGGTAAGAGTTCGTCGTCTCCGCGTACGCTTATTCGTTTCTCGGTGTGTCGGTGAGTCATCGGCATCGTTTCCTGCTGTTGTCCGCCAGTCATAGTTCGTTCGAGTTAACTCGTTAAGGTTGGTCCCCCGCGCGGGCCTGAGCGGGCCGGAGCGGGCCCGGGCCCGTGAACGAGGGCGAAACGGTCCCTCGGGTAAGGACCGCGTACCCGGGGCCTTAAAAAACGGCCGACGCTGCGCCGGATTGGACGGTTGCTGGGCACGAACCTGTTCTTTCGACAAATCACGTGATTCATCTCGCTTCTGACTAACTCGCTTGATATTTCGCTGAATCCCTTCGATGCCTTTCGCCTTGATGAGTCAATGGTCTCTCGGATACTTACCGGATCGTACACACAAACAATGCAATCTGGGCGTACCTGTGCCCCGGGGTCCACGCTGCCGGGCGCACGGACGGGATGTCGCCTGTGTTTGATCCGCGATACTAGCCCGATAAGCGAATTGGTACCTTGCTGACCGCGTGTCATCGCCAGCATGCTTCAGGCAATTGTTTAGAGATTAATCCGTCGCTCGAAAAGTTGGCCAAAATACGATTTTTTAAATCTTACGTCAAATGAAAAATTTCTGTTGCCCGAGCTATTGGAATATATTAACGACAGTGTACCAGTTTTATTTATTTTTTTAATTCATGTACTCGTCGTTATGCATTCGAAATAGAGACTTTTGTTGTACTCATTCTTCTCTTCGCCCGTTTCTGAAATATCCCTCGGCTATTATGATCGTTTATACGTGACAAAGATGTTGCGTTAATTTTTTGTTTACAGACACTTTTTAGACTGGTATACATTATAGTTTTCAGCAAATTTTCGCTTCCTTATTGTTCGTCTGTTTAAAATTATTCAAGTTCGAAGATAACCTATTACTCACCGCGATATTTCGCGTTTGTAGAATTTTAGGTAGGCGAGTCCCAATGTTCATTCTCGCGCCATTAGAATCTGTAAAGGTTTCTGTTGACAATGCAAAAAAAATTGGCTGCCAACATTTGCCGATACGGCTTTTGCATTAGTTTTCGTATCGCGATGTATGGAGCAAACCAGTGCGCGTCTATAATCTGGCAGAAAGATGTTTCGGACGAAACTGAATCGGTATTCGGTCATCTATAAACCCCAATACAAAAGATTATAAAACATTTTGTTTTTTAGTAAAAAATTATGGTCAACTTAATTTTTGAAATGCCATTACGTATTTTTTATTACATTGTTGTAGCTGACGTCATGACGAATCCAATGACTCGCTACACTATTTGTGCGAGTCGTAGAATAATGTTAAAATAGTTTTGGCCAACTTTTTTGGGACAATTACCATTTTTTTCGTTTTCGAAAGCAGCTATCACCGTCGTTGTTCGATAACAATATAGTAATTCATTTCGAGGGACAATTTGGTCTTGTAGATTTTTCTCATTGTTGGGACAGTATGCTTTCTAGGTGCGTCACCGGTCGAGATAGCATTGCTTATGGCTCGAAACAATGATTTACTTTGTCCCCGTGAACGGATTGATAATGGAAGCCGAACAAGTGAGAAGCCAGACCAGTAAACACATCGTGATATCGTATCGTCTGGACACACATAGTTTTGTTTACGCAGCGCATGGATAAGAATATAGGCTCAAGAAATATGGAAACCTTCATTTGAGAAATCGTTATTGAACCTCATTTCTCTCTATGTGTCATCCTATTGTGTATGTATGTGCACGCGATCAATTTTTGTACACGCACGTGTTCTTGAACTTGCGTGCGATTGTGTAAGCTTGTGAGATTCGTTAAGAATCAGTTCTTTGGTGTTGGTCAAGCTTCTTATCAGTTACAAGTAGACAAAAATCGATAGATAAAATGCAAAAAGAATTTCAAAGTACATACTGTCATTCACTACACTCTAGAATGTACATTGTGTTGTAATAAATCTCATAAGAGATTTCCTAATTTTAAAAAAATCGAAAAGTAAACAAGTGTCTGCGTACCTCTTCTAGTAATTAACGCAGACAATTTTTATTTTGCATAAAAATCCGCTAGTTACAAGGAGACAGCGGATCTTTATTCAAAATAAGAAATTTTTTCACCTGAATTGCAACAAACTGAAGTTAAATAGCAATTTATTTTTGTTATTAACATGTTTAATAGGTTGATAATGATATAACAGTATTTTCTAATTCTTCTAATGTTTTTACTGTTTTAAATTACACCTATTCATTTTTTTCATAAACGCATAAAATCCGCTGTTTAGTCATAAGTTTCGAAAATTGATAGTTGACATTTGAAAAATTAATACATAGCGAAAATTATAATACAAAATATATTCTTTCATGTTCAATTTTATGTTAACAATTTTTTATTAATAATTCTTTTATGTTCGAAGCAATTACTCTGCTACCACCACTGATAAGCATAATATGCATGATAGTGAGACGCATACCCACTCCAACCTGCCCCAAACATGAGTGCAAAGGTCAACAAGAGCACGTATGCGGATTAGAATGCGTAAAGCAAAGTCGGTGCGAGAAAAAACCCTGGTATCATCTAATTACATCGTAGAGAAAATTCCTTAACGATGCCATCATTCCCGCGATTGTGACTTCCTCCCCACCCCTCCACATGCTCACGGTGCAGTGTTCTATGTATAGGTGATTCGGGACAATATTAATAACTACGGAATTAATTCATTTTCAATTCTAATGCTTTTCTAAAGAGCACATCAATGGATTTTGAAAAATACAATTTTCATTTGAAAAAGTTTGAAAAATTTCAATGTTTTATCGAATAAGAAGTTTGTTATCAATTTTCGTCGTGTAATTACCGAGTATCCTTCCTAAACAATTTTTTGTCACTTTAGAAAGAATAATAGAAGAAAAAATGAATTTTCCCTAAAGTGAAATTTTTCTAAAAAATGTTTACATAAATCTCGCAAATGGAAAGTAAATATTACAAAGGATTTTAGTAAATTTGATTTTAATATAAATTTTAACGTGTCCGGAAGTGGTATAGAAAAAATCAGGAAGGTATTCTTTTTTTTAAAAAATTTCGTTAAAAAATGTGAAATATATTGTTATTCTGTCACTGGCACGTGTCCGAAAAATGCATTGTTTTTCTGCGTTGAGCTTCGAATTTAAATTTCACCAACAAACTGGTATGGCAGAAATGTATTTCGAGATTCACGACATTTTAAGTCTCGTACTTTGAATTTTTGACTTTTGTGCAGCTGGTCGAGCGTCGCGCGGTGTGCCGAGATTCCCGGTTCCTCGGAAGCAGAGGAGCCAGTTCGGAAGAGCAAAAGTAGGAAAAAATACGTGTGTGCTAGAATTATCGGTTGGAGGTGACATGACTCATCGGCCTGGTATCTGCCAATCGCGGCGAAGGCGGTTAGAAGTAACATCAGGATTGGCCAAGGAAGGCAGCGAAGCGTCGGGCAGTGTTCGTCGATTGGCGGCAGACAATCCAAGGCGCGTGCCCCGCTCGAGCACCGGAGTACCCCTCCGAGCCAGTCGATAAATGTTTTCGAGATTAAACCGCCAACGGATCAAATTAACAATTAGTCTGCGAACGTGCCTGGCTTAATCTACTTCGCAACGAAACTAACCAGTTGATTTAATCGAGCCACTGAACTCTGCATCGAAGTGCTCCGACTCATCCATCTTGATTCCTGGACTAAACGATTTCGGTAAGTGTTGCAACAAAATCTCTATCTCTTTCTCTTTCTCTCCCTCTCTCTCTCTGTCTCTCTGTTATCACGATAAAGTACTCGCAAGATTGAACGCGGGATTAAGTGTTCTCGAAAAATTTACGTACAAATAACATCTAGTACGTTTTCGAGTAAAATAGTCGGGAAGAGCTTCGGAAACTGTCGAGTTGTAAAAATCTACGTTAAATTTCAAATCGGTAGTATAGTATCGGTGGCCTGCTCGCAAGATTAGACGCTGTCATATACAAACAATTTATGTTGCAAAAGGTTGTTTTTTGCACGTCTGCATGGAAAATTCTTTTTCCTTTTTTATTCAACATATTGACTATGTAGGCACGGTCTATGAGCCACTGATGAAGCATTCTTTGTCCTTTTTTATTAAATATACCCAGATAGCACAAAGACGTCTCTAAGACGTCTGCGTCATTGAGACGTCTTCAATGTCCTACGAACGTCTTCCGAACGTCTTCCGAACATCTTCCGAGCGTCTTTTGAACGGTTTGTCTTACAAAACTGTACGTTTTAAAGATGTCCATTAGAGGTCTTTTTTGGGATGTCTGAAATACGTTTCTTGTCTTAGGATGTCTTGTATTAGATAAAAAAAATAAACCTATGCACGTCCACAGTCGAACACCTAACGCACAGACCCAAACAGCTGATGGAAACATGGTTAATGTTTTCCGATGTAATGCCCTGACGCAGTAGAAATACTAATCAAGTTGATTTCCTGTTTTTGATATTTCCTGTGAAACGTTCAAGGTCTATCAGTGTCTAATAGACTTATACTTATCTCTAAATTTTTACAGTACCAATATATTGTTACAAGTATCGTTTATGAATTTTTTTTCAGATTAAAAAAAAATTGAACACCGATTTTTTTACTCCGATGAAAACTGATATTTAAAAAAAAATAAGAACCGATTTCTTTTTTCGGTTTTTTCTCCGCGAAAAACTAAATTAACCTTGAAATAGTTACGCTTTATTTATTCAATAAACCTGTTAGGCACTGATAAAGCTTGAACATGTCACAGGAAAAATTTTAAAATAAGATCAACTTAATTGGTATTTCTATTGCGTCTAGGCATTACATCTGAAGTTACTTACAATGTTTCTAACAGCTCGGTTGGGTCAGCGCGTTAGCTGTTTGGCTGTGGAACTGCTTGTACTAGATTCGCGCCCCGCGTATTTGCAACCTTCTTTTCTTTTTTTTTTTACCTGATCAAAGACGTCTAAAAAACGGTCTGGGATCAGGTAAAAAAAAAGACGTCTTTGAACACGTAAAAAAAGTCGCCTAAGAGACGTCTTAGTGGCGTCTTAGAGACGTCTTAAAGATGTACCGTTTTGTAACAGAAGCCGTTCAGGAGACGTTCGGAAGCCGTTTGGGAGCCGTTCGAGACGTCATCAAGACGTCTGAATGTCTTGCCGGAGACATCTTAAAGACGTTTTTAAGACGCCTCGGTGCTGTGTGGGTAGAACTCGACTGCGGATTTTTATGCATTTATGGAGAAATTGGCTAGGTAAAATATAAAATAGTGTTTAAATATAGGTATAGATAAAATATAAAATGATTACAAAAAAATACAAAATATTTTTATTTTGCATAAAGATCCGCACTCTACTTAAAACAATATATCGGTACTGCAAAAACCCAGAGATTGTCACTTTAGAACTTCCATGTGACATCTGCATATTTAAGACGTCCCGAAAAGAACGTCTTCCATAAGTCTTATTTGAGACATTAAAACGACGTTCCGAAAAAGACGTCTTTTTAAGACTTGAAAAGGACGTACAATGCACGTGTTTAAAACGTCGCGTGCTATCTAAGAATGTAGACATGGTCTCTTAGCCATTGGAGAAAAATTCTTTTTTCTTTTTTATTAAACAAATCGACTATGTAGACATTAGCTACTTATGAAAAATTCGCACGCGTAACAGGTTCGAGGAAATCGTTTAGCGTCAGAACTATGATACGCGAAGACGCTATGTCTGCACTATCCTAAGCGAGGTGAGGATATCTTCTACTACGTCCGACTGTCGCGACCGACTGTCTCTTAGAAAAGTGGCGAAGCGTTATATTATGCGCTCGAAATGTACCGTGCTCTATCTAAAAACGATAAACCGTTTATTAGTCTGCAAGGGCAGGTTCCCAGTTTCCGAGGTTATCGTTAGAGGCCGTCGTGTCCCACGGTTAGCCCACTGATCATACTCTTTTTGTTCTATCTAAACGAACCATAACATATTCCTATCTATCGGACCTTGATGATACCTTACGTCCGCCGGTTATCTGCGATTTCCGCGCGTGTACCTGCATATTACGCCCTCGCAGCTGGGAATGCACCTGCGAGTGCGACTCGCAATCTTACTCGCAACGCGAGCAACCAGCTCTCTCCGGTTTGCCTAGATCTGTGCACCGGGTATTTTTCTTTTTCGTTGCATGTTTCGCCTCTCGTTTTCGGTTTTTGCTTTCCTCCGGTTCGTTTCGTTTCGTTTCGCTGTTGTTGGAAACGTTGAACCTTGACCAGTCTCGAGGACACAGGATAATCTAAAATTCAGGCGCGTACGAAAAGACCACGACCTTGAGCTACGTCATTGCGGTTTGAAGTTTTGTATAAAAGACAAACATGATCGACCGGTTCCCACAAATTTTTTTAATTAATTAGAGCTCGATGAAAATAAAAATCGTGATACTCGAAGATACTTATTCGGGAATTTATAAATGTTAACCCTTAGCATTTAGTGACTCAGAATCACCACTAAAAATTGCTTTAATATTATTCACAATATTGTTTAAATTATTAATTATGTTGGCATCTAATCGGTTACTATAATTTAAGTATTTCATGAGGTATTATATCAATTTCATACCCACAAAATGAAAAAAATCGTATACAGGGGAGATATTAAATTTTCATTGGAGTTAATATTGATTTTAATTTTAAAGATAAATTTTTCGTATACAAGTTAAAATTTCTTAAAAAAATTTTATTGGAATTCATTTAGGCGTAAAAATAATTCCATGGGTAAGTTTAATATTTAGAATGGAATTACTCTAGGGCAGAAGGAAAGTTTTATTTTCGAGTTAAAGTGGCTCCGAGTGCAAAGGGTTATGAGACGAATTCTCGTTCGTTGTATAAAAATTTAATGTTTTTAAACAAACTGTCTACCATATTGAATGCTCAAACTGTAGATCAATTAACGTGCAAGTACTAACTTAAAAGATAAAAATTTAATGTTATTAAACAAAATGTCTTCTACGTTGAATGCACAAACTGTAGATCAATTAACGTGCAAGTATCAGCTTGTACACATGGGAAGAGCTCAATCGTCGACAGACCGCAGCGAAATTAACAGTAAATTTCAAACGAGAAGATTAATATAATTATAAACATTATCTATAATATCATCTACAATATCAGCCTGTTAAGAACCGCCAGATTAATCGCAGCTCGGGAGGAAGATACAAGATAGTGAACCTGTTTCACACAGCCCAGAGACCCCCAATAAACACGAGTAATCTAGATCTATGTCAGTCACGATTTTTCTTTACCTCGACTGACGTCGATTCCGCGCGAAGATTGGATCATTGACTCGGAGCTTCCTGTGCAATCGTGTAAACAGCCGGCATAATTTTGCATGTATTTATACGACTTGCTCGGACGACCGTGGAAAAAGTTGATATCTCTGACGGATCGCCGCACAGTGGAGTACATATTTGCCCCGAAAAGTTGGCCAAAACTATTTTAACATTATTTTAAGGCTTGTATGAATAGTGTAGCAAGTCATTGAATTCGTCTTGACGTCAGCTGCAATAGTATGTAATAAAAAATACTAAATGGCATTTAAAAAATTAAGTTGACCATAATTTTTTATGAAAAAACTGTTTTATAATATTTCGTATTGGAATTCATAGATGACCGATTACCGATTAACTTTTGTCCGAAACATTTCTCTGTCCCATTATCGCCCGCGCCTGAAAAATCATGGTGACTATCAGGCATTTTCAGTGTGATCGCGACGCGAAGCGCACTGCGGTTGCGCCATACATCGCGACAAAAAAAGTAATGCAAAATAATTCTTTTTGCATTGTCAACAGAAATCTTTACAGTTTCTAATGGGGCAAGAAAGAACATCGGGACTCGCTTGGAAGCGTAAAAATGTTTTTAATAATATAATAGGTTATCTTCGAACTTGAATAATTTCAAACAGACAAACAATAAGGAAGTGAAAATTGCTGAAAACTATAATGTATACCTGTCTGAAAAGTGTCTGTAAACAAAAAATTAACGCAACGTCTTTGTCACGTATAAACGATCCTAATAGCCGAGCGATATTTCAGAAGCGAAGAGCGGAATGAGTACAACAAAAGTCTCTACTTCGAATGCATAACGACGAGTACATAAATAAAAAAAATAAATGAAACTGGTACACTGTCGTTCATATGTATATTCCAATAGCTCGGGCAACATAAATTTTTCATATCACGTAAGATTTAAAAAATTGTATATTGGCCAACTTTTCGAGGCAAATGCTTCGCTGTGCGCCGGCCGATTAAAATAGATTTTGCGCGTGGAAAGTTCTATCGTCGATGACTGATAACGCCTCGACCATTGTTTTGTCCACGGACTGTAAAAGACAGACAAGCAGCTTTTGCGGTCGGCAAGCTTGCGGCCAGCTCGTTATCGCGCCCACAAACACCCTCACGAATCCTCCGGTTCCGGTTCTCGATCTACGATCCCGCGTTTACGAAGTCTGCCCCAGCGGTGTGTCCTTCAATCGCAACCGCGATTGATATAATTGCTTCTCCGGAAAGAGAGCGATCCGCTTCCAAGTAACATTCTTACGCAACCGAGTCTGCCTCTCTCGGCTCGTTTCGGGCGAGCTTTATGGCGCGTTTGACCGTGACGAGTTAATGTCCGCTGTCCTGCATCCACGGGGAAATTGATATCGGAACCGACCGGGGATGAGCGATAAGCTGTCGCTCGGAAATAATAGCGAATATCCGTGGCCTCGAAGTAAGGAACGCGATCGGTATATCGAACGCTAGCATCCACCTAACCGCGCTACCATCAATGTTCAATCAACATTGTTTAATTTGACATTATCTTTGCTGGAATTGAAGAAATTGTAACGGGGGAAGAAAGGTAGATGCAGAGTCACCTGATCCAGACTTGTGTCCCCACTCTACCTTCCCCTTCTCCGACACTATAATTAACATATCCAGTTGTTCAAAATATGGAATATTTAATTTCTGGTGGGGGTAGGCAGGTACCAAGAAATTCGAGTTCTAGTTGGGCTGGGTATTTTTCCGGGTTCGGGTCGGGCTGTGTATTTTCGGGGACGGGTCGGGACCCGAAAATTCGTGACACGCGGTAAGACCCGAAGTCGAAATCGAGAGGTTAGTGCCCGGGTCGGGTCGGGTTGGAAACTCGAGGTGTCGTCCCGATCCGAGCACTATTCGACCGGATTTCGACTTCGGGTACCCGAGTATCATTAACTTTCGGGTCCCGACCCGACCAGGCCCGGCCCGACTCGAGTCATTAAAACCCGACACTAGACTCGGATACCTGAAATTTTCAGGTACGCGTCCTAATTTCTTGGTATTGAAGATAATGTAACAGGAAAACATAAAAGATAAAATACACATAAACGATTCTGAAAGCTAGTTGATACTTGAAGTACAGTAACAAAGAAGGAAACGCACTTATATGCCACCAGTGAGACGCGCGTTTCTCCGAATCCAAGAGCCCCGAGTTCTCATGAGGAGGCTCGACAAGTTCCACGAGACCGCAAGAAGCAAAGTATGTAATTCGAATGAGAGCTCCTGTATCCTGATCGACAATCTAGGAACGTGTCAAGAAGAATGTTGGTCACCTCTGAAAATCGTAGAGAAATAGATTTCCGCTGACATTGGGCTCTCACAGAGTTATATCGTGAAATCCCATCGGGTTACGTGCGCATTGTACCCTACGTAGTACACGTGTCTCTGGTGTTTTCGTGCGACTGACTCGTTGCACTTCTCGGAACGGCAACGGCGAGGCGCGACCACTTAGTACGCACTTGGCCGACGGTTTCGGGATTACAAAATGGCCGCATATTAGTTGTATTTCCTGGTACTCGCGCGACCTACCTATAAATCGTCGCGGGCCGCGGCGGGTCTGACGCATTCGCTCGTATCGTTATCGCTTTCTCCTTTATCCTGGGTCTCTGTCTTTCGCCTTCTCTCTCATTCTCTCTCTCTCTCTCTCACTCTCTCTCTCTCTCCCTCTCTCTCTCTCTCCCTCTCTCTCTCTCCCTCTCGCTCACTCCCCACACCCCCCTCCCTCGCCGTTGCGGTTATCAGCGACAAGAACGTATTTGTTTGCAGACAGTCATGCGATGTAAGTGCACTCGCACGTAAACAGAAATGCAGCAGGAGAAAAAGGGGAGGAATATGTAATTAGAGTTCGACACAGATAGTGATTACGGTGTGCGTTCGTAAACCTCTCCGAGTTTGCCTTCTTCGATCCGGATCATCGATAAGACTCTCTCGCAGTTCGATAATGATAATTACACTCGGCCAATTTGTTCCTGGCCGACGATGGAGGAACCGAACACGTGATTTGACAACGCGAAAAATCAACGATTTTATTGCCGTTTGCACAAGATACCCGGCAGAGATCGATCGTTTCCGGTTACGGTCGTCGTACGCGTTATTTCAGCGGGCGGGTTCACGAATTCTCCATAAACAACGTGACCGCGTCTCATCGACACCGTTCACAGTTGGGCAAAACGTAATCCGATTAATGATTGAAAATTACGATCAATATAAAATTCAATTATTAACCGTGGCTACTCCCAGACAGCGCGACATCTTAAAGACGTCTTTTTTACGGCCATTTTAGATCTGAACGTCTTACGTTAAAGTCGTTTGAACGTCTGAAATAAGACGTCTTAATGACGTCTGTTTCGAGACGTTATAAAGACGCCTTTTTCGAACATCTTAGAGACGTCTTAAGGACGTATCGTTTCGCAACAAAAAAGTTCAGGAGACTTCTTTACTGCGTCTGAATGTCCTACAACAGACGTCTTTCAGACGTCTCTGTGCTACTTGGACTGATTACTAAATAATCGGTAATCATTGATTAATCAATAAGAAAGGAATCAGAAGTTGTTGTAATCAATTTTTTGTGATTACTTTATCACAAAATTATTATCACTTAATCTGTACTTTTGCTGTAATAACAATACTGTGGATATGTTTTTCTAGAAATATATATATATTTTACATAGTTATACACAGAAAATCCTTGGAACAAGTTATTTATTTATTTTTAGTGTAATACAACTCTCAACGTACAGATATACATTCCAGATCTGCATAAAATATAATTGATCATTGAATGATTAAAAACTTATTGATTAATGATTACAAATTACAGAAGGTAACCATGATTACTGGTTTATTTCAACGGTGATTAACTGATTAATGATTACAGTTACTATGATTACATTAAATAAGCGACTACAGAAATCGATTACAAAAGAATTAATTACTGCCCAACTCTGACACCGTTGTACAGTGGCTGTTGCGACAATATCGCCGATAAACCACGAGCAGGGGACGAGAGGCGTGTAACCGGAGAGACTCAGGATCGAGTCGTCAGTCTGCGATGAAAAATACATACCTACCGTTTTCCGGTTATTGTTATTCACACTCTATTTTTTTTTGTCTCGCCCTGTTATCGCCTGTCCTTGTCTGTCGCGTGAGGTCACTGCGTTGGACGCGTCCACGCCGCGTCGTGCTTAATAATTTCCCGCGACCGGGCTCTCCTCGCATCCGACCACCGGACATTTGCACAGTATAGGCAATAAATCTGGTTCGATGAACCTGCGCGGATAGGGTGAATACACCGCTAGCACGATAAAAATGATAAGAAATGTAATTCGTAACATCGACGCGCGTGATAAGTACCTTTCCACTGCGATTCTCAACTATTTTTCTTTGCAATCTTCGCTCCGATTGATAGTTAATTTACGGCAGATTTTATATAATAAAAATTAGCAGCTATTATTTCAAACAGTAGAAACATTAGAAAAATTTAAGAGTTATATTCTTTTCAACCTGAATATGTTAAAACAGAAAATGCATTTCTGTTCCGCTCTAGTTTGTTGTAATTCTGGTAGAAAATTTTTTTTTATTAAAATAATAATTTATTAATATAAATTTCTATTTCACTCCAATTTTTTGCAATTCGGAAAATTTTTATTTTGCATAAAGACATATTTCCGAATTATTAATATAAATTTTTACTTCACTCCAGTTTGTTGCAATTCTGAAAATTTATAATGCATAAATTGTACAATGTTGGAATTATATTGCACAGAAGAATTTCATTCGAGAGCATAAATGCATAAGTAATTGGTAATAAAGAAAAATTGATTGCTTGCAATTATCAATTTGCCGACGAAAAAGTGGCAGTAAATGTGTATATTAGAGTATGATGTATCCGTGAAACATGCTAAATTGTATTTTTGTTTGTGATAGCACAGGAAATAATGCGCTTTTGTTCTTACGTGCTTACCGTTTAATCTTCTGTCAGACGCAATTGATCAAATTGGTAGAACAGAATGTACTCGATACTATCGTATTTCAATAATTACTTATCCACTAATCCAATGTGCAATATGGAAATTTTACTGAAAAATAAATGATCTCAATCATTGATTAATTATAATATATGCAATTTATGTGACCATTTTAATACGTTTCCTAACGGAAAGTGCGCGGACTGTAAATTAAATGCATATATTTTTGTTATTGTAAAAATATAAATAAGATTTGTTCTCTTAAAATCTGAATAATTCAACAACCCTCAAACGACCAGAAAAAAAGAAACGTACAATACCAGAAGTAACAAATATATTTTTGTTACAACATTTTTATTAATTGAGTTTATACATAGTATTGATTTCAGCTTATAAAAAATCAATTGTTCGATATTTCACTTTTGCGCTTTTTCTTATGTAAACCCGATGTAGAAGATCTGTTATCGAAGATCTGAATAATTTATAATTTTCGGAAAAAATGTTGTGTAAGAATTTAGAAACGATGTAACACTTATGTAATATAAATCATTCGGTTGATAGCTATAATTAATAAATAAATAAACGACTTCTGGTCGTTTGTGGGTTAAAAAATTTTATAGATCCATTTTCTCGCGAATGATCTATGCCATGCTATTGGTACATCGAAAGTGCAGGATATTACATGAAATGTGTTAGCCTACAAAAGTAAATGATCAATGGATGAAGTAGCTAATAATTCAGGGTAGCTGTAATTGATCGTAGGCCACGTAAATCACAGGAACGTTAAACGATCCATTTCAGCTGGTAAATTGCGAGAAAAAGCTCGGCCTCGCCCAGATCGTCCTCGGCTTTCCGCGTCTCCGCTCCCCGTCACGACTTCGCCCGCAGCTTTCGTTCACAACCTTGCATCGCGGACAGCCAATTGTCCGCGAACAACGGCAACAGTGCATCCGTAAATGCAGCAAAGGACGAGAAACTCGGTCGGACTCGTTCGTACTTGTTCGGACATGTCCACGGTGGCCGCGTGTCGCGCGAACAATACGAGCGATAACGCTCTTTCCCGCCGCGCCGCGCGCCGCCGCGATAATTGCCCAGATAATTAAGGCGCTTCGTCAATCGAGGAAGACCTTAAACTTACAAATTCCCTTCCTCACCGGAGCACGCGCAAAATTGAATAACAGAATATAGAGGCTGAGCATAAATCATTCTCGATCGAACCGTCCGCTGATATAAAAAAATTTTTTAATCTAAGATTTTTTAAAAAACTCAATGTATCTTCCATGCTCTTCTATTCCTTTTCGCCATTTTTAATGTGTAATTTCACCATTTTTTAATAATTTTATTGAATAAACCTATGAATGAATATCTTAATTTTTCATTTAACTTTAATTTAACAACGCCACGAACATTCGTTCCAACCCAAAATAAGGGCTCGTGAAGACTGAAATTAAAAAATGGCCAAAATGAAAATTCCGAGGAAAATCCATTTAAAATTTGTAACGTCGAAAACTTGCATCCTTTTTTGTGGGAAAAATAATTTTTAGCAAAAATGGAATTCGCAGCCTTTTTCAATTCCAGTCTTCTTCAATCCCTGTGTGCGTTTTATCGGAAATAACGGTGACTTTCCAAAAACAGTACCGATAATATACCTGCACGTGACGCATTAAAAAAAAAGATCGGATATTATTCGTATCTCGAACCGTACTCTAGATAATGTCTCTCGGCGATAGGCCAGTTATTCCACTCGGACGAGTTTCGACGCTCTGAAATGAACAGATCTCGCTAATAGAAGAGAAATATTTTCCTTTCATCCGGGCACGACAAAAGGCTCCGTAATTTCAGATCTCGTCCGGACCTCTAAAACACACTGGTGAATAATATCGTATACAAGAGTTCCTTTTCTTGACACATTTCTGAATGCCAGCGCGGCGCGCGAGAATCACGAGCAGCAAGCAGGTTTGTTCCCCGAACTAAATTTCTCTCTTGATTTCACATCGACAAAAGAGACTCACCCCTATTCACCGCTCTTCGAAGTAATATGCTACCGTAGAATATCCTCTTTGACAGGTTTTCAGAGAAGTTAGGACACGGACCGAGAGGTCTCTAATCAAATTCTTTTTTCTCTAATTTCCTAAACCACTTGAAGAAACGATTTTCTGTACTGGAAGCGTTCGGGTCGCGGAACCATTGTCTCCGGTTATCTGTTAATAGAGTTGGACCGCGACGACGGTCATACAAGCTTGGAAACAAAAGTGGCGCAGGTACCTGGACCGGTGATCAGCGTGTCCGCCCACGCGAGGACACTGGTCGTTCTAAAAATATTCAATCCGGTTCGCGCATACGGTGCTACCGGTTTTAAATCTCACCGGCTACCGTCCAGGAACCGATTCAATACTTTCCTCTGAAATAAAACGAGTCGGCCCCCGGTCCACGAGGAAGAGGGAAGCACGATAGGGGTGGTCGGCCGCGATATCCTAGGCCCGCTAGAATCTCCGAGATCGTTGATGTTGATCACCTACGATATCTAGTCGTGAGAGAGTCGAGAGTTCACGCTGATTCAGATTGCTGTCGGCGAAGTATTGCGCGATTCAGAAAACCAACAATTCTTCTGCTCGATGGGGTGAGAAATATTCAGCCAAACTCGAGCTGGCGGTGTCTTCAAATATTTCTAAATAAAAATAATGTAGTAAAATATTAATTATTATATCTATAAATATAATATTCATTTTTTAGTGTAATTTTTCTATCGTTAGTCTTTTTAATTAGTCTTCTTTTCTGTAATTAGTTTTCTATAATTATTTTACATTCATCTAGATTTTTATGCATTTATCAAAAAATCAACTGGGTGAAATATAAAACAGTGAAAAATCTAAGAATATTGTCATCTGGTTATTAACGGGTGAAATGAATTTTGATTTGCTTCCCGCTATCGATGCAGAATAATTTTATTTCACACACAGTTCCGCAGTATAATAATGACGGCCAAACTTAATTTTTTTGTTTCTGAATTTCAACAGAGATGTACTGCGTCTCTGTGGTTCAATAAAACATCTGTTTCAACGTAGAACTTCAACGTAGAATTTCAACATACAATTTCAACATACAATTTCAAGGTACAAATGATCCCCGAGAATAGCACGCCGATGAAGTAATACGTCTAAAATAATTTTTGCGTCTCTCGCGCGGACGTTCGATAAACCGGACTGTTACCGTTTTCTGGAAGATAAGATAAGCGAGCGTGCTCCCTTATAAGAAGGAAAGTCGATAACGCACTTGCTATCGTTCGAAGAGTAGCTCAATAAGACAGTCGAACGTGTTTGGATAGAAGGATAGTAGAAGATACAGTTGTTACACGTAAGTTGTAGCTGTATAAACAGTGCCATATTCAACAACGTAATCATCTTACGTCGCAGCAAAGGATTCAGGTTACAAAAACATTAAGTATCGCTGTTATCTTGTACACAATACCGCAGTTCGTCGAGATACTTTTACAAACGAAAATTATTCAATGTGATTTATTTTATATTTTTTTTAGTTAATCTTCCTTGCTAAAAGAAATCTAAATCGTTGTTAAACGGAATAAGGAAAACAGCTGTGTTGCAGGAGTGAAGTTTGGTAGCCAGGCTGGACGGGCTAATTAAGATCTCAATAAAATCTAATTGGGTCGAACGGTTTGTGATGTGAAAGAAAAGTAATTCGCGTGGAAAACCGACGACGTTTCAATAAATTAGTAGATTGTATATAAATATATGCATATGGTCAAATCTTAATTGCGAGTCGTTGCAAATCCATGCTACTGCGGTTAACCTTCTCGGGAATAAACAGTTGACGAATGGAAAATTTCCAAAAATTTCCGAGGGATTCTACCTGTTATGTGTTTCAAAATTTTTAAGTATTGTAAACTTATCTTTTAAAAATCAATCAAAATTCACAAATACTTATGCAGACAAATTTTTTATTTCATTTTGCTCCAAGCACAATTGCTTAATAGCACTTTTTAATTTTTGTAGGCAAGTTTCAATAAAACGGGAACAAATTGAATCTTATTTTCAGTGATAGTAGCTTTTACAGATCTGACATAAACAAAAATCGTATTGAATTCTGTGGAATTTTTTAAAAATGTTTAGAAGCCAAAAATGCATGAAGATCCGCAGTCTAGTGATTAAATAACGGTTGTTTCTAATGAAAGATTTGTTAGTGACTCTGTACTTGGTTAATAAATGACGAAAGGTATCGGACCGAACGTATTTACGTTGGAACCGAATAATTAATATCCGTCGAGGTGCGCGCTAGTGAATTTGAGTAAAGGCATTCATCATTAAGTGCATATCTGCCTAGACTGTTGCTCGCGCGAAATTGCCGCGGCCCATCGCTGTCTAGTAGCGGCTGCGGACCCGCGTTACGCATCGATCTGTCGATATCGATGTGCCAGTCTCCGCTGGGATAGACCCCGATCGACTCCAGTTTCTATCGCCGGTAATGTCATCACCCTGTAACGTCATTCCCGACACAACCGTCAAGGATTCACCTGGCCTTTAACTCTCTCATCAGATATCCAATGACAATGTCTCTCCGCGCCGCTCTCGGCATTAATCTATTCTCTTCTCGCTTTGTCGCCAATCTGCCCCCGCCTCCGCCCGGCCGTCCGGCCCACCCCCGGTGAATGCAGATAGTCCTCAATCATTCGAGGAGTGACTCGCCCAGCATCGTTGAATCGATGCATCGCGCCTCCGATACCGAGTTTATGTGTTTCACACGTCCTCGAATTCATTCGATTTGCAAGTATAAATGCTAAGGGTGGCGAGGCTCCGAGGACATTGTTCGACTTCGGCCGATCATACTTTTCTGTGCCAAAGGATACGCCATTTGCTTCGCGAGAAATATCGGTGATAGAGGTTTCTGTAAAATTTTTCATTAATTTTGGATTCGTTCAGAATGCAACGAATTTTCAGATTTTTTGAGCGTTTCAGATGAAAGTGGTTTATTAAAGAATTGCTTTGAGAACACTAACGTCACTTTTTTCTAAATAAACTTTGTTAAAAGGGAATTTTTTTATCATTTCTACTTTTGAGCTCCTTTCATCGTTGATACTGTTAATGTGATTCCGTTCCCACTCCTGTAAAAATAATACATAAAAATCTGCCCTGATTATTTTAGATGTCTTACTTTAGACGTCTTAGAGAGACGTGTTCGTTATCGAGACGTTGTACGTTATCGGCTGTTATAGAAATAAAGTTTATTTAAAAATGAAAAACAACTGAAAAAATATTTTTGTAACTTCAAATGACATTACACCTATAGATTACAATCTCCATAAAAACTTCAAAAAAATTACGTCAAGTCAAAAAAGAGTGTTATCGAATAAATCACAAAAAAAAATAGAAGAAAATAATAGTTACAATATTAAAAAAAAGTGAGAAATTAAAACTTCATGAAATTTGTATTCTGAGATCGGACATGTATGCAACACGCATCGTTGTCACCGTATTAACGCGTATAATAGGGTAATTCTAACGCGAATAAATGTTTGCTCGGTACCGTAAAACGCAACGAAACGTTAAGATCGAAATATAAAAACGTACGATCCTATAAAATATCCATCGTATATGGGTTTTCGATCTTGCTTCAGCGCATTTTCGAAATCCCATTGTGCTCTAACGGAGTAATAACAGCAATATTTATTTATGTGATTGCATTGTATGGGCAGAAGCAAGCAAGCAAGCTAGCTAGCCCGCGCGCATCGCATCGCATCGGTGCATCGTATGCATTGTGAATCAGCGCTCGCAGTAGATGCACATTGTATTCTTGTTTCTCTGCCTGTTTACCCATTCATTGGTCGCATAAAAAATTGTCACTTAGCCAAGTATTGCGAACCCATGAACACCGTTCGCGTCCCGTAGAATTACCGCGAAATTAAACGTCCTCGCGTGTTCCGGCTCTGTTCAAACATGTCGGGCCGCGCGCGGATATTTTCGTACCCGTTCGCGGCGAGTAAATTAACGCGAGTCCTCATTGCCGTAGGTTCGTCGATGCAAAATTCACCGCGGTGTTGCCCGAAAAATCAATGGTTTAAAAATTAAAAAAATTTTTGAACGATAATACCGGAGTGTCTAATTTTGCAATGTAAAAATTGTTAGTGACAGGTCAAAGGTGCGGGGGTCACTGACACACAGGAGTGAGAACGTTTCTAAAAACCGGAGTATCGGCGAAACTGCAACTACCCCCGTGGAGTTGCTCACAGAAACTACGCAGTTACGCTCGGGTGTCGTTCCCGTCGTGTCGTACGCGCCTCGAAGTGCATGCAAGCGTGGCGTTCGTTTGTGTGCGTTCCCTCTCTTTCTCTTTCTTCTGTCGAGATCTCTCGTTGCTACATGCTACACGATTCCTCCGCGAGCGAGGTTTACATTAACCACTTTCCAGCAAATCGATCGCAGTACAAAATTTCAACCGAGAAGGGTAAAGAAAATAAACAAACAATTACTGTTGTTCTAGAAAAAAAATCTTCATCGTATGTTCACGCGTTTCTTTCTGTACAAATAGAAAAGATAAAAAAAATTGGATTGTTTCGATGACAGCCAAGCGTGCGCGCGCGATCCACGAAAGTTTCGATTTTCATTACATCTTTTTACCCCACTTGACCCCAAACCGGTAAATTTACAACGCTGCTGCACCACGCGCGGGCACAGCGAACACACACACACACATACACCAGCGTGTACACACGCACGTTCGCCGCTGACTTCCCCCACCACCGCCTCTTTCTTTCCTCTCTTTCTTCGTATCGTACGAGCGGCCGTTGCGCGCGCATCGTTCCCCCACCAGTCGCGCTAACCGGCCGCGCGATGCCGCCTCGTGGTGGGGGTAGAGTCTGTTGCCGCTACGAACGTGCGCGCCGTGTGCTCCGAACTGAACCTACAGAATCATTACCACGCCAGACCTCGAGGAGTATAGACGTGTTTCTCGTTACCACAGCTCAGTCGAGAGTTCTCGTGTCGAATTTTTTTTTTTTTTACTTTCTACCTTGCACCACTCTGCACGCGCGTGCGAGAGGATAGTCACGCGAAACAGGGAGACGCGATACGAAACGTGTGCCCCGCTTTTACGCACACACACACCGGTGTGGTGATAGTCGAGAGCGTGCGCGATTTACGCGAATTAAAAAACGAATCGAACGATCCACCGAGAGCAAAATCGGGTGTTCGACTGTTTACGTTTTTCTGTGAAAACTTCGAGAGAACCGGACCCTTCCGAGAGTGCAACACTTGTGTCGTGCGCATTACTGCATACCGCGAGGACATTGAACTCTGTGTTACGAATTCTCGCGATACTCGGAACTGCCGAGCTTTAGTGTCCGACAAAAGGACTATCGAGACCAAGCGAACGCACCACTCGCGAACGCTTTCCTGTCTCTCGTCTAGCCCTGCATCCTCAGCACCTATGGAAAGTGATCCATACGAGGATCCACCGTACAGGCGCTGCAGACGACGCGATTGAGAGAGACAGAGAGGAGTGAGTCTCGTGACGCATCCAGACGATAAATCTCGCTCGCGCTCCAGATTCTCGGTTCGAATTGCCGCGGAGTTTCGCGGGCCACGTGCGTATTATACAGACAATCCGTGGCGGCGAGATAGCTCCAGCTAGCTCTGCTCTGGTATAGCCGCGGCGACGGAACACCCGAGCGTGCGCCGTCGTAGCCGAGAAAAGTCACGTGTGTGTGCGTATGTGTGTGTACCACCTGGAACGAAAAAGAGTCAGATTTTTCGAGACTATTTTATTCTTCGAACCAACACAGAAAAAACTAGTTGCGACGGAAGAAAAAAAGAGAGAGAGAAAGAGAATAGTAACATAATCAAAGTGGTCAGTGTTTGATATATCCACACGGACATATATTGGTTCGATTGCAGTTGGTTTGAAGTAAAAACAGAAGAGGAGATATACCTACCAGCAACGCGAGCGTCAGAGTGTCAGCCGTCTCGTAAAGTAGAAATGGCGATCCCGTTCTCTTTGCCGTCCGACGACGACGCGGAGGCCCAGGGCCAGCAGCTGGAACAACTGATGCTCGACCTGTACGCTGCTCTGCAACAGGTCCTCAGAAGCAGAACAGCTCAACACCCGTCGCGAAATCGTGAGTTCTACGATTTTTTAAGATACGTACACACCTGCCTCGGGGCTTTCCTACGTGTCCTTGCACTGCACTCGAACTACCCATGAAAACCACCCCCGACGAACGACCTGGCCCGACAGTGTTCAGTCAGCCTCGGGCTTCCTGCCTGAAGCAAGACACGGGCTCGGACAGGTTGGACCGGGCTCTCCGTCACTATGTAGTGTTTCTCTCGTACACTTTTCACGCTGCTTCTTCTCTGCTGTCTCTCCCGTCCTTTCTCGTACTCTCTCTTTGGGTCTAGAGACGATCTTAACAACCTTTGCAGAAAGACGCGTGAAAAGAAGACACAGGAGGATGTAGCCAGTGATTGCATGAGAATCCGATATCGTCTACAGACACCTTGAGCTTATCTCTCCTCCGTGAGGACCTGGTAGAGGGCACCGATCCTGGTGATGATACGTAGTCACAGAATCGTAGTCGTTAAATAGATTATGCCCATTGTGCAACTTCTACCGAGATCGATCTTTCCGACTTTATGTCTTGGTCGATCTACCGGAAAAATTGTAAATATCCTTGAACGATATGTCACGACAGATCTCGAAACCCTTTTTATGAACTTCTTTTTTAAAACTTATTTATTTATTTATTTAACTTATTTATTTCTATTATTTGTATATTTTACACGCTCTTTTAACGCGTCCGACTGGTTTCACTATGTTTCTACCCTTTTTTGTTTATTTATACTCCTACTCTGTAACAAGAATCGTCGACTTACCGAATAAACAAATTGGATACGTTAATAAAATTCTCACTCTCTCTCTTTATCTTTTCTTTATCTTTTCTTTCTCTGGTCACCGCTTCCTACTTCTCCCGCTCGGGAATCGCGTGCTCCAGTTGCACGCGCAACAACGTGCTGTATCGACTAGGGATGCAACACGTGGTTGTCGCGCGCAACAACGCGGCCCGCTTTTAGCGCACCTCTCTCTTTCTCTCTCTCGCAAATTCTTAACACGCTTGCCACGGAACGTCCCACACGTCCACGAAACTTCCAGTGCGCTTCGGAAAATCGTAAGTTCGTCAGAATTCTTTAATACCGCGGAACTCCGTTTGTCGAAAGTCGCTCTAACTCTGTTTAACACGTTAACGCTAAACCTACCGACCATAGAAAGCGATTGAAATGTTTGACAAGGCTCCGTTTATTTGGATTTTGTGCAATGTTCATTTGGCTGTGTGCTTAAAAAAATGTATCTAATCAATTTCCATGTAACTTTGTTATTTTAATCATTGCAAAATGAAAAATATAAAACCGGTCGTTCGACCGGCAGTGGTGGGTTTAGTGTTAAATCTGTGGTTGAAGAACTCCGCATGTCACGTACTTTCACCGTTTAAAGTCTTGATCACTAATTGTATATGACATCGGTTGAATCGCATTATTTTTTTCAGCCTTTTGAATTTCTTTTCACGACCAGACTGCGGGTATTTGTGCAAAATATAAATTGCTTGCATTTATTGCGGGACACAGAAGTCAAATAAAAATATGTTTTATATTAAGCCGGAATTGATGTCTTGGAATCCAATATGTTCACCGCTTTAAATTGTACGTAACTATTTTTCTGATAAACCTATAAAATCCGCAGTCTATTCGTGACTTATTTTCTGATAAACTCTGTATACTCTGAAGCAAAAATCCGAATTTTTTTGACATGGTGAAATGCCGCGTTTTTTCTTTCTAAAAATTTCTAGCTGTATTTCCGTCGAAGTGATTTTCGTCAAGTTTCGTCGTTCGAAGCAAGTGCAGATTACCAGTTTGTGATACGCTACGTTTTGAAAATCTGTGAAAGTTCGGATAAACGGAGTTCCGTGGAAGCTTCGATCTCGTGTCGTTGAAAAATCAGTGAAGTGAAATATCGGAGATTCGATCGCGTCAGTGAATCTCGAGGTGGTTGCCTCTTTATACATATAGTTGTTCGGTCGTCGACTCGGTTGCACGATTTCGCTCGAAAACCTCGATACACTTGACGGCGGTCGTTGTCCCGTGAGTCACCGTCGAAAAATTTCGGTCCAGCCGCCGCTCGATCTCGCGACGTGTGTCCGACACCTTTCGCGATTTCACGTCATCTTGGACACGCAGCGAAAGGCCGAACACGCGAGTCACCGAATCTGCCTGTCATGTTTCCACGCACGTGTAACATTCTCGAACGATGAATTAATCGCGATCTGGAAATTTTTAGCAACGCCAGTGATTTTGTTCTTTCGCTGTTTTACCAACGCGTCGAGTCTATAATAAAACTCGGGTTGTTAACTGTGATTGAATACTATGCTTACAAAGGGCTTATAATTTACGTCTGACTAAACCTACCGGGCACTAAAAGCGATTAAACAGTTTTGCTTATGAAAATGACAAAGCTCTGTTTATTTAGATTTTGTGCAATTTTTATTCCAATATATGTGCTTGGGTAAAAAAATTTATCAAATCAATTTCCGTGCAAGTAACTTCATAATTTCAATAAGCGTAAAATGAGAAATATGAAACCGGTCATTTGACGGGCAGTGCTATGCTTAGTGTTAAGCTGCATTCGACCGACTCGCAGCAGAAAGTAACTCTATTTTAACTCGAACATTAAACATCTCTTCCGACGTAGAATTATTCTAGTGTATATGATTTTTTTTCACTTTATGGATATGAAATTGATACGACACTTCATATAATACTTGTGTAGTAATTGATTAGCTACCAATATATTTAAACCTCACTCTGCGTACATACATGTTTTTGTATAGTGCAAAATGTGAAGATAAAACTTTGACTGCGTAAGAAAAGATTCAAAAATTCAGTGTAATATATAAAGAAATATAATAATCTCAATTTTTCGTAATCATGCGTGAAAATATACAGCAAAAGAACTTCGGAAAAATTCGGCAATTTTTCGTGTACGTTTTTAGTACTTTGGGCTGCGTTTACGTCCCTACGCACAGAATGAGTGTTAATAATGCAACCAACATTGTGAACAATGGTACAACAATTTTTAGCGGTGACTCGACTGAATCGAAACAGAATTTATCAGTTATTTCACATCAGATTATTTTAAACTAAACTCACTGTAATTTTCACGGCGTTGTCAAAAACGGATCGTTAGTTGTTTCAACATTACACGGAACGGATTTAGTGTGTATGAAATATAATTATCTCGAAACAAGAAATACATGGCTTGGACCACTTTCGTAATTTCGGGCTTGTATCTTGTCGTGCTAATCGAAGGACATCTTTTTAATCGCACGCTCATTCATCGGAACCAGCATGGCCTCTCCGACGTGCGCATAACCAGGCCCGTCGTCACGAGCTTATAATATTATTTTCATGCATCGACGACGCGATTAGCGAACCAATTTACGAGTATCTAATTATTACTCGCCACCTGCTGCGGGTCTCCGAACGCGCTCGACGGCCGGTTTCCATTGAATTAGCGACGAAGGGGAAGGGACAACGAAAATCATAGTTAAAGTGGCGCGATAGGTGTGTAAATCGTGGTAACTTATATTCGGCTTGTAATGAAATGCAGCTTTACGAGGGTGAGCGGGCGAGCGAGCGAGCGAAAGGGGGCGAGTATAACAGATGTAGCGTGGGTGTAGAGTCGAAAGTATGGCAGACGATGTCCGGCCGTGACCCTGCACCGCTGTTCCGAGGCTGTTTTACGGCGAAAGAGACGGCGCGCGCGGTCGGTCGGATCAACACGGCGCGGCGCGGTGCGGCGAGCGCGACGGAACGAGAGAAGAGCGGAGGACCGAAGAGAAAAAGAGATAAGAAGACCGATGGTCAGGCACACCGGAGTAAAACGCGCCATAAAACGCTGTGCAACGGCTCGTTCCCCGAATCTCGGACGTCGATCCTGTCCGGTTCGCGTACACTAGAGATTGCAGTATCAACCGCAAAGCCCGTAAAGACGATTCGACTCGTTTCACGCGTCTGATAAGTTTCTTCCAAACCGTACTCGAAACGGAAACTGTCTGATCGCGCACCTTGAGGATAGAACGACAGCTAGGGTCGTTTCAATAACGCCGAACCGTCCCCGCGACTCACAAAGTACTCGCTCTGCGTTCCACAGTGGAGTATTTGCCAAAATACGTTTTTTTAAATCTTACGCGAGATGAAAAGTTTTCGTTGCCTGAGACAAATATTTTTATTTATGTACTCGTGTAGCATCCGTTATGCGTACGAAGCAAAGACTTTTGTAGTCTGAAATATCGCTCGGCTATTAGGATCGTTTATAAGTAACGAAGATGTTGCGTGAATTTTTTCTTCACAGACACTTTTTAGACAGGTATACATTATAGTTTTCAGTAATGTTCGCTTCCTTATTGCGTGCCTGTTTAAAGTTATTCGAGTTTGAAGATGATCTATTACTTATCGCGATATCTCGCGATTCTAGTGATTTTCTGTAAGGATGTTTCCGTCGACAATGCAAAAAGCTTTTACGTTACTTTTTGTACCGCGATTATGGAGCAAACGCCATAGTCGCCATCATTTTTCAGGCACAGACGATAATCTGGCAGAAAGATGTTTCGGACGAAAGTGAATCGATATTCGGTCATCTATAAATCCCAATACAAAAAATAATAAAACATTTTGTTTTTTCATAAAAAATTACGTTCAACTTAATTTTTTAAACGCTGTCACGTATTTTTTATTACATATTCTTGTAGCTGACGTCATGACGAATTCAATGACTCGCTACACTATCCGCGCGAGTCTTAAAATAATGTTAAAATAGTTTTGGCCAACTTCAAGTACCTCACTGTGCGTTCGCTGGAAATGTTCTCGAACCGAAGGTCGTCGCGCTCGGATCTGTTGATATCGTTTCGGAATCCATTTGGTCGCAGTTTTACGGGTAGTAGCCGGCTAACTAGCCTTTGATCTCGCCGCGCGGCGCGTGGAACTTGTCCCGAACGAAACCGCAAATTGCATCCGGTCGTCGTCGTACTCCACGATACCGTCGTGTCTCTCAGTGACGCAACTGTCTTGTCGAGCACTCGGATCTCTAGATCTGTCCGCGAAACTGTCGAAACGAAGAGATTTCGGCTAGATGGAACGAAGTCAATAAAACATTTCGCGTTACGACAGTCGTAAATCAAACCGAGCGGACACGGGTTCGCGGGCGGATCCTCATTACGAGGGTTAAATTATGCTCCGCGAGATCCGCGGTGTTCATTATTTCCCGAACGGAAATAGTTGGCGCGCGTGTCCGAGGGTCAATAACCATAGTCGTTTGGTGCAGCGGGCGAACCAGCGCGCACGGTTCTCCGGGGAAGATGCAGAATCTGGCGGGCGGTGTTGCATCGAATCGGGGGTGGTTATTTATAGAAACAGCTGTGGCCAGCCCCCGTTACCAGAGACCTCTCCCGTGACATTTGCAGAAAACTTCCCCCTCGTCATCGCGCTCGCGTAAATCCGACCGCGGTAATAACGGTTACGCTATCCGATAACACGCGTTTTTCTCTAACTGTCGCGCTTACCAGATAGCGCGCGACGAATTCAAGACGTCCTTTTTACGGATGTTGGAGGTCTGAACGTCTTACGTCCTGAACAGTCTTTCTGAAGACGTCGTTTGAACCTCTGAAATAAGACATCTTCAAGACGTCTTTCTGATGATGTCATTTGAACTTCTTTCCGGAGACATCGTTTGAACGTTTGAAATAAGACATCGTTTGAATGTCTGAAATAGAACTTCTTAAAGACGTCTGGTTCGTGTTTTAAAGCCGACTTATTTCATACATCTTCTAGACGTCTTGAAGGCGTACCGTTTCCGAACAAAAAACGGTCAGGAGACGTTCGAAAGCCGTTGGAGACGATGAATGTCCAACAACAGACGTCTTTAGGGCGTCGCTGCGCCATCTCTGTGTGTGTACTTTGCAGACATTTCGGCTCCCTGTTCATCCGGGGGTAAACTCCTTTTCGCCATGCGACCCTTCCCCCCTTTTCCATGACTCGAAGTCGATGAGCGCAGTACCAATCGCGCTCTAATCGAAAGAGTTTAGTTTCTCTGTAACAGAGAGATCGAATGTCGTTCGCGAAACCCCTCGAACTTCGGATTAGGTTGCTTTTTTGCAGAATCCCGCCTCGCATCGACGCGCACCGAATTTCGGAGCAAAACGCGCGTATACCTCGTTATTTCCGTTGTCGCTCTTCCTAACCCTTGCGCAGTTGCGCTTGACGTTTTACACTAAACCGACCGAGCACTAAAAATACTATATGGCAATCTAGTAATAATTAGACTGTGGATGTTCGTGCAAAATAAACATATTTATCATCAATTACAGGACAAAGAAACCAAGCAACACTTTCCTTCTAACAATTTTAAGAAAACTGAAAATAACGTGTGGACGTTCTTGAATCGTCTTAATGTTTTTACTGTTTTAAATTACATCCTATTTTTGTCTTAAGTGCATAAAATTCGTAGTGTACTGATAAAACTACGGAAGCATCGACAACTATTTTGCACGACTATGAACCATTTTGTACAAAGCAGCAGCAACTATGGTAAAAAACCCCGGTGACTGTCCGGATTTTTCTGATGTAAGATCGTTAACGTCCGACGGGATCTTTCGGCTAGTCATGATCAGGTCCTATCGCTGCCAGAAAACAGGCTCGATTCAGGATGTCCAGAACTAGAGCCAACGTCGCGTCGTCCATAGAGCTGATGAAATATTGAAAGAAATTCGTCTTTGCCGATTGTTCGGTCCTCGATGGTCGGCCATAAAAAGGAATTCTTAAAATATTCATCGGAACCTGTATCTCCGTCTTCGCTTTCACTCCTCGGTTTTTCTACATTATCTATTCGTGTTACGTGCTTTGTTTAATGCTAGAACATACTAACCCTATTCTTGTGATTCCTCATGTTGCATGAAGCATTCAGCACAGATAATGCGGGAATCTAAAGCGACGCAACAAAGACATAATTGTAATGTTCGCAACTCACTGGGCTCTCGTTGCCTCCAGTTCCGGCCAATTAACGTTTTCTCCGCAAGCCGATTCTTATCCGCGACAGTGCGTTCGTTTTAATTAGAACCGCAAACGCGTTGACGCGACGCGGTTTTCCGGATTTCGGGATTGACCGATAAGAACGGATTCAGGTCATCCGAGAAATTTTCTGAAAAATTAAGAAATTACGATATTTCCAATGTTCTCTGGGTAACCGGAAAATACATGTCATTTCGAAGCTTAAATATTTTTAATTCTGTAAATTTTCAAAGAACCGATATACAAAAGTTATGTAAAAATATTCTAATGTTAACCATACATGTTTTTAGTGCAAAATGTAACGATAAACCTTTGATTGCGTCGGAAATTTCATTGATTTTCAGTAGGTGTAAAAAGATTTTTAAATTCAGTGTAATTAAAGATTCTCTATAAACAAAAATAATAAATTTCATGATTTCAATTTTTCTTGATCATGCGTGAAACTTTGGAAATTTTCCATTCGGCAACTTTCATGTACGGTTTTATTAGCTTGGGGTGCGTTTACACCGCTATACGCAGAGCGAGGGTTAAAGTAACTGCCGCAATGACAACTTGGGTGAATTATTTGCATGTGTAAGAGTGTAAATTTCCAAAATATCAGGATCTTGAATATTTTGCCATATTTTCATATCTTCACACAAACATTGATACAGTACCTGCAAAAATGAAACTTTTCATATAGCTCTAACATATTTATTATTTACACTATCTAAGTTCATCATTTTTCACCACCGACTTTCTGCTTGTAATCCAGAAATTTGTTTATTATAATTTGTAGACATTTCGACCATTATTTGTCAAGCCTGCTTCACTTTGAAAAAAACCAAATTAGTAAAAAATATTGTTATTCGATGATTCGCGGTTGATTCTATTGGAGTTTCATAGTAGTTTGAATACATGTTTTTCTTGGCCAGTAGCGTAACGCGATAAAGCAAGAGTGTCGTTACGAAGGCGTCGCATTTATTAATGCGTTTCAGTCTGTGCATCGGAGGGTTAAATTCACTCCCTTTTAATTTGCTCGCGTAGCTGTGCATTTGCATAAGGTGATTAGTATCTGTCGGATGAGTGCGCATGTCCTGTTTTGCGCGTTTTTACGGTCCCGTGGTCGCGTTTCTCGTGACGAAGGCGCGCTCGGACACGCGACTCCGCGCACGAAATTTGGCAGATCTTATCCGCGCCACCCTTTCCTTCGATTACGACGACGACGACGGTCCCGTGGCTGCTTATCGGGGCTCGTCATCGTGATTTTATCGAGCGTGAAGCACGACCGAGGTCCGTCTTCGCTCCGTTCTGTGTCCGAAAGTGCGCCCGAATAAACGATTCGGAACCTCTCTAATCGTGTTCAGCATTCTGAAATTCTGTTATCTATGGTTCTTCGATTCGAACGATAATCACAATGCCGTTTACGCACACACCACCGGAAAGAAGGAGCAAGTGTTGGTATTCAACGCAGTGGCAGAACTATAAATTTCCGGCCCCTCCCCCGCAAAATATAATTTTGAGTTTCCAGGAAAAAAAATAATTTATATTATATGAAAACGGAAAACTTACATAAAAATACAATTAAGGATAGTTTTAGCAAAATTGCAAACTAATAAATCCAAAAATCTTGTCCCACCTCCAAAAAATATAATTTTGGGCCTCCAGGGGAGAAAACAATTTGTATTATATGAAGAAAGAAAACTTGCATGAAAAAAACAATTAGGGATAATTTTAGTGAAATTACAAGATAATAAATGCAAAAATTTTGGGCCCCTTCTGCCTCGTTGCGGGGTCTTGCAGCATTGTACCGTCCCTGATTCAACGCAATCTCGCTAGGACCCCGTAGAACCAGTTCTTCAATTCCGTCGGGTCTCGATCGCTTTGCTCCGCGAAATGTATCGATATCTCTCGTGGATCCACGGGAAGGACTCGAGATATCGGCTCTGTTCGGTCGATTGTAAAAAACCGTCCACAGTAAAAACGACAGAGCGCATCAGGCTTTTTATCATTTCTTCTCGTTTTGCATCGGCCGCAGCAAAACGGATTTCCCAGCCGTAGCCGCGTGTCCCTATCGAGGGATTCGTATCGAGCTCGGTCAAGTTCGAGGAATCGATTTCCGCTGGACGTTCTCCACGATTATTAACCGTGATCCCGCGGCCAAGGAAATAGAGGAAAAGGAACGCGAGGGAGGAGGCGCAACATGCTCGTAATTATAATCGTCGAATAACGGTGGCGGAACGTGACCGACTTGCACCGAGCCGCGCGCCTATGCCTTGTAAAACGTGTAACAAGCGGCCCGGCCCGGCCCGCCGACTAACGATGTAATCAACGATGTGTAGTTTCTGTGCGATTAGGCTCGGTAACGGAAGCAGTGCATCGGTCCTGTCGCTCGATGTAAATAGAACAGTCAATATTTACCATAACATTGCCAACTTGGAACGCATTAAAAAATTGCATGTTAAAAGACTTAGTTTGCTAAGTGAACGAAATTTTGAAAGAGGTAAAACTAAATTTTTTCATGTAGTTTTAGCTGTGCCTATAATGACAATTTCTATAATAAAAATTCGCGGTAGTAATTAACGGATGGAACTAGTCACAATGAGCATAGTCACATGTACAGGGTGTATAAAAATTATATGTCATGAATACCGTGGAGGTATTCTATACCTCTGGATCAGTGGAGATCTGTTAAAAAAATTGACCGCAAAATTAACTTTGACCCTTTATTTTAAGGATAAAAAATTTTTTATCGTATCGTAAAAGTCTCACAGGAACAATGGGTCTTGAGTCAACCGTTCTCTTGAAAAACAACTTGGACGTTTCATAAACTAATTTCTTCCATATGTCTGTAGGGTGTCCCAAAATAGTATAAATTGATAATATGTTAGTGAAAAGTTTGTTGAAAATATGAGAATAAATGTTTTTCATTTGACGCCTCGGTTGCGAGAAGTTAATGTTTGAAAATTCAGCGAACGCGCGTGCCCTTGAATGGCGATCGTTTAACGCGTCTGTTCATGGCCTACTAATTCTACTTGTTCCAAACGCTAGGCACGCGAACTTGACGGATTTTTAAAGTCAATTTTCTCAAAAACGAGGCTTCAAATGAAAAAAATTTATTCTATATTTTCAATTTATTTTCTTATGTAGAATCATTCCCTATACGTTTATACCATTTTGGGAAACCCTGTAGACATATGGAAAAAATTAATTCACGAAACTTCAAAGTCGTTTTTAAAGAGAACGGTTCACTTGAGATCCATTGATTTGAGACTTTTGTTCCTTGCGATGAATACGATAAAAGATTTTTTAACCTTAAAAGAAAGAATCAAGGTCAATTTTGCGGTCCAATTTTTTAACAGATCTCCACCGATCTATGATATTCGTGACATATAATTTTTATACACCCTTACAGAATTGTCGATATCAACACACAAGCGATTGCACACACGTATCCCTGCGTGAAAGGGCTCTTATTGGCCAATAGTTCTTGCGTCTGCAACACGTAATTGAGCAAAACAGAGTAGGACTCATAGAAAATAATCTTTGTCTTAACTTAATTAACTTCTGAATGAGATGTTTCACAATGAGACAGTTGCATGGATATTTTTCTATTCTTGAGATCAAAATTTTCTTTCCGAATAATGGTAAAATTGGTTGAAATTGTGGAAATCACTTAACTCTGTTGCATTTATTATGTTTAGTATCTTGGTTCTCTTTATATTGTGACCTCAACTGCCACGCGGCCCGCTCGCTCGAACTTCGCGACGCCAGAAATAATAGATGGCGACACCCGTCGGCATCCGAATGGGTACCGCTCGTGCAGAAGAAACACGTGACAACTCAAAATTTTTCAGTTTTGCTTCTTATTACCATTGCTGGTCAAATGACCGATTTCATATTTTTCATTTTACAATATTATTGAAATTATGAAGTTACTCACATGTGAGTAAATAATACTTACACAAAAGCTGAATAAGTAAAGTCTTGTCATTTTCACTTTCAGAAGTTAAAACATTTTAATCGCTTTTACTCTAATTTTTTAATATAATTATTAGGTTTTTTGTTCTCACTTGCGACCACAGCTGGTTAAACCAGCAAACAACTTTGAAACGCTGTTCTGCAAAATTTGTATTTTTATTATTTCCGACGTTTTTCTTGTGTACTAGTCTATTACTAGACTGCGGATCTCTAAAATTGCACAAATGATCCGCAGTCTATTTATTATCGATTGGCCGGTTCGATCGTGCATTCTCTCAGAACAGGAGCACGGAATCGGAAACTTCAGTACGGTAGTTTCGGGTCACGATTGGCGAAACACGGTCGATTGTTTCCGCAGCGCGACGATCAAATCTGCCGGACGGGACGGCGGAATCGTGGATCACGTACACGACTCGGTCCGCGAGTAATCAATCGGTCGAGCGAGCCTCGCAACAGTTTCGCGAGACAAACTTCTACACACCGCAGAATCCGATTTAAGGCCGGTCGCGGACTGTAAACCCGCTGGACAGAATTTATTGGGTAATCGTAGATAGTCGTAGGAAATCGATGGCCGGCTATACGGCATGGCTCAACCTTGTTCGCCCGATTTTTACAATTTCCCCGTTGCGCCGCTCAGCGTCGCGCCGGTGCGGTATCGCGATAACGTATCTGCTCGAGCGATTTCCACGCGGACCAATTACCCCGTGAAACAATCGCCGCGAGATTTTGCTGCAAGACCGCGATTGCAGCCATGCTCGCCCCGGGTCAAGAAAGAACAAAATGGCCCGCGCGTTCCCCCGATATGCCCGATTGTCCTCTGACGCGTTCTCTCGTGACCACGCGTAGTCGTATCGGCGCGGGCCGCGTCGGGTTTTACGAGATTTCCGCGAACCTCGCGAAAGTGGACGATTTCGAGGTTGCCGGAGTAAGACGCAAAATCCACGGGGTTCTGTCGAACGTTACTGAATACGATCCTCCACACTCTCGCGAAAGCACAACGTGTATTTACGACCACGGTTCCATCGAATAGGCACCAGCTAACCGGCAATATTTCCTATAAGTACAGTGCTCGGCGGAGTTTTATACGCGCAAGTTGCAAAGGTTATAGTTTTTTTTTCTCTTCACTTCGAGAGACTTGTTTATCGTCTATATATTTCAATCGTAGAAGGCACGGAGACGTAAAGACAACCACGCTTAGCCAGTCTCTCTCTCTCTTTCTCTCTCTCTCTCTCTCTCTCTCTCTCTCTCTTTCTCTACGCACAAATGGTTCTTTAGGAATAAAACTTGTTGGACTTCGTAATCCGTGTTTACTAATCTTCAGAAGATTATTATCTGTCGTGTAAATTCAGGATTTTATCGCAACAAAAATGGATTTCATAAATTGCATTTTCTAACAAATTTCTGGATCAATTCGCAAATAGAGCATGGACAATAATTTGGCATATTTGCTGAAGTAGTGCAAAATTTAAAGGATCGAAACAGATTATTTATTAGTTGACAGCGGATTTTATGCATTTAAAACAGAAACGGGTTCGCAAATTTGAAACAGTAGTCCTATTAAAAATATTTTATTTTACAAGTATTAGTTTCACTTTAATAAGATAATTGAGACGAGGGAAAATTTTTTATTTCGCTTCTGTCTCTTGCAATCGACGCAGACATTTTTTATCTTTTGTATAAAGACCCGCTGTCCATTTATTAGTTAAAAGAAAATATTATTTGTTGGACTTTATAATTATCTCGAACATAAAGTATTAAATAATATAAATTATTTACGACTTCTAAACTAACTAAGAAAAAAATAACAATATGAAATATTGAAAAATGGATAGCTGGAATTCAAAAGAGTGGTCAGATTTAAAAAATTCAAGATCATCAATGTATTAGTTAAACTTATGAACATTATTGGAGAACGTAAGGAATTATTACTTGGCGCTTGTTTGTTGCAGTCGATGTAAACAATTTTTATTTTCCATGAAGTTCCGCTGTCTAATGATGACAATATCGAGAAAGTAATTATATGAAATTTTGAAGTAAATCTGATTTATATTAGATTATGTAAATATGATTTAACACTAGATTCACAGGATCTGTTAAAATGTCAGGTTCTAAATATTTTAGAATCAGATTACAAATACTTGAAATTCGTTCAATACATTTAGTCCTTGGAATATTTATTATGGTGGAAGCCTCAAATCTGACTAAAAATCTTATTATCATGAAATAATCCAAAATAGGCACTTTTGCTCCTTAAATTGTGGTAAAAGCTGCTGAAAGTCTGACTAAAAATCTTGTAATTTCTATAAAATAATCCAAATATTTGAAATTTATTCAATACATTTATTCTTTAGAATATTTATTATGGCGACAGTCGCTAAAAATCTGAATAAAAATCTTATTCTTATGAAATAATCCAAGATAGTCACTTTTGCTCCTTAAATTATGACAAAAGCCACTGAAAATCTTGTTACGTTTACGAAATAATCAAAACTAGCCACTTGTGCTTCTCAAATCTAAGAAGTAGTTTTCAGAAAAGTGTATTTAAAGTATTTCCATCAAGTACCATTAGAGTCCATATTTATTCGAAGTAGCAAGTTGGTAAAATAATAATTATTTTTCAAATCCATTATACGAAGCAGCAGTAAGGACGCAGGGAATCGCGACACCGTGTCTGGCTTCGGCTCCTAAGCTTCCTAACCATAGCAAACGCGATTCGTAATCTGCAGCGGAACTGAACCGATTCAGAACCGGCGCGGCTCGGCGATCTTTTATCCGAACGACGTAGTTGGCCCGGCTCTGTCGTCCGTGCCACCAATGTCCCGGAAAAGTGGCAAAAGCGAGCTGGGATAAAAACCGATGCACTCGCGCGCGAGCGCGTTGTCCGTATTGAAACGACACACCGCAACGCGAGAGTATTTACGTGCGCGCGAGCGTCGTCCGCATCGAAGCAACACACAGCGTAGTATTTACGTGTGCACGTGCAGCAAGTTTCATGCACGGTTTTGCGCGTGTGTGTTGCGGCTTCGGCGGCCTTGAGAGGGGTTCTTTGTGCAGTTCAGCGTTCACTGGTGCTCGCGAGTGTACGCGGTGCACACGTACGACGAATCGCACCTACGCACACTCCGGCGACCACGGTGTCCGCGGGCACAGGGTTGACGTTACATATACTGTAACAAGTTGCGTGTTGCACTTACGTACAAAGGGCGCTCCATGTGACTCACGTGCTTGCCAACAGCGCTCGATCTGCCCGCGTCCTCCTCCATGTTTTTCCGTCTTCGTTTCTCTCACGTGCGAACATTCGATTTTTTATTTATCACAAAACGAGACGACGCTGTTTTTACTAATTTAGTGTGAACAGAAATGTTGTTTCGTACAACCACTGTTTGACTGATCACACTATTTGTACTCTACTCAACCAGGTTTGCCACCTCTCCGGATTTCAGAAGAAATTCAATTTTTAAGATAAAAGTTCTCGGCGTTGAAAACTGTTATGTACTCGTCATTTTCCAGTGATCCTTGATCTTTCCGGAACTCGAAAATCCGTGATCGTGATTCTGCGATGACTGTGATAAATCACGATTAGTGATTAGTCACTAATCCTCACTTGCGTCATACGGATCAGCAGATCGATATAACGGGAATCGATTAGATATATCGAACATTCGATACACATTGTCTTCTCATACAGAGCGCCCTCGAAGTCTGCCTCTCGTTTTGTTCGTGCCACTCGTTTATTTTCTCGTGTTGCTCGTTTTCGTCCGTGCTCCCTCCCCACTCTCTCGTTCCTGTTTTTGCTTGCATCGTTTCCTCTTTTTTCTTTGCTCCATGCTATGCTCCGTGCTCTATCTCCATGAAGCACTATTTTTTGTTCTCGCGTGTTCCTTTCTTCATCGTGTATCTTTGGTTTTTTCTCGCTTAAACACTTTTCTTCTTCTTTTGCTTCTGCCCCCTCTCATCTCTCATCTCCCAGCTTTCGCGGTCTTTGTATATCCGTTACCCCCTCGTACACTTGTTCTCGCTTGCACTCTTCCCCCTCCATACCCCCGATGTCGCATCGCTCGAAGTACATCGCACGCACGGTACAGTGCACGCGGGTGTTGGCCACGTGCGCACCACACTTTTTGCTCGGGATTCGTGGCTTTTATAGGACGCGAGCGCCCCTTGACCTTTATCCTCTTTTCGGGACGGCCGCTGCAACCGCCAACGCCTCTTCTCACCGTTGATCGAGGAAATTACAACAGGTGTCACAACGTGGTCTCCGTCAAGTTTGACGAATTACAGTGACTCCCATTAATATTCTGACGCTCTCAACCTCTTAACTGCGGAGTTTATATTAAAATCAATTAAAATCAAGCAATGACGAGTATATACGTCGAAAGCAGGGCAAATGGTTCTATTATAAATTTTACGAAAAATGAGGAAGGATTACATTTTATTTTTGAACGCAGTTAACTGGTTAAAAAAACAATAATTTTCTTGATATTCGATCTTACTATTTGAACTTTTTCGTGAAGTTAGAGCAATGAGTTTACTACACGAAAAGAAATTTTTGAAAAAATTGGAATTGGTCGGAATTGTAGAGAAAATACTACAAGTTGCATTTTACAAGATTTCTAGGTGGGTCTATATTGAAAATTTAAAAAATACATTTTGTAAATCTATGTCGATTATATGCATTGCGAAAGTTTCATCGAAATCTTAAGAATCCGTAGATTTATTGCAATTAGAGGCTGAAAATCGTGAAAACTGAAATTTTTACCATTTTTAAACGTTTGTAGCTCATTGTAACGTTGGCCGATTTTGATGAAATTTGCGGAAGATGTTTAATTGATACAGCAAAAAGTTGCAAGACACAATTTTTAGTATTTTCTCGGCCACCATCATTCGTACTTGGAGGGCTCAGAATCAGTGTACGTCCCCGAGCGTGAAAAGCTAATTAACCTTTCAACTGGGGATGACGAGCACATCGTGTCGGCTAAATACCACCTGCGAAAATTGTTAATTCAACAAATAATTCTTTCACTTTATCGTGTCGTAATATCTACAGTAGTGTAAACTATATAATTTTAATTATATAATTATGCTTATTTTAATTATATAGTTATGCTTATTTTAATTATATAGTTAAACTATATAATTAAAGATGTCGAATACGCTATCAGATTTATTTTCCATTTAAATGGTTAATTTATTCTGTAGGGAGTGGAGTGTGAGTAACAAAAGATTATTTTCTAGCAGAAGAAATTTATGTGTATCTATTTTAAACTCCCCAATGACTATATTGACAACAGACTAGATAATATTTAATTTCGATTTAATAACACACATTTTTCCTTCATTATGTTCGTAATCTCTTCGTCACGAGTCTCACGCGATGTCGTAGGTCAAGGGGTTAATAACTTGGTCATGCGATCTCCATGAAAAATTTAAATTGCTACTAATACGATACAACAATATTAATACAATAAAATAACGTTATTGTTCTACAGTAACTTCACATAAATGAAAATAATATGAAATATAAATTCATAGGGTAAGGTTTGCATTACTGATAACGCGGAAGAAGTTATTTGTTAATTTTCCACAGAAGTGCTGTTATTGCAACTTGCTTCTATTCGGTTATAAATATAAGTCCAGCTTCGTTTTAAAATATTGGCTTAATTGTCTATTGAAAGTTTCCAAGAAAAAATTGAACTCATTGGACTCATTCATTGGAGTAATTCGTATGGGGAATGGAAATAAAAATTGTTAATTGGGACACAACATATAACTGTACAATCCGTGCCATTTTAAAATACACATGCCTATTCATTTAAAAAATATTGGTTTACTTGTTTTATTTATTGAAAATCTCCAAGAAAAAATTTGACTCATTGGATACCGAATAATTAATTTGGGGGATGGAAATAAATTGTTACTTACAGAGAAAACAGACTGAGAAGTGTCAGTCGGAGTTTCATGTATACTATAATAAAATCGGTTATTAGTCGCATTTTACAATGTCACGATAAGAGGCCGATGACATATACATCGAATATTGATCACAGATGGATCGAGATTTCTTTTGATTCTGTGAAAAAATTTGGAATGCATCGCATTAAGCTCTATCGTATTACGTAGAAACATGAATAATGAATAATGAAGGCTGTATCACTGACTCATCCTTCAATTCCATTATCTACGCCCGTACGTAAGTTGACTGCGATTAAAAGCATTAGTCGGTTAACACCTTCTATCTCGCCAGAAGCCTTTGCTTTAATTTTAATTGAGTCAGCATTGGGAATAGTGATGAATCGCGTTTCGCTTTGCAGCCTGTTAGAGATAAATCAAAATGCGTGCTGAACCCGATTGTTCCGAAATAATACTCCGCGATTATAACGTTTCTATAAATAGTTGAGAAGACTAACGGTTGTGCGCGTGAATGCAATCCGTAGTGTGAGTGTAAATCCGCGATATAAATCCGTAATAATTTTCATGCAAAATAAAAATTGTCTGCGTCAATTGCAAGACACTGGAGCTGCTCAGAAGTTCGTTTCCTTCTTTAACTATTTTAAAAGAATTGAAAATTAATCATTTTTCTCATAAATGCATAAAATCCGCAGTCTAGTTATAAATAGCGGATCTTTATGCAAAATAAAATTTTTATAGATCAGTTGCAATCACCAGGATCTAAGTGAAAATTTTGCTGATTAATAATTTTGATGTGCTAAAACTCCTATTAATCTTGCTATTGTTTGGAATTGCGAGTACTCATTTTTGCGACGAATGTATAAAATCCGGAGTTACAAAGGAAGATATCGACAGAAAGATTAACTCTCGCGGGGTTTTTCGCGGCTCGATCGAAGCCGATGCGTGACAAAATAACAATTCCCCGCGCCTGGGGCCGCCATTGTCTCCGGCGCGCGAGCGAGTACACGCGGTTGCATCCTTGACATTTCGAGTAAACACGTCCACGGAGGCACAAAAGCGGCTGCGAGGCTCTTTCACTTGTGCAACTCGAGCGCGTGCGCATCGGGGCACAGATCGTCGCCTACTCGATTCGATTAGCCGTGCACGCGGATCGCGAAATCACGGCGCGGCGTAAAAGCGAGAAGCTGGAGAGGGCCGTAGGAGCCCCGCGGTTGCCGCTTTTCACCGCGCTTGCAAAACCGCCTGGCGTTTTATTCGAAGATATCGAGACGCCCCCCGATGCCGTTCGCGCTTTCTATGACCACTTTTCCTCGCGAAATGTCACTACACGAGCTGCTCGGAGCCGCGCGGAGCTGTAGAGAGCTAAGCCACGGCCGCGTGAGAACGGACCTTCACCGAAAGAGATTTATAGAATTATCAGCCAGACTAATTATTACCCTAATCAAATCCTATATGCATACGGCTGGCTTGCCTGTTCACGGGCGTAACCGATGTGATAAACGACGAGCCTGATTCTGACTTATACCGGACACCGCGGCGCGGCGTGTCTTTAGATTTCTATTTGACCCGGAATCTCAGGGTTTCCAAGACAACTCGCTCGACCTCTTATCAAGGAATTGCGAACTTCGTCCAATGTGAAATGTAGCCCGCCGTCTACGATTTGAATAAAATTTACATATCTAATGGGGAAACTTGGACTACTCGACGTATGTATATCTTGTTTCAGTGTCGATCAGTCATGTTTAAAAGGCTGAAGTAGTTCGCGAAGTTGGAAATCTGTACGCGTGTCAATATTTTTTAAACGAACGGATTATTAACGATTAACAATTTTTATTTCCATCCCCCAAACGAACCACTCGGAATCCAACGAGTACAATTTCTTCTTGGAAACTTTCAATTAACAAAACAGTTAAATCAATATTTTTTAAACGAATGGATATGCGTATTTGAACATGGCACTGACTATACATTTATACTTTACTTTACAATTAACAATTTTTATTTCCATCCCCAAACGAATTACATGTACGTTGCTCAGAATCTTCATTTTGACACAAATAACAAATAACAAATAACAAATAATATAGCAAATAACTTCTCTCGCGTTATCAGTAATGCAAACCTTACCCTATGAATTTATATTTCATATTAGTTTCATTTGTGTTGAGTTACTGCAGAACAATAATGTATAGCATACTTGCGGAAAACATTCAAAATAACTACTTTAGAATTTCTCATGGAGATTGCATGACCAAGTTATTAACCCCTTTACCTACGATATCGAGTCAGACTCGTGACGAAGATTTCGAGCAGAATATACGAAATATATGTGTTATTAAATCAAAATAAAATTCCATTTCGTTTGTTGTCAATGTATACATTGGGGAGCCTACAATAGATATACATAAATTTTCTTCTAGGAAATTAATCTTCAGTCGCATTCCACTTCGTACATAACTTTAAATGACTCCGACATAAATAATTTCTTTTTCGAATAATATAACCACTTTAATGCAAAATGAATATTTGATATTCGACACCTTTGTTTATGCTGGAAACTAATGTGCGAATAATTAAAAATGTAGGACGACGAAGAAATTGGAATATCACTGTGACCGTAAAATAAATCGCGCGGTGCAAGGGGTTAAGATTTCCTATTGACGCTTTATGAATCACTTGGCCTATTAAAATTTGATTTCACGCAGTTTGCAGACTTTTATTATTGCGCAGCAGTTCTATCGCGTAGTCGGCGTAAAAAGATGCTTCTTCGTGGTTCAACGAGAGATAAAAGCGTGCAGACGAGACAGGCAGTCTGCCGTGGCTCGTTGATAGGCGGCGCGCGCGCGCGCGCGGTGGTTAGATACCGTACGGGGATCGAGCAGAACGTTCGCGCGTGTTTCGATCTTATTGTTAGAGGAACGCGCTCTCGATATGACTGGTAGCTCGAATTTGCTAGCGGGTAAACGCGTGACGCGGTGCGTGCCACGGGCATTTGCGTGTTACGGCGTCGGATACGTGTCGAAACCGCGGGACGAAGTCTGTCCGGGATCAGCGCGTTGTAAATTTTCAGACAATCATTAGCCAACAATGTCGCTCGTTGCCATTACAGGGCACCAGAGGCCGTTGTCTACCCGGTGGCATTAAACCTCCTTATAAGCAACGCGGCCCGGCCGTCTCAGCGTGTGCGTAGACCGTAGCATTTCCATTGTGTGACGCAACCGGAGAGCTTGGCCTCTCAGCGGCGATTAATTATCGATGGCGAATCCAGATACCGCTCGATGCGAATCGCTCGGATACACACATACGCATTTCGTTGATCCGCGCGCATATGTATTCCCGGCAGAGAAAAGATCGCTCGAAGCGATCGAAATGCTGATGAATCGCGGCGAAGTTGCTCTTTAGAGATGATCGAGGAAACCCGTCGAACGCATGCAACACGGTATCGTATGTCGCGGGGATTTCACCAGAGCGTGCGTACAAATTACAAGCGAATTCAATTGAATCCCCTCCCGGATAGCACACGACGTCTTAAAGACGTCCATTTTACGTCTGAAAATGTTACGTCCTAATAAACGTCTTTTCCGTGACTTAGTTTTAACGTCTGAAATAAGATGTCCCAAAGATGTCCAAAAGACGTTCATAGGACATCCAAAAGACGTACAGTTTTGTAAAATAAGCCGTTCAGAAGACGTTCCGAAGACGTCCGCAGCACATCCAAGGGGCCTTAAAGACGTTTTTGTGCTATCTGGGCTGCGTCTCATTTCGTCCGGTTCATGGAGGCGGAGTTCTCGCAGTTTTGTACTCAGGTGAAAGTTTGCAATCATTCTTCGCCGCGCCGTGCGTCGTCGTCGTCGTGTGCGCGTATTCCGTCGCAGCTTTTTTTGATACCGGTCGTTGGAGAAAGACTTTGATTAGCGGAGATAAATCGAATATCGCGATCGGTGAAGGTGAACCTCTATTTCGCCGTGCCCGAGAGCTCCTGTTGGTTCCATTTTGATTGACCAGGTTCCGTGTACGCACGCATTACACGTACATTTCTCCTTGAGCCACGCTCAAATTCAATGGAAAATTAGAAATTACACGTCGAACTACCAATTTCGTGAAATTGGATCCGCGTTGGATTCTTGTACGTCGTTGTTATACAATGAAAAAGTTCTTTTATTTCATCATTGTTCTTGATTTAAATTATACGTGCAAATCTTTGCTGTTTATAATAACGTATAATCCGGAATGGAACAATTCTACTACTGCCATCGATTGACGACGAATTTTATGAAACTCGGTGTTCGTATAAGTACTGACGCAGTAGATCATTTTTCTGTCAACCAAATATTTCCTGCACTTCTCAGATTGCACAAAGACTTTTTTGGGCCTAAAATGGACGTTTTTAAGACGTCGTGTGCTATCTGGGTTATTTAGGGGAAAATTTAAAAAGAACGAATCACATTTCTTGATCAACGTTTCGTTTTCGAAAAAAATCGCGGTCGAATATTCGCAGTGGAATAGGTTGGTCATGATCAGACGCTGATTTTCAACGAAAGGTTTTCAACCGATAAAATGTTATTCGTTTTTATGATTGGGAATAGAATCACAGCATGCTTTTACCATCCGTCTTGAGATGCCCTGTATACTCATTGTTTTCCTTTGGGATCGTAAATATTTGTCTTGCACTTGGAGGACCGGTACCATGAATACGCGGTTTAATATGTAAACACGTGAACCTGACGTAAAGCGAATAAAATTGAGAGGAAAAATATTAATTATCACATAGATATTATGACTAGACAGTGGATTTTATGCATTTATGACAAAAATAAGTAGGTGTAATGTGAAACAGTGAAAACACTCGAAGAATTTAAAAATATTATCATTATTTTCAATCTGTTAAATATATTAAGAAAAATAATTAATTTCTATTTCGCTCTAGTTCGTTGCAATTCAGGTAGAAAATTTTTATTTTGCATAAAGACCCGCTGTGTAATTATGACGTAATACGTTTGATAAAAACTTTGGTCAGCTGACAGGGAACACGAATGGAAGATTAGTTATTATTTGGACAGTACGGGGTGACGCGACTGTGCAGTGTCGAGGCCGTACGTATCAATAAGATAGCAAAGGAACTGGTTGATTCTGTTTGGTGTGTGGGAAGGGTTGAGAGACTTCGTTGATAAATGTTGTGAAACTGAGAAATTGTTTGTTCTGTTTGGCAGATCGATTGCCGCGACGAGCGGGCGACGGTTTCGGATCCAGAGAGCACGGTGTGGTCTTGGTCGACTCGGACTTGTCCCGTCTCCCGCTGCCAGACCTAGTGTTGTCTGCGGTCGAGCAGGTCGAGCAGCTACCGGTCGCGGCGCCCCAGGTGACCGTGTCCGCGCCGAGTAGCCCGACGAGGGACGCTGCCTTCCAGTTTCCGGAGTGCAGCAGCGACGAGGCACCGGTGCCCAGCCCGAGGCCACGGCCGCGAAGACGCAGGCTCGCCTCGGAGGGTGGCGGCGCCGTAAAGAAGGGGCCCAACGGCGAGCCGACCTGCAACAGTTGCTGCGGCCACTTCAGCCAGGCCTTCAACGAGAGCCAGTGGGCGAGCGTGGGTACCAACCTCAGGAACATCGCCGATGACTTCCACGCATCCAAGACCAAGGTCAGTGCACTGTCGATGCTTCTCGTCAACGTGCTCGCTCCGTTCATCAATTACTTTGAGCTCGCTTTCTCAATATCATTCATCAATCTTAACCTACCATTACCGGTCAAACGATCGTTTCTAGATTTTCTATTTTACAATTATTTAATAAATGGGCTTCCGTTGGAAATTATTCAAAATCCGAATAAATTCGATTTTGTCATCATTTTTATATGGCAACGCAGTCATTTTTGGTGTTCGGTAGGTTTAGTGTTAATGTTCTTTCGGTGGTTGCACTTTCGTCATTAAATAATCGACGCAGACAATTTTTATTTTGCAAAAAAGATCCGCAGTCAACGCCATTTTTCAATAACGGATGGTTCTAGAAGAAAAAATCAAAGATCTTTGCACTCCAGTGGTTGCACTCCACCTCGAAACAAAACGTTTTCGCAACTTTTCCCAAACTTAAAACTTACATGCTTCCGCACATTCTTCACATAATAAAGCATTGAAGCCAAAAAAAATCGATTTTTTCAATATTCCAGGGTGGCGTTACCCCTTAAGTCTACTTGTTGGGAATAACATTTTAGCTTGACGTAATACGCGACGTAATTTGTCCGGAACACCTGGTTTCGAAAAAACTTGGGTAGAGGCGGCAACGTCAATTTACAGTGGCGGGAATTGAGCACTAAAATCTCGGGGATGCGAAGGAATTTCGGAGGCGAGCGCCCGGGCGCAGTCGCGGGCTCGAGCGGGCGGCATAAAATCCAGTAAATAGAGAATGATTTTGTTTTCGTTTTCCCTTCGCCGAGTTTCACCGTAAAACTCTCGGGGAACGAGTATCGCAGCAGCTCGCACGTGCCATTACATTTTTCAAGCGGCGCGGCGTATCGCAAAGTGTTTACGACGAGAAGAGTACAGGTGTAAGGTGCGCGGCGTAAAAATAATTGCGTAGCATGCTCGCTTCGCTTCGCGCCGCCGCTTGTCACTATTCCCGTCGTTCCCCGCGATGCCTTTTATTCGTCGTAAAGCCGCCCTTGTATCGCGGTCGTTATAAAACCCGGTCGAAATACGCAGATGCCGCGCGAACAGAGGAGAGGCGCCTCGCTCCCTGGGCCGAGCATTTTACGCCTTTAATTTCTAAATTAATTTCACGCCAACCCGTACCCGACGCCGCGTCCCTAGAATTCTCGGCTATTCTCCCCGGGAATAATTCCGAGACACAACGCGGCTCCATATTTCATGCGAATTACTCGGGATCGATCGAAAATTCCGCGTCGTACTTGTTCGCGGCCAGCCAATTCCGGAAAATCGATTTCGCCGGAAGACTCTGGCCACCATTCCCGCCACTGCCACCACCCCGCGCCTCCCGGTCTGCGATACCGACGATTTAATGGTCTCACGAATGATTCAGTATCTCTCGTTTCCACGGAGCTCCGCGGAAAGAGAGAAATTGGCGGGCTGGAGTGGGTCAGCCGGGGCCATAAACGCGAATTTAGTTATATCGACGGCGGCAGCGTCGTTGTCCCACGGGCGCAATAAATATTCGCGCGCGCCACCGTTAAGACGTCTAGTATCGCTTTCACCGTGTACACCCCCACCCTCTGCCGACCACTACATCACTGGCCGCTTGATCAAATATGTATCGGTACGCCACTGATTTTACGACACGCGGCTTTTTCCGTTGTTTGCCTGGCTCTGTCAGAGGACAGGAAAGTCGAAAGATGGGGAACGATTCTGTTTCCACATCCAGATTGCACAGGAACGTCTTAATGACGTCTGTTGTTGGACATTCAGACGTCTTAAAATGATGCGATTTTCCTCCGACCATCGTCCGACTTCGGTTGTCCCATGGGTTGGGTCCTATTGAGGCCTCTCTCGAAGCACTTGAAAAGGCTCGACTACCGTAGACCCCGACTGTTTCGTCCTATTTCGGGCCACTGCGGCACCACCACATGCCTCCTGAGGCATTCAAAACGCTCGTGCGCCGAAGTCGGACGTCGGACGAAGTCGGGTCCACTGTGATCGTGACCTTAAAGACGTCTCCAACGTCCAAACAGCTCCCGAACGTCTCTTGAACGTCTTTTGTTAGGAAACGGTAGGTCTTTAAGACGTCCAGATGATGTTTTTCAGATCTTTAAAACGTACTTGAAACAGACGTCCTTAAAACGTCATGCGTTGGAGTCACTCCGACTCACACCGATACTTCACTATTACATATTTGAGGGTCCTCCCCACTCCAGCTTGACGCGAAATCCGTGACTCCGGCACATTAAACGGAGGGTTAAGACGTCTTATTTCAGACGTTCAAGCGACGTTTATGCAGGACGTAAGACGTCCAGACCTAAACTGGACGTAGAAAAGATATCTTGAAGACGTCGCGTGCTATCCGGATAGTTACGTCAATAAAGAGATTATGAAAACGTCGACGACAGAAGAGAAAAGCGGTGCGGTGTACTGGACGGCAGAAATATATTGACAGAGTTTGAGAGCTGAGGTCAAGATGCTCCTTTCCTCGAGGGACAATCAGAGGCGAAAAAGAGGAAAGAAGATAATAACGTGAAGGGATACCCGTCCCGGCATAACGTGTTGTGCTAATGATCGAGCCGTAAGTTTGAATGCGGCGTAATAGACACTTAACCGGTGAAGAAACAGATCTAATCCCCTGGACGCGATCGCTCACAATAGAGACTATATCGGTGGCGTCGATAGTAGGAGCGCGAGAAGGATAGTTTCTTCCAGGGGACGACGATTATTACGGTCGGTCGTTCTTTTCAGTGTGCGTCGACGACAAAAGGGGAGAGAGAGTCCTTTCACGGTTTTACGAGATTCCCCGTGATTTGCCGTGGCCGATTGAAAGAAAGAAGCCGAACGAGCTGCCGCGCCGCCCCGGCTCTGTGGAGCAAGAATGGCACGAGAAAGAGAGGAGAGAACCGAGGCCGAGGGTGGGACGAGGAGGAGGAAGATGTGCGAGCGACGGTAGGGCGGTCCTCTCTTTCATCCCGTCTCGACTTTATTCGCTTTAAAGATCCTCGCCAGCGTGATACCCAATCCTGGAACGTCTAATTATTGCTGGTTAAGTGGCGGTAATTGAAGGGGGCGAACGGACCCGTGAAATTGAAGAAATCTCTCCGCGTCTCCTCGCGCCCAGCTCTGCCGGTCGGAGATCGAATGCCGATCAGTTCCACGGATTCGGTAACCCGAGGATCGGCTTGTTTGATAATACATCTCGCCGGGTTTCTCTCTCCTCTGTTTGCTCTCCTACACCCCTGTATGGTGGGGGATGGACGTGTCGGATTAATCCGATGACGACGCTAGCGCATTTCGTCGTCGCCTCGCGTCGCGTCGCGTCGCGTCGGGGTGTCTTGTTTCACCGTGTTTCGGATGTAGAAGTGGGCTTTCATCTGTTGTCGCCGGCTCCTTTCTCCACCCATTCACTTTTATATTATTTGCGGAGCTTGATGCGTGCCTTTGGAAGCGTGTTACCCGCGCGCCGATCGTAACACAGGGGAGAGATCGTAAACCTGGAACTCGGTCTTAGAGTCACTTTATACGGAATAGAAACCTGAAGACGATATTACCGTGCAGTCCTTTACTGCCAGTTTTATGCGTTGCGACGCTAATTCCACCGGCTCGCGTGTTTCGCGTATTTCGAAAGCCTATCCGTGTAGTATGCGCAACTACCGGAGGACCCTTTATTCATTGCGCGGAACTTTCCCGAAAACAATTCCACACCGCTGCTCGTTAATATTTCATGACGCCCCTCCCTCGCCTCTTCTCCTCCACGAAATCAATGACACGGGGAAAACTTTTGCCCCTCGTCTCTGTCCTCATCACCGGCAACAACAGGTGTTTTCCGGCCGCGTTTCGCCTCCAATCGAGCATCGTCGTCTCCTGTCGCGCAAACTGCTTTTACCGGATGTTGTCACGATCTACCCGGGCACGGTGTTCCCCGCGGTTTTGTCATAACTTCTGGGATCGCGGCGCAGACTGCCGAGCTGATTGGAGAACACGTCGTCATGCGAAAGTTACGAGCGCCCGAACCCCGTCTTTCTCTCCATTCGTCATGGGAAGCCACCGCTTTACATATGCATGGAGAGCAAGCGAGCATGTAACGGCTAAGTGGTTACATCCCCTTACGTGAAAGTTAAATGGGCATGGCAGCACGAGCCGTGGCCACGGGCCGAGTAAATTATCTTCAATTATCTCGTGCAATCGCAGCCCTACGACGCTGCTCGGCCTTTTTACTCCTCGCTAGCCGTTTCTTCATTGATCTTTCTTTCTTTCTTGCGCTTCAGAGATCTTCCGCGATCCCGCGAACGTTGAATCCTCCCGTTTCCATTACTTTTCCTGTATGCGCAACGCTTAACTCTGGATTTCTCAGTGTTCCGATTATTCGCATTTTCGAATACTTTTTCAACAGAATTCACGGTGACATCTTGTTCCCAGATAGCAGAGAGATGTCTTAAACATGTCTGTTGTTGGACATTCAGACGTCTCCTACGACTTCTGAACGTCCTTTTTTTAGTAACCAAATGTTCAAGATTTGGTCGAATTTATTGAGCTGTGATTAGTTTTGAAACTGATTGTACATGCTGGTTTGTTGATCTTGACCTACCCGCAGTTTTATTATTTTTCTCATTGAAAATTGTTGTTCGCACATACATTGTTCAACATAGCCTAATTGCACATAACATATTGAAAAATGGAAATATGAAATCCCCCATATCCATATATTTTTGTTTCGATCAATTCCAGTTGTAAATTGCTGTAAGTGTTGTCAAAGGTTAAAGAATCATATTTTGACATACCTGGATTATATATATTATTCTAACTCTATCTATACACAAAAAGACAAAAGAAACGTTACGTACAGTTTGTCAGGAAATGCTTTGTCATAAAGAAATAAATATGATCAGAGTACCAAACAGATGTGCTCTAAGGAAATGTGCCTAGTTCATACGTAAAATATTTATTTGTTTATAACTCTGACAAACTTTATGTATTTTGGCAATTTAAGCTCGGGCCACCCTGTTTACTGTTTTGTCTAACTTTCCGAAAATATTGCATTACGGTTGATAAAATGAATAGATGTAATATAGAACATTAAAAAATTGTTAGATCATTGTTGACCTATTAAATGTATTAAGACAGAAAATAAATTTTTATTTCACGGTTCCAGTTTGTTGCAATTTATGTTTGAAAATTTTTATTTTGCATAAAGATCCGCCGTCTCTTGATAAAGTTGAAGTAACTCGAATGTATATCGGTGCAACTGCAGTTGTAGAGAAGGTTGAACGCCCATAGAGGTTATTACACATCGAGTCGATGCTCCTTCCGAGAAACCGAGAGCTAGAGCTCGCAGCGCAGATAAACTTGCTAGCGGAGGTTAGAAAATTGCTCGCGCCACGGACAGGATAAAATATTCGTTCGAGCTGGTGCAACAGATTTCCATGAACCGGGAGTAATTTACGCGGCGCGCGGCTAATGAAACGTTCCGCCGACATTTATCAGTTATTTAAACGATCGGCCGACGCGCAAATTGATACATTAAACCCCGGTCGCTCGGTAGCATAACGGATCTCTCTCGGCGAGAAGAACCTCTCCTCCTGTTCTTGCTCTGGAGCCAGTCAGTCGCAAGAAAGTCCGATCGTTGGTGTACGTTCGACAGCACGCGATCCAGATATCCTCTGTCCAGTGTTTACGTCTTATTTCGACGTCGCGCGGAATCCCTTGGATTTTATCGCTGGTTGCGGTTCCACGGTGCGTTGCGCACTTGCTACCTGGTCGGGCTGGCTCTCGGTGGCCCGACCGCAGTCCCGCGTTTTCCAATGGCTTTTTCTTACGTTGCTCGATGAAACGTCGACCCGATCGGCCGTTTCCACGAGGCGAGTAGTGCAATTACGTTGCACAATAATCCCTCCTGGCTTCCAGTAGTCGCGAGCTAGCCTGCCTCGCTTCCATGCAACATGCACAGCCATTTATTTATCCTTCGCGTCGTTGCGCCGCACCGCTCCGCACCGGACCAACACACCTGGCTCGGCCGTGTAATGGTTATCGCGAGAAGTGCGCGTAATTGCCGCGATTTTTCCTCGGAGGTCTGCAACTTCGCGCAAAAATAGGTCAACAGGATTGCTTCCTGACAACTGTCCTCTCTTCACCTGTGCTTTCTTCTTGAAAGCAATTTTCAAGACTATCAGTCAAGAGCTTCCATAGTTTCTCGAGGTCTCTTAACCTTCACTCCACAGATAACAGAAAGACCTCTTAAAGACATCTTTTTAGGACGTGAGACGTTCAGACCTAAAATAGACGTAAAATGGACATCTTTAAGACTCCTGTGGTATCTAGGTCTAAGTATAGTGATGTATACGCATCCTAGACCAATAAAAACGTACATGAACAGTTATCGAAAGAAAAATGTCCAAAGTTCTCTTAGGAATGCTATCTGTAACATATTTTTATAGTTTCGTATTTTCATTTCTGTTCATAGTTTCGTATTTTCATTTCTGTTCATAGTTTCGTATTTACATTTTGCACTGAAAACATGCAGTGGATGTCTACATCCCAGTACAGGGCTAACATTATAATACGACGCAGAGTGAAGGTTAATAAATGGAATCACCGCAAGTCATTGTTTAACCTTCCGATGGCTGTGCCTGGGTCTATTTTGACTCGGAACATCAAAATTATCATTTAAATACTGGAATTTTGTGACAATTCAACTAAATGATTAGCTGTTGCACATTGGAAAGACTAGTATGTCTCCACGAAATATCATCAGAAGTAGAACTAAGTAGAACTAAGCTTCGTCAATTCTATAGCTATAAAAATCGTCCGTTCCTAGATAGTTAATCGGGATGTAGATCAAAGTCTCGGGAGTCTGATCTCACCCGAGGGGTTCGATTTCAGCAAAACCAGTTTCGATTAAGAATTTTCGCGTGTTGTCCTAGCGATGACCTAGTCTAGGAGGTTCGACTCGACAGCGTACTTTCCGAATCTTCAAGGGTGAACCAACACGACGCGGCGCTAATCCTCCCATTAGTCACGTGATACGTTACGAGAACAAAAAAGCAACTGGGACATGGAAGAGGACAAAAGACAAATAGGAGTGAGGAGAGGCTTGTTCTTGAGCAATCCGGCGCGCCGCGCCGCGCCGGGGCGAATAATTAAAGTTTACAGTTCCAACGACCGCTGGTCGCCGCGCCCCGGCACGGCAACGTAATCCTCGCGAATAAATTTCGCGTTTACTGTCGACGAAACCTCTCCTCGTTGCTCAAGCGGGCGTTCTCTTCCGGGCCTCGAGCAGTAAAACCCGACCGCCAGCTTTTCATACGCCTGGTGTTGTCGGCGGAGAGAAAGTACACGCGCAGGCAACGAGCAGAGTAGGCACACCGTGGTCGCAGGTGGCTCGATAAACACTCGAGACGCGTGACACCTTAACAGACTTCAGGCATCACGCCCAGGTCTTGTCCGGGAAATAGATACGCCGAGGAACGGATTGCAATGACTAGAGAAAGAGTAACAGCCAGAGAATTTTGATACGTCCTTCAGTTTGCTAAGATATACAAAATTGCTTAGAGGTTGGGCATTGAGGATTTTATATTAATGGCTTTGCAACAATAATGTGCAATCTTAATATCCATGAAGAACCTTCTCAATCTTTACATCGCTACTTAGGGCCAGCATGAAGATTTCCGAGTCTTTTAGGTCTGAAAGTCTTACGTCCTATAAAGACGTTTTTAACGCGTCTCTTTCGGGACGACGTTTTAACGTCTGAAATAAGACGTCTTTTTTGGGACATTTAGAAGCGTCTTATGTCGGACGTCTTCGTGCTATCTAGAATGCTTCTGAAGTCGTGCCAACAGATGAACCTCTAAGTTTGCGTAACCAACTGGCCGAAAATATATAATTCGGACAATGTATCGCAGTGTTTACTTTCAAGAGGGTAGTAGCTTAGGCTAGTTTTCGTCATGACGATCGAGAACGATGAAGGGGAAAGGACGGTGCATATTCGAGTCAGTGATGCATCGAGTATCGGTGGTAGCCCCTTAGGAGGCGCCGCAACAGGATCTCGCAGGAGGAGCATTCGAAGAGCGAAGAGAGAAGAAGAAAGTGGGGAAGGGAAGCGAGGAACACTATTAATTGACGAGGAGGACTCCCACGAGGAGAGTCCATAGTCCATAATTCTTTCTTAATGTGACGCTTTCTTCTGGCTCCTCTTGCTGCCACCCTCGAGAATATCCGCGTAATCTCTTCTCCCTCGTGGTGGCCCGCCGAGTGTTTTTCTCGTCTCTGTATACAGAACGACCGGAGAAGGAAATACGAGCGGTGTCGGCTCGGCGTGAGGGGGGGTGGCAGGGGGTTAGATCGAACCCGACGATGACCAGATATTATGACCACCCCATAAAAGCTTCTCGCTCGGAGATTGAGCTTTCCCCGTTTCTCGGGCGTTTATTATTGCACGTCCGGCCACCACGAGTGGATTAAGACGAAACGAGGATCGGAAGTCGCGCGGTCCCCGTGACCCCGGGGGTGTGATCGAGGAAACAAAGCGGAGAGTGGGACATCTATACTGATTGCGTGCGAATGGAACATACACGCGCGTGCGCGCGCGCGGCCGAATACGAGGAATATTAACCGGGAGAGGTTTACGGCTTGGGGATTGATCGATTCCGATTCCCGATCTCAAACCGATTAATATTTTAACGAGGCGGAATCGATTTAATCCTCTTCGCGGAATGAATAATTCCCGCGACGAACCCAGGGGGTGAAACGACGAACAATCGGGATCGTATCGATGGTCTTTGTCGAGCTGGTTTTTCTATCCTTAATGACTAATTGGATAATGAATCGCTCGCAGAAGTTATAACGGCGGCGGAGACCTTCTGCGGAGGGTGCTGATCGCGGAGGGGCATACTCGACTGTCTATTCTTTCGAGAACCCGCGAACCGTGAGGATCCATGGTATTCTTCAAAGTAGAAATTAATTGACAATTAACCGGCATTAATGCGCTGCCCGGATCGGATTTGTGTTTCGCGCGAGCGGAACGAGTCCCCGGAGAGGCGGCGGCGGTGGACCTTAATCGCGTCGCTCCACCCCCTCGAGCAAAGAGTATCGTCTGCCCGTGTAAACTCGAAGGGATAAGGGAACTCGATAAAAAAGACCGTGATGCTTTCTCCACACAGCCGCCGCGCAGCGCCCGGAGGCTTAGCCGCAAAGAGTGTCGAATCGACGGTAATTCCGTCCAATTAGAACACTCCCAATTAGGAGTCGGGCTCTCCGCGCGCCTTCTTTCTACGGTCCCTGTTTCACCCCCGAGTCCTGACTCTCTCCTGCAAGGAACCCGACAATTTCAAGACGTCTTCGAGGGAAAAGATGCTTGAACTCTGCTGGGACGTCTTCCCGTTCAATTAGGAATTTGTCGCGTTAATGAACACACAATACCACCACGCACAGTCTTGTGCAATTGTTAAATACAAATGTGTAGCACACACTAATCTTAATTGCTGTTAACAAACATTTTCAGCAACGTATGCTCTTTTTATACCGTCTTGATACCCTAACTTGGGTTCGAGTCGGGTCGGGTCCCGAAAATTCGTGATACTCGGGTAGCCGGAAATTTTGGATATCTAAAGTCGAAAATTTTTAGATACTTCGGTACCCAAAATCGGGTAGTGACCCAGAAATTTCGGGTACCCAAAGTCGAAATTGGGTCGGTTAGTAGTTGGGTTGGGACCCGAAAATTCCTGATACTCCGGTACGGAAAATCGAAATTGAGTCGGGTAGCGGTCGGGCCGGATCGGGTTCCGAAAATTTGTGATATTCGGGTACCCGAAAATTCCTAATGCTCGGATACTCAAATCTTATAGATTTTTGGATTCTTGACTCGACCCAATTCTGATTTCAGGTACCGCAGTACCACGAATTTTCGGGTCCTGGCCCGATTTCAATTTCAGATACCCCAATATCACGAATTTTCGGTTCCCGACCCGACCCGATTCCCTGAAAGAGTTTGCGCCGATTCAACACCACCACAGATCCAAATATCCAGTCTATTGACCACGGTCCTGCGCGTATCATTGCATAGTTAAAACGAAAAAGTGGACTCGAGGTGTACTAACGGGCGGATTTGCATTACGTGTTCCAGGCAGCCGAGATCGAGAAGTCAAGACTGCCGGCGCTGAATCCAGGTTTCGCGGGCGGCAACAACAACAACTCCGGCTCCACGGATAGTATTCTATCGTTGCTGATCCCGGCGCCGTTGCGCGAGACTTTATGGACGACGGTAGCCTTGTACCTCGGATGGAGGCTGGTCTCCCGTCTTCGATAGATGTTACGGTCTCGTCCTGTCGTCGTCGCCGGCGACGAAGGCGATGCCAGAACTCGAAGAATGATCATCGACGCTTGGAACGGCACCAGGGACAGCCACGACGACGAGCCGTCACCCGGTGATCCGGCAACTGGTCCTTCCAGCCCGTCGGGGATTCCTCTTCAGGGTTACGACGCTTCTGGAAGTTCTTCCAAGATCGATGCCACGGCTAGGAGAATTGCAAAGAGAACGACAGTCCGTGCACCATCATGCGGAGCTGCGTACAAGGTCAGCCGACCGACTCAGAACCGGAATAGTTGGCTCCGCCTGGACGGTCCACGTAGGACGTCCTACCGCAACAATCAACACGATCTGCATTACGATTACGTATTTTCTATGTACACGTGTATTTGACGCATCGCGATCGAGACTGCGCTTGACCCGCGTCCGTGATTGGCCCGCATCGTTCAGGACCCTACGATGAGCAATGAGCAAGGGTTGTAGACGAAGGCGGCAAGGATGGGACCTGGGGTCGGTTCTCCTCGCTGGTCGCGGAGTTATAGTTACCCGAAGGCAATTACCGTTTGATGTTTCCTATATTTAGCAGTTCAACGATCAAAATGATCACGCGTTCCCGTAGCTCTGACTCGACGCCGACTCTGATCGAGGAGTCGTAGATCTCTGGGTCCTCATCTCTAGATTCACTCGGCCGTTGACAAGATGGCGTGGGGTCTCCGAGCGTGTTCAGGTGCAGTCTCGCTGGTCGCGCGGCGGACATGATCGCGAACAGACTGTTTTTGTTGAACCGTGCCGATCGTTCGCCTTCCAGTCTCACGTCACGAGTGAAGGTAAGAGGGCCGGAGAGACTAAAGCTCCGGCCAGCTAGTAGAACAGAAACGAGGGGTTCGTGACGGCGAGCGGATCGTGACATGGGTCTAGGTGAGGGTGACGGGGGATGGGGAGGGGATGGGTGGGAGCTAGGGACGAGATCCAAAGAGGACTTAACCCAATAATCAAATGATGATCTCATTACGGATATAAAATAAAGAGAATTAAATAAAGTAGTGTGATTAACGGGAACGGGACAGGCAGGCAAGCAGGCAGCACGGGTTTTTTCTTTTTCGCTTCAATTTTCTGTTTCGTTGGCTCGCTCTCTCTCTTTCTTGGTCTATCTTCTTTTTTTTAACTTGCGTGTTCCGTTCCCGTCGGTAGGAAGTATATCGACGTGCTTGTAGATAACGCGGTTACCTAGCCAACGCAGGCAGGACAGAACTCTATCTGGGATATAAATGACGAACGGTCGCCATGCGTCGTCTCGCGAGAACGGTCGACGGTCGTCGAGCGTAGGTCGGACGACGCTGGGACAGTAGGGGGGAGGAAGAGATCGGCCCGTGATTTTAGCGAAATTTCCACAAAAATTGTTTGAACCGTTGAGTGTGCGTGCGTGTGTGTGTGTATTCTTTTTTTTGTTTTTTTCGGGACAGGCTCGACGATCGGGATCGTGATAGGACGCATGCATGGCGACGGTGGAATGTCGTCGTCTGTATATAGAAAAGTATCTCTAGAGGGAGAAGTATCTCTCTCTCAGTGTATTCCAAAAAGCTAAAATGACGAAAATACACGACGATGATGATAATGATGATTGACGAGTTAAAGCGCGATATCGAGAAGCAGTTGTATGGGGGAAATGAGTGCGAGGACACGATAACGCCGAGAGGGGGGAGCAACGTATTTGTATTTGTATAGAGGATTTAAACTAAAATAATAAAATTCAGTGATAAGTCGACGTTTAATAATTAAAGTAGATAATCGATAGGCCGAGGATCGCAGCATCTTAATTGGCTAGCTGCGACTCCCGTGGACAGTTTTCGAATGATCTCCGGTAGCTTAGCTCTTAGTGGCGCCCTCGTCCACGATGGACGCCTTCCGCGACACGCCCGGAAACCGGGGCTTTTCTAACCCTTTCCTCCGCGGCGTGTCGTTCTCTTTCTCTCTCTCTCTCTCTCTATCTCTCTCTCTCTCTATCTTTCTCTCTCTCTCTCTCTAATTCTGTCCTTCTTCATTTCTTCCTCCCGAGACGACCCCTTCTTCGGTTTGCTCTTTGACTTTCGCACGGTTTTTTTGGTGCTGCTTCTTTCATCGGTCTTCATATTTTGATCGTCGCCCATCGCGCTCCATCACGAAATCGCTGATTGTTTATTTTTTATCTCATCTTTCTTCCGCACATCGATCGACCATCGCCATTACTTCCGGTTTCTTTTTGTTCGTCACCACGTCGATCCTTGCGAATCTGTAGAGTCGAATGTTTAGCGTTTATCATAGAGGTCTGATTGTTTGCGTTCGGCGCCGACCGAGACCGTTACTTCGTTCCGCAACTGTTCGAAGAGGAATTTTATAAATAAATGATAGTTAACAGTTCCCTGTCGGTGCTCGACGGGGTAGAACCAAAATCATCACAAGGCTGTCGATACGATAGTATATTCCCGTGGACCGTTCTATTTATCTCTCTATCTGTCTCTGTACTGTACCGAGTAAAGACTTCTCTGTGTTTTTATGATTATTATTATTATTATTTTTTTAAAACTATTCGTAACTTCTTTTTCTTTCGTTTTAATACGATTATTATTATAATTTTTTCTTCTTTTTCGTTTCGTTTGACTCCTTTCTCTTCCACCTTTAAGCTTAACAGATAAGGTTTTTTCGTCACGTACTACGTCGAAGTATTCCAGTGTGTAGAAAGTATAGTATTTATTTATAGGTAACGAAGAGAAACCACGTAGTTTGTCCACTGTCCGACGAGAAAGAAACAGATATTTTTCTCCCGTCAGACGCGAATACTGCCATTCGTCTTAAATGCTAAAAGAATCGCGCGAGGTGTGTTGTTGTTGTAGGCGAAGCCCTCGGACCCTGTTCGAACGGCGCTTTCCTCGAAGAGGCATGCCAACCCCTTTTTCAAAAGTCAATACCGTAGATGTCCTCGTACGCGAGGAACGATCCCGTAGCAACAAGCGTTAGCAGTCCCGTAGTTCTCTTCTCCGAGGAACAAGGAGGGAGATAAAACAAATCTAGAACATTCGATGTTGCTGGTAGAACAGTAACAAACAAAAAAAAAAGGGGAAAAGTTTACGAATCGTTTCATCGACATACGCTCGAATCCGAACCCGTTCGGCCGATGAACCAACTAGATTCTTTGATGTTCTCGTAAATAGTAACTTAACTGTTAGGCTATTACTTTGTCGGGACACTTCAGAAATCAATCGACATTTCTGGGGAGCACAAGTTCTGCGGTGAGCCATTCCTTCTGTGTTCGTTCTGTCGATCTTCAAACTCGACCAGCCCTCTATCGTTCGCCCCTCGTTCTTCGACTAAATATAAAACTCGAATTGAGATTAGGATAGTTTAAAGCAGAATATAAATTTGTATTTTAATGGTATTTCGTAAGGTTCTAGGGAAACATCGACAATTTCAGCGAGGTTGTTCCCATGGCCGGGGACACGGTCGATTTGGCAACGCTGTCTCAGTCCAGCTTGAAGTTGTCTCTATATGCTACTGCGCATATGCAGTATCATTGGACCGATGTTCTGTCTGCATGAGGTGTTGCTACGTTACATGCTCCGGCCGTGTTATCGTGCATCACGAACAAAATTTTCACCGTTTCTACAATGTTAATTTCCAAAATTTAACATCGCGAGAATTTGTTAGCAAATAGAACTGTAGGTAAATCGAAAAATCTGAAGAACTCGTATTTTGCTTAGTACTGGCCGGAACATGGGCGACTCGGCAACGCTGTCTCAGTCCGGTTTGAAGCGACTTGAAGTTATTCGCGTATCGCGGTCGTCTCTATGCGCATATGCAGTCGTTTGATCGGACTGATGTTCTGTCTTTATGCGGTGTTGCCACATCACTTGTTCCAGCTTGTACCAGAGCCGTGAAAAAGTTTGAATAATTCCTTTTTCGCCTAGGGAATATTGCAGAGAATTGGCGTCAATGGTGAAATTGTCGATCGTTTCGAGTGTCCCCGAGTTCTGTCGAGTTGCGCCTCCTCGTTCGACAGAGGATTCTCCGCCGTGTGTGGGTTCAGCAGCAACTTGTCTCCGGCTTTCGTCGCTTAGAATCTCTACTATTTTTTTTCGATCAAGTTTTCTTCTCTTCTCTCTGTTTACCCGAGGAGGGGGTAAACGTGAGATCGAGCAGGATCGTCGTACAATTGTGATGTAATAAGATAGTAATTGCCATTAATCGGCGCGGCGCGGAGAGCCGGCCGGACTTAGGGCTCGCGCGCGCGATCAAGTTAAATATTATTAAAAATAGCATTCCGACCAAAGGAAAAGTGGAGAGAAAAAGTTTGTTAACAAAAAAAAAATCAACGCGAGCGAGCGAGCGCGGATTCGCGGAGAGAGAAAGAACATAAAACAAAAAGAAACAAAAACAAATATGTTTCCTGTTTCCCTGCAGCGCGGCGAAACGCGGCTATTCTTGATCTCTTTCTTTTTCTCGTTCTCGTCTGCGAGCGCGCACGCACGCGCGCCACAAAGTATACAAACGAGTCAACGAATGACGAAGGAAATAATATACACCACGCGAAACAAAAAAAAAAAATAGAGCACCGACACAAAACAAGAACAAATTTTCGTCCCGTGTACATTGTCCTTTGTAGTGAGTTTCAACAATAATCGCAAAACAAACCAGAAGCTATCCGTTAGTACCGACGATAGAAGCTGTACAAAAATTAACGGGGGAACCGTGAAGAATCGCGCGACGTTTACGATAAACAAGATTAAAAAGAAAAAGAAGTAATACACCGTCACCCACTGAGAAACGCATTGTACATAGTCGCTTGTTGTTCGTGGGGCCGTACCATAACCTTCTACGGTTTCTATATTCCCCGCCCTGCCGCACCCTTTGTTGTTTTCGTGTTCTTATTATTATTATTATTATTTTTTTAATTTTTTAATTTTTCTACGTCTATAGTCCCCTCCGTTTTAATTCTCTTTTTACCAACGCTTTAGAAACGGTAAGACTCGGTAGGAGCATTTTTACGTAGCGTAGTAGTCAGCCATATTTGAGAACGTATTAATTATATGAATAAACATGGATAAAAAAAAAGTATATATATATAATGGAATATATATTATATATATATATGTATATATATATATATTTATATATATATACATATATATTTTAAAGTGGTATATTTGGATATATATATACATATTATATATATATTATCGAAATATTATTTCGAGACGTACCCGTGAGATATAAAATTATGATGGTAGTGTTGTATATCTCGAAAGGGCGAGCCTGTGGATTAAAGTGAATTTAGTATGACGGGGTGATGTTTCTCGCTTGGAAACGATAACTTTTCCATCGATGAGATTGACGAAGATCGGAGAACGGCAGCTGCGAGGCTGACACGTGAAAGAAAAAAAAGCTGTAACTGTGACTATGTGGATCGTGGGGGGCAGGCTGTATTGCAAAATCTCATCTTTCGATCCCATATCCATCATGCTCGAGGTGTCGACCGAGAGCCAGCCAGTCAAAATAGTACCATCAGCAAAATAGATCAAGTTTTATACCGAGATATGTACATATGTATGTAGATTCAAGTTCTCAGTCAATCGAATCGCAACCTTCCTGCTGGTCATCGAGAAAACCACGGAAATCGAATATATGTATACAGGATGAGTCACCCAACGTTTGCACCTCGAACATCTTCGTCGTTTTCAAAGATACGTCAAATGTCTGAAGTCAAGGTGAATGGTGCAGCGAGGCGCACAGGATGCTGTAAAAATATTTATTTTTGTTATTTTTTTTTTCAAAATCTTAAGGTCATCTTCGTTGTTTTTTTAAACGGGATCATCCCTTTTTAAACACCTACGGTGACAGTCCCTTTCGTTAGGAATTCAGAGACTATGATTACTCAAGGTAACTCGAAGTAATTCAAGGTCACTTTGATTTTTTTAAACGGGACCACCCCTTTTTAAACACCTACGATAACAGACCTGTGCGTTAGGAATTCAGTGACTATGATTAATACATATTTAATAAGTATTTAAAACGGGGTGGTCCCGTTTAAAAAATGTAGATGGCTCTGAAATCTCAGAAAAAGAATAACATCAAAACAAACATCTTTATGGCATCGTGTGAGCCTCATCGTTCTTCTTAAGACATTTGACGTATCTTTGAAAATTAATAAAAATATTTGAGGCGCAAACGTTAGGTGGCTCAGAGTGTATCTCGAATGATCGTACGTAACGGAAAGGAAAAACTCAACCGTAGGATCACGAATATAGTTAACGTAAAGCAGCCCGCCCGTCCGAGATCCCCGCGCGTCAAAGCGTCACTGTGATCTCGTAATTATTAATGAAATATCGGATTATTGTAACGAATAATCGTATCGAATATTATAATGTATCACCCTCCCCCTATTCCAGCGTCCCTCTTCCCGTACCCTTTCTCCTCGCGGAGTATAAGAGAGAGGAAGACCCCCGGGCAGACGCAGCACTGAATCGAGCGTCCTGAATCTCTCGATTTTTTTCATTTCGTCTCGTTTCGGTCTCGAGTCCATCATCTCTGCTCACCCAACTTCCTTTTGTTTTCTTATCCCCCAACCATTCTCCTTATTACCCAAGATAATGAACCATTTAGCTCGTAATCGTATATTAAGTACATTGTAACGAAACTTTCGAATGATCTCCCGGAGGTGTGCGCGTTCAGCGAGAGTTGCTCGATCAATGACCTCTGTTTCTCTCTCTCTCTCTCTCTCTCTCTCTCTCTCTCTCTCTCTCTCTCTCTATCTATCTCCCTCTATCTCTCACTCTCCATGTTTCTCTTACTTTTTCTTTTTTCTCCATCGAACCTTCTCTAACTCTCCTTCTTCCTCTTCTTCTTTTCCTTGGTCCTTCTTCTCCTTCGTTTTTCACTGTACCCTTGAACTCGTTCAGGTCGAGAAACAGACGACATTGGCGCACGCTCGCTCTCGCTCGCTCGCGATCGCACCCTCGATCTTATATTTTTCTTCGTTTTCTATTTTTCTAACATTTTTTTTTCTCTTTTTTCTTCTTTTTCGTCGGTGTCCCCTTTCTCGAGGAAGAAAGTGCGACTCGAACGTCGAAGAGAAGGAAAGCGAAGCGACCGTTCGACGCGGATTGAAGCCGCCGTTCAGTGTCGACGACGACGAGGATCGATTGTCGAGCGACGAGGTTCGATTCGTCATTATTATTTCCCGCTATTGCTAGATCGCGTCGAAAATCGAGGGTTCTCGACGATCCAACCCTCCCCCCGAAGATCGACTAGTCTTTATCGGACCAATCGTTGAGATTTTTTCTTCATTTTGTTTACTTTTTTTTTTTTTCGTTTTCGATACTTTCTCTGACATCGACGTTCCTTTCGTCCCCCGGAACTCTCGACTTCTCTTTTGTTCCGCGTGCAGCGAATTTCGTTTCACGCTCTTCACACACGTCCGCCACTCGTTCATTTCCACGTTCGCGGAAAACGAACACGCGCTAGACAAATAATAATAATAATAATAATAATAATAACTATTCAGATGGGACGCGCAGCAGCGTTCTTCTTCACTTTTTTTTTTGCGCGAAGAGAAACATAGTTAAGATAATTTTCGTCGCGAGGACGCCTCGGCTTCGACCGTTTGCTAACGTCGAGCTCGACTGCGTTATTTTTTATACATTCTTTTTTTTTACCCACCCAGTAAGATTTTTTAATCGAACGATCGAATTAACCTAGCCACACAACCGTAGACGATAATTCTTGATCTTTCCGACAGTATTTAAACCGGGGCTGGCGGTCGTTCTCGAGATTGACCTTTTGACACCGCGCGTGGCCCCGGTTCAAATAACAGTATAATGAACAGAAACGAATGTATTTGTATGTATTTAACGAAAAGAAGGAAAGGATGGAGAAAAAAACAAAAAAAAACGTGCATAAAAAATCTGATGACACACACACACACACACAAACACGTACAAACACATGTCTATTCTACACTTGTACACGTACACGCGCGATACGAGGACACAACACATGAATGTTAATGTCGAACGTATAATTGACGTATAAATAACGCGTAAGATCTAACGGCAGAGGATAACTAAGGAAAATACCGAATAAATAAATGAATAAAGTAAATAAAATAAATAAATAAATAAATATGAAATATAGGGAGAGGTTTTATTTGCTCAGACTGTCTAAGTTTTGCCATAGGAAAACGAGAGAGGGAAGGAAATACGAAGGAGAAATTGTATCGACTGTTCGCGCGTTTTTTATCTGAATGTGTACTGCTGGTCGTGCGTCTAGAGTAACGTTTTTTATGGAACTGCGATGTTTTTGTCCGTCGTTCCAGCCACTGTATTCCAGGTGCCAACCGGTTGCAAAAGAAAAGCCACAAGAATCTCGTTCGTCCGAGCGGTGTGCGTCGCCTCGCGACGCTCTTCCGTTTCGATAGTTCCGTTTTCGGTCTCTCGGCGTGGCTCTGTCGGCGGTAATATTTATTTGACCGGCCTACGATCCGTTTATTTCTCGAGATAAACAAAAAAATTGACAGAATCCGAAAACAGAGAGCCACGACACTTTCTTCGATGCGGGATCTCCCGAAAATTTTGTACCTCGTGAGATTGATTCTCGAGATGATTTCAAGCAACTTTCTCCATTACGGAAATCCTCTTCGCGGTTTCGTTCGCAAGTTCTCAACGAAAAACACCGACTAATCAGCCCGCGGAGCGAGCAGACTCCGCCCAGCGTAGCCGCGCTCCGATTGGTCTGTGTTTTTCGTCAATAACTCGAGAGCGAAGCCGCGGAGAGGATTTTCGCAAAGGAAGAAGTTGCTTGAAATCGCCTGGTGAATCAGCTCTTCGAAGGACATTTTGCGAACGTACATTTTTGGATCATCCGTCGACGAGAGTCTCGCGCTAGAGACCGCATCCGCCTGTTAATATTCGACTGTGTGTAACCGTCTTTGATGTGCTCCACTTAACAAAAATAAGACACGATGTTCGTAGTCCGTAAACTTGCATATTAAGCCGCTAAAAATCGAAGAAAAGCAAGAAAAAAAACGTATTTAAGAAGTAACGTTACCTATAGCCAAATGTCCCGTGGACCATATAGACCGCCGCGATCTGTTCGTAACGATTAATTGCGAGAGAGAAAGAGAGAGAGAGTGAGAGAGAGCGAGCGAGCGAGCGGTTGCGAATCCACTCGCGTGTGTGCGTATGCGGAGAGTGCGTGGGCGTGTCGAGAGGATTGCAGAGTGTGTGTGTGTGAGAGAGAGAGAGAGAGAGAGAGAGAGAGAAAGAGAGAGGGAGCGTACGAAAAATCTCGCGAAACGAAACTATGGGAGGAAAGAGCAATTCGAATATAGTAGAGAAGAACAAACAGATAAAGAGGTGAAAGAGAGGACAAAGAAAATGTGGGGGGTGTGTGACGTCTCTCAAGCCGTTTGTAAAGCTCGCAGCCACCTTGTGATAGAGCCTGGACTCGTAGCAAAAGAAGAATAAGAAGAAAAAAATGTAAACTTTGTTCATGCTTTTATTTTTCATTCCGTTTTTTCTGCTCTCGGGAAAAGTTCACGCAGAGGGGCGACGTAACGCAGAAATAAACACGAACGAAAAATAAAGGGAACGAAAACAGCACAGCACAGCACAGCGAACGAAAGACACAGAGAGAAATATATATGTAGAACAAAACCTCAGTCGCGGTGTTATGCTTAGAGAGAGAGAGAGGGAGAGAGAGAGAGCGAGAGAGAGAGAGAGAGAGAGAGAGAGCGAGAGAGAGAGAGAGAGAGAGGCGTTGTTGTTAGCGACGCAGAACGAACGAGCAAACAAATATGTGTGTGTATAGGATAAATATATATATATATATATTTTGAAATGAAAATTTCGTCCAGCTGACCAATCCAAAGAAGCGACCAAATAAACGTGGAGGGAAACGAGATATTGCGAGCCGTTGCACAACGCTTGAGGTGCTTTTAAACGATTTTTCTACATGTAAACGTGCTTCTTTCTCTCTTTCCTTTTTATTTTGTTTTCTCGTCGCGTTGTTCGCTTTTCGACGAATAGTTCCGATGCGAGAGAATGATATTGGACGGAAGATATACGGCGGTCACGTGATATATGTTATTTACAAGCGTATCGTATCTGTATTATGTAACAGCCCCCCCTTAGGATCAGATCTTAAGCGAGAATTACGCGGTACCGTTAATTTATTTTTTTTTTTTTGTTTTCTTTTCTTCTTCTCTTTATCTTCCTGGTTTTTTTTCCTCTCCATCCCGCTATTCTCCGTCGCTCTTGGTTTCATTCATTCGTTCCTCTCTTCCCTCGAAATTGTGATCCTTTTCTTTCGTTTCTCTTCGATCTCTTTTTCTCGGATCTTCTCGATCTAAGCGGCAGTTTCGAGAAGAACGGACAATCGAGATGAAGATTTCCGGAAGAAAAACGGATTCCTAAATGATTCTTTTCGGGTGAATTCGCATCCCTCTTCTTCCGCGCTTCTTCTCCCTCCCCACCCATCTGACTTCGCTTTCCTTCCTTCGAGGTTCTTTACTTCTAAACGAACGTACGGCCGCGGATCCGCGCGTCGCTCATTCGCCCTCTCGGCTGGCTCTCTCCTCCCCCCCTCTCTCTCTCTCTCTCTTTGTCTCTGTTCGATCGATTTGCGAATGAAAATCGATGTCAATCGAATCGAAAAACGCCAAGGGGACGACGAGCGACGACGCGCGATACGTGGTGCCCGATCATACGATGCTGTGTTATTTAAGTCACTACAGACCATACGTTATTGATTACTTTTGATTTTAGTTTATGACAATTTTTTTATGTTATTAATTTTATTGAGTACGATTTTAAGTGCTACGCGAATGTGTATTATTATTATCTATTATCTATTATATAATTGAATTATTATCTGATTATTATTATTATTAATATTATTATTATTATATAATCTTAACATTCTGTAATTATTATCACTCCCCATGGTCGATTACTTTTACGAATTGTTCTCGCGTCCACTGCCCGACCGCCGGTCGACGCGGCGCCTCGGAAGTCGTCGCGGCGCCCTTTCCCACCGCCATTTTTCTGCTCTGTGTTCGTTTTTATATATATATTTTTTTTTTATCTCTCTCTCTCTCACTCGAAACAATCACAATTGTTTCTTCTTCTTCTTGTCGCGCTGTTTTCTTTTTCATGTACTGTCTCTCTCTCTCTTTTTCATCGGGATCTGCGCACCGACGCTCTTCGTAAGGCGTAGCGTCGACCATTGGGAGTTCGCAAAGGGACGGGGGCATCTCTCGCTACCCGCATGTCTTTCATTGTACAGATTTTTTCACTTTTATATAGTTATCGATATATCGTAACGTTATGCAACGTCGATTGCGGCGGTGTCATTATGTGTCGCCGTACCATAATTGTACTTGATTTTTTTTATTGAATAAATGTGGAACACGCCGAAAGTATAATGGACGTTCGGGTGATTCTTCGAGCGCAGTTCGGTTTTCTATTTACCCGCCACTACTGATCCTCCGTGTCCTAATTACAATATTTTAGGCGTCACGCAAAATAGTTGATCAGAATTTCATCGTTTAGGTGAGCGTTTAACAAAATTTTTCAACTACTTCTTAAAGTTATATTGGAAACAATCTATTTTTCTAATGAAAACATATTACCATTAAGTATTTCATACAAAAATTAAATTAATTAACTTATTTATTATTTCTCAAAATTTTATTTTCTCTTATTTAACCAAATTTTTCAATTACATTTTAAAGTTATTTCGGAAACAATCTATTTTTCTAATGAAAACTTATTATCATTAAGTATTTCATACAAAAATTAAATTATTAATAATTTTATAATAATTAATATATAATTATTGTTCCTCAAAATCAATTATTTGTTATTCGATAGAATCTTTATTTGTCATTTAATTCTGATCAAAATAACTGATTGTCAAAAGTTTTTCTTAAACCATGTACGACATAATTCATAAAAAAGAATTGAAATTAATATAACTTTTAATTATAGAGAATTTTTATTCAATTGAATTTTTTAATCCTTATCTACCGTCATGAAATTCAATAAAACTTCACAAGTACTTAGCCAAAGTTTATTTCTTTACATATTTCACTGAAAACATGTAGGGAATTTGAAGGTCACATGATGGCCAACATATAGCACATCGTCGAATTTGTTTTTTATGAGCTACAACACTGTTCTAATAAAAATATGTAGTCTTACTTAGAAAGCTTCGACGTCCTTGAAATCTCGAAAAAGTGACCTTGAAGAAATTTTTTCGAACCGAATACTCTTTTCTTCTTACCATTTTCGGCATATTTAAATTGGTCAAGTTAGGCGAAATGTACATGTTCGCAGAGTGATGGTTAAAATATTATTAAAAAATTTCCGGTAAGTATAGTGTAAAGTAACTGTTTTATTATATGAGCTCTCATACTTTCTGTTCAGATCTGATATTTGATTCATTGTATCTATTTCGACAATTTATACATGCATTAAATAATAATCTTAGATCCGAAGTGTAGAAAGAATTTTGATACGGAAATATTGATGGAAACGTTGAATGTTATCGTATTATAATAGTTAAACATAAAATTTCCACAAATAAATCAGTTCCTTTGATAGCCGGTATGAATGCAGTCTAACGTTTTCAACAACAATAGAAAGGTGAGTAATAGAGGTTAAAAATAGATTAATCGTAACACAGTAAATCCTGAAACGATATGAATGATTAAGATTCAATCTTCGTCCGATGGAAAGAAGGTTGCATGTTCAATTGTGTAAAGAGTTCAAGAAACACATCTTGCATCATCATATTCGTCGTACTACGCGTAAAGGTACGTATGCAGCCACCTTTGAATCGAACATGATTCCACACATCGAAAGCTGAATGAATGAAATTTGCAATCTGTTACTATAGCAAAAGTTTAAACAATCTTCATTAATACGGTGCTGAGTAATTTTTCATGGTGATCATTTATAAATCCTATAATATATAGAATATGCATTATAATTACAATATATTTACGTATTACTTCTATCGAATACGCAATTACTGCAATTCACATAATTTATAGAAAACTCTTTTTATCTTTGATTACGTGTAACTATGTTGAACAATTTTCCTAACTTAATGGGCCCTTAGTTTCAAATTGATACAAAAATGAGCCAATTTAGACACTGCTTCATTGAAACTGCAGAGAAGAGTTGAGATGGGATAAAATTCAAATAAAAGTACCTACATTACTTATAAACAACAAAGCGGTGTGCATATTATATTTCGATAAAACGAATACGACGGTTAATTAATTTTATTTTATGAGAACACTACATTTTGAGTATACAATTAAACTTCACTTTGCATACAAACGTCCAAACACACTTCATCAAATTTTCCCAAATTGAGTAAGGATCACCACGGCCATTTTCCTAAAAAAAATGTTTCGTTCCACCCTATTAATTAGTTGGAGCTAGTACAGGTTAAGCATTCCACCGAATAAGACCTCGACGATCGCCGAAAATTCACTCCACTTGACATATCTATCGCGTCATTAAGCTCAAGCTATACTCGCGAATCCGATAAAATCAAAGCTTCGTGTTCGGAGACATTGAAAATCTAAACGATGATCAGCGACGAACTAGTTCTGCCGTTTCGTCGGAACTAGGAAGCTCACGGAACATTGCTCGAAGCGCGTATTCAACGACTTCGAGCCTTCTCTGTCACGCTGAAAACCACCGTTCGAAAACCGGAAGCGATCGATCTCGGAGAATACGATCTCGTTGGAAGAAGAAGAAGAAGACTGTGCACGATCACGTCGGTCAGGATGATTGACAGTCGCCTATTAATTTATTTCCATAATCTTTGACCGCGTCTGATCGCTTGGCGGTTCGGTTAATCCGTATCGATCAACTCGGAGTGGTTCCGGTGTTTAGAATCGGCCTAATGGGTTTCCTGAGACGTGCCATCTGCGGAGCTCATTACTATGGGATGCGACCGCAAACCAATCAACCCCCGATGCTTGTCTGACACGACGCCCACCCCGGGTCTCGTGGCGGCCGTAAGACGCTGTCGCGTGCTCGGGTCATAGATTAGACGCTGGCAATCGGTCTGCAACAAACGTCCACTGTGTCATACCGCGATAATAAGAACGAATTGTCGTAGCTGGCACGCAGCACCGCGTCGCCTCGCGTCGGTAGCCAACGAGAATAACCGTGCGATAGAAATAGTACCGTCACTCACGAAAGTTTATTCACACCTCGTAAGTTTTCACAATTTTTTTAGAAAAATTTTATGAAAGTGCAATTAAATAAGCTGACATTTTCAATGATGGTAGATCGGACATAAATGAAAATGCTACTAAATTCTATTGAATTTTATATTCTAGCATTTTTTTTAAATATTCAGATGCCAAAAGTAAATGCATAAAGATCTATTTATTATACACCTCTGGTTAGGATTGCAAAGTTTACCCTGACCGTTTTTTCAAGGTCAAAAATTTCTTTTACTCATCGCGAAGAAGAAAAGTTTCATAGGAACTGCAGGTTTCAAGTCAACCGTTTTCTTATAAAACAACTGTAAAGTTTCGTTAACTATTATTCATCTACAGGGTGTCCCGAGAAATTGCCTTTTAACTACATATTGTTTAAAACTAAACCTATCTAGCCTTAAAAGTAACTGGTTCCCTTATAAAAATGACAAGATTGATTTTATTTAAAGTTTGTGCGGCTCCTATTGTAATACATGGTCTATTTTACGATCATTTGTCGTGAAATCATTTTTATTAATTCAATAAAAATAATTGTAATATAACAAATCTGAAACCGGTCATTTTAAATATCGGAAAAGTGAAAAACGTAAAAAATTTCGAAATCAGACCATCCCCTGGAGAAAGCGGACGGAGAAGAATTGTATAGGAGTTGCTTGACGAAGTCGGTGTTTGGGGACGCCCGTTTGGAAGGTGAAGTGCACCATGGGAATGGTGAGAAATGCCGAAATATATTCCTCGAGTTCCAGGTAACGACAGAGAACCTTCGTCCATCAGTTGTCGTTCACGGTAACCATAAAAATGGGTGGAAGGTATCGACGAGCTCTCGGGGGCGTGGGTGGGAGGCGGATGTCGACGAGAATGACGAGCAGAAACGAGAAGGGTCCGCGGCCGGTTAAACCAAGTGCACATGTCGCCAAAGCGCGCGTGTCACCGCGCTCCGCTATGGTATATCTGGCGTGCATCCATATGCAGATCCCCATTGATATGACAACATTTACATACTGCATATTCGCTCTGGGCCATATACTCGCTCGCCAATTCCCCATTGTTGGCTTTCGGCCACCAGTGCGTTTGATTGACATTATTGGTCGCGCCGCTGACACCAGATTACATTTCTATTTGCATACATTCGCGGACCAGTTTGATCCCGCGCGATCAGTCCCTGCACTCTTCCCCTTCTTCCATCGACCTGCTGTTCTTTTTCTTGGTGTCTCTACCACCCCACTCGGAAACGACGATTTCCGGGTTGGCTCGATTGGGACCCATGGGAGGACCCATTAGGTGGATGCACTTCGGTTGGTTCATTTTATTCACTGGAACAGTCTATACTGAAATTTGTGGAATATTTTTTACTTTCACTAATTTTTGAAATATTTTTCACTTACACTAATTCTTAGAATACTTTTAAACTTTCGCTAACTTTTGTAATAATTTTCAGTTCCACTAATTTTTCGAATAATTTTCACTTTCATTAATTTTTAGAATATTTTTCACTATCACTGATTTTTGGAATATTTATCACGTTCATTGATTTTTGGAATAATTTTCACTTCCACTTTTTTTCACTAATGGGTTCACGTACCCAGATACCCAGTGACTATGTGTTTTAAACACGTTGAGTCGGAACACTTCGAGGAAATTAATTTCAATAACAGGAATTTTAGCATCACAGTTTTCTTTCTAGAAAATCTCTATCTCGACTATAGTAACAATACAAAATCACAAAAACTGGACTCAGAAGAAATTCAAAGAAATGATGCAACAGGAATTCTTCAAAGAAAATTTTTTTTATTAAAACTAAATTTTATGCGCAATATAGTGTGGTTATTAAAAAAATAATTATCAGTAGATATATTAACCGCAGGCGTCGGATTAAAATTTGCCGCCATACTCTACCTATTCCTCCCGGTCACGTGACACGTTCACAATGTCACGCGACCATATAATAATCGCTTTTACCGTTATTTTTTCACAATTAAAATTGAATTTGCTTTTTTACTTACAAACAACATGCTATTATATTGTATTGTTGTTTCAATTTGCACGATGCCACAGCCTCGTAATGTTTCAAATATTAAAGATCGAGCAATTGTCCGGCATTAGATGGCGTCCGGCGTTAGGGGATGTCCCCCTGCAAACTTACTCCCGCGTCCCATCAGAAATTGCCATCCGCAGCAACGGATCGTCTCCGATCCCCCCGCCATGCGCCATGCGCCATCGCCACACGATCATCATCATTATCATCATCATCATCATCATCTGCCTTCTGGTTATTAATATAACGCGGCCGTGCAGGGGGTTTTAAATCGCGGTTCTAATAGACGGTGTAAATGGAACACGCAATAACGTGTAATCCGGGACGGGGGTGGAGCGATCGGAGCGCGCGTGTCGCCGCGCACTACTGGTCTCGCGCGCTTGCGGAATATCCATCCGCGAAATGAAGCGGGATCCCTGCGGCCGCGGTTTCTTTCGCGGCGAGGACAGAGGACATAGGACAGAGGATAGAAGGGGGGGAGGGGGATGGCGAAGGAAACAATGAGCGTGCGTGCGGGAAATTGGGGGCGCGTGGCAGGCGTTAGCGGCCTCGGTTAGCCCTTTATCGGTGACCCTCTGGCCCGTGAATTATGGACGCACGCCCGGCATTGTCCGCGAGGCCGCGACGCGACGCGAGGCGAGGCGATTCGAGGCGACGGTGGATATTAAATGGGGAAAGCGAGAGACTAGTCCGCGAATTGCGGAGGCCAGCCAGCCAGCCGGAAAATGAGCCACGCTCGGTTCGACGGCTCGGAATTTAAGAATGGGCCCCCGGTTCCCGTTAATTGTTCCTCGACCGGGGTTCCGGGTTGTGTGGACGAGCTCGCTCGCGAGAACATCGCACGGATCGTTGACTCGCGTGGGAGATACGCTTTTTGTTATCCGATCGGGCCGCGTTCCGCGTGTTTGCGGTGTCGTTCCATTGTTTTTCCCTTGTTAGACGCTGTCCGTAATGCCGACCGAGGGCTCAATCGAATCGCTCGCCATTGATTCTCACTAATTTCGGACACTCTGGAAAAAGTACGGTAACTTTTTAAATATTGGACCATACCACTTGAACTTTTTCGAGGAATTGGTTTATTACGTAAGGTGAAAAGAATTTTTGGAATGATGTGACTATTTATAACGCAGACCACATGACCAGAGTTTCTTTCAAGAATTTAGGAGAATTAGGTTACTAAATGATGTGTAAAGAAAATTTCAAGAAAATTAAAATTGACAGGACTTGCCAAAAATATTAGTAAACATTGATTTTACAACTTTCTTATTTGAGTCTGTAATGAAAAGATTCAAAAAGTTCAAATCTTATAGTCGAATGTTACAAAAGTTAGAATATTAATGGTTGTCACTATATGTAAACTCTGCGGTCAACTCGCAAACACCGTAAAATCGGTGTATAATTTCCCTTTCCCCTTTGCAATTATCCGCCGCGCCGCACCGTGTGAATTCTCGCGAGTACTAAACTTACACTATCCCCTAGCAACAATTATTCGAACAAACAACTCGATTGTGTCTGCCTTTGTTATTCTTATATTCGCATTCTTAACATAGAGAATACTTCTATTACCGAGACAGGCAGGTGCAACCCTTTGTGTACAGGGTGAGTTGATAAAAAATACCACCTCAAATAACTTATTGTTTATTCACTCCGCAACAAACGCTTGACATGAAATTTGTTCTATCCGAGGAGGCACAATTCGATTTTCTAATCTTTTCTGAGATGTCAAGGTGACCTTGAGTTTTTACAATGGCATTTTAGTTTAAACTGGTATGGACGCTATGACACAATTTAATGAAAGAGGTAGTCGTTGACTAAACGAAAAAATTAAAAATTTTTGGAAGGTGACCCAAGTACTGTTTCATATTAAAGATCTGAAAATTATTTTTCATTTCATTAAGTTAATTTCAATGAGACAGTTGTAACCTAGCAAAATTAATGTAAACTAATTGTAAGTTAGATACTAATTGTAAGTCAAAAATTGAATGTTTTGTAATTTCAATATTGCCACTCTACATCACTAGTGGTAATTCCGATAATGTGGCAGAGTTGATGAAATGTAAAATGGAATTACTCAAGTCTGAATATTTCTTCATAAGGTATCGGTGATCGAGGATTACGAAAGCTTCACCAGAATTGAAATTACAATATTATTATGGATGAATCACTTTATCGATTGAAATAAAAGTGTCAATAAGGAAGCTATGCAATGGAATGATTAATGGGGAAAACGGGAGAATGAAACGGTTACTGAAAAGAGTAGAGAGGGAAGTGTAAGGAAAGGATGATTGTATACCACAAAATATACTATGCGTCACTACAAATTTATTATTACTAACCACTCTGTCAGGTTGCATACTGGTACGATTTAATAATTCTATTCATTCTTATTTATCTTACTTATCAGTAGCCTGCGGATCTATATGCAAAATAAAAATATTCTGCATGAATTGTGCGTAATAAAATAAAAATTTATTAAATCTTTTACTGTTTTATATTTCACCTAGACAATTTTAGTATTGATTGTGGTGAGAAGGAATAAAATAAAAATTCATTTCATCCCTTAATGACTTTGTTACATTAAAAACTATATTACAGTATTCTTAAATTTTTCTAGTCTTTCACTGTTTTATATTCATATTTGTTTTTATATCCAACCAATTTCTTCATAAATACATAAACTATTTTGAAATACGTGGAATACACGAGGAAATAAAATTGACGAATAATGCGACTAAAATTCTAATCTGATTTTATAAAAATTAAATGGTGGAAATAATATGAAAAAATTATTTTTGTTTTAATACAACATATCGGTTGTTTTTACCAGCCCCGGTACGCTTTAATAGACGTCAACGTGTGCAACCTCTTTTCCCAATCACACGTTCAACGGGAAGCGTATAGAAAAAAGATTCTGTTCATAACAGAGACGATATTTGGAAACGCGATCGTGTAAAGCTACTGCGACGGAATTGTGCCGTTCCTGAAATTTTCAAACGATCTTGTAAGTCCGTCTGAGTCAGCGGGCGCTGTTCGGCTGGATTTCCGTGGAAAACCCAGCCCCGTACGGAGAAAGTCGACTTTATCGGAGGTTTTCCGATAAATCGAGCGAACGCAGCGAGCGGCACACTTCGTTGCACCGTTGTTTGCGATGTCGAAGATACACACGTGTACTAGCTCTGGAAGAATCGCGTGACTCATGACGCGGCCTTATCGCGTTCACGGAAGCCATTTGCGCGTTCCTTCGCGCCTGTCAATCCGATCGGTCTTTTTATCTATTCCATATTTAATAACGACTTGTTAAAGTTTCATTTCATTCCCACACGTTTCTCTTTATTTATTAACGAACCTTCCAAATCCGCAATTTACGCTCCCGGCAATGGTAATGGCAGCAGCAGCAGCGGCGCAATTGATATCCGCAACAAAAGAAGGGGAGATCAAAGTTTGTTCGCGATCTAAAGGTGCCTTTTATCGCGGATGTTACTCACTATATATTTTAATGGTACGGCGGCACGTTCGACACGTTGAGTCATTGTTCGATTCGCCGGGCAACGTGACCAAGTTTCCTAGTTCCCGAGAGCGACGACGCAGAACGATTCCACCTGACGTCCGCGGGAAATTTGTAACGATTCGTAGCGCCAAGTGTACTGTAAACGGGGCAACCACGATAAAGCTACGATTTACTGTTCCTTACGAACGTGCGCATCGACGTTCCGCGTGCTTTCTAAACAATAGAAAAGTCACGTTCCTCCCCGACGAAACGGTAACAGTCCACGTGAGTAAGCAATACTCACATATCTTGCGTCACAATCGAGGAAAAAAACTCACTGAAACGTACGACTCACCGGAACGACAACTTGTACCTCACCCTGGCATTCGGGAAAGATCGCAGTGTTTTCACTGCGAGCGAACCAGCATCGCGTTGCAACGTGACCGAACATTGCAATTGTGATTTAAAAATAGTAAACGAGACATTGTTCTAATCCATTTTTCATTTTTGAAAATCTGGACCATTGGAGCTCCTTAGAATTTATGCAACTTAATAATCTCAGAATATATGCAAATAACTAATCTCACTTAAGTGTGACCCACAAACTTTAATTTTGCCAAAGTAAATAATTTTTTAATGTTTTTTCTCGTCGTTCTAAAGGTCATTGACGTTTTTTTAAAAAATATGTACTGTAACGTGACCTTCGAATGACATTGAACACCGACGACGTAGGTCTAACTGAAATTTCGTTTGTAAAACTGTAGAAAGAGTCTTTTGCAGCACAAATTGATTACACAATTAAATAATTTTTGATTTTAATTATGGTATGTTGTACGTGTTCTAATTTACCTACTTTCCCTAAATCGGGTGATATACACTCAATTTTGTTTGCGCATTGTAAAACTTATTAATACCATATTCTACTGAACCAACAATTTATTGGCCCCGTGACCTTGAATCAATACTGCATATTTCGATTTGTATTAGTCTCGCATTGCCAGTTTACGTTATACCGGAAGAAAGAAAACCCGCGCACGCCGAGCGAGTTAAATAATTGAAACTATAATTTCTAGAACTATCTGGAAGAAAGAATCGATAAACGTTGCCTATCAACACTAAACGTACATATGCAAGTAACTGTGAAATCCCAATATGTTGAAAAATATGTTTATTTTTTTAATGAAGCCTTGGAGGTTCGTCGAAGAAAATGTTTATTTTTTTTATCGAAGCTTCGGAAGTTCGCCGGAAAAAATATTTCGTCTATACAGCTGATCCTTGATATCCCATCTTTAATTTTAATCGAGATGTCTAACAAATTTTCGACCTTTTGACGTTGATTTTCAAGGTTAAGGTCAATTTTCCTGTCCATTTTTTTAACAGATCTTCACCGATCCCGCTATGGTGGTCGTGCAATTCGTCCAATTCAGCGTACAATTCGTTGATGGTAAAAGAAACTACAAAACGGTGATTGCGATCTCGAGCCGGCAGAACGTCAAAGATCAAAAAATTCAATTTTCACAAAAATAAATAAACTTGAAATTCATCGATGCTGCTTACTTTTTTCAATAAATCAATTTAACTAAATGTTGCGTTTCTTTCTAAGAATGTGAACTCGGTCATCCGCGTAATTTCGCAGAGTAAATGGGGGCTGCTTCGAGAATTGTTCGTACCGAGAATGAGGAAACGTCGAGGCTGTCTATTTGAAGCTAAATGGCAAGTATGAAAGTATCTATTCCATCGCCTGATGGATCGCAGTTTCTTTCCACCATGAATTTTCAACTTTGCTTCTACGGTCGGGTCCGTTGAATAGGTTTGTCATATCTGCTCACTTTCAGGAAGGAAGGAAGGAAGGAAGGAAGGAAGGGCAAGAGACTATCAAAGCGAGAGGTGACGCGACGTGGGAGCGCACCTCTGGCAGCGTTGAAAAATTCACGCGACAGAAACGACGTAAGCGAAGTCCTCCCCGTTGGGCCGTCGCACTTTTTCGCAACCCGTAACGACAACCTGTCCCGGCGACAGCTGATTTACCGCGCGCCGAGAGTAATGAATCACATTATCGGTCGACCGGCCGGCTGCCGCGACGATAGTCGTCGCGAGGGAGCAGAGGACAGGGAAAAAAGCGATAAAGCTACGGCGACAGGCAGTCTAGCGCGATACCGAGTGCGAACACAAGCATACGCCGCCGAGCGGAGACCGAGTAAGCGGCTCGCATGTCTCTCCTCTCGGTTCTCCGTTAGCGCGCGCGAGCCCGAGCCCGAACCCGAGCCCGAGCGCGTGCCGCCTCGCCGCTTCGCAGCCGCCGCGCCGCGTCGTGCCGCCGTACCACCACGCCGCTCGCTCTGAAACCGTGTTACACCTGTGTGCCCTGCTCTCGAAACGTTCACTCGGCCACTTGGTGTCGAGCGGGGCTCTCCGTCCGTCCGTCCGTCCGTTCGTCCGTTCGGCTTTCCTCTCGATCGAGTGCTTCTGCCGGTGATATGTACCGGCCATCAAACGAGTTCGATGTATCGACGCTTGCCAGCCGGGGGATGATTTATGGCAGCGAAGCGAACCGATACCGCCCGAACAAACTACACCGATCGAAACCTTTGGCCTATGGGGCACCGTGATTTTAAGATTTTTTTTCTTTCTTTTTAATCCTCGAACGTTCAAGGGTATAACAATGTAGGTCGTTGGATTCGTTTTGATATCGGCTACAGTAATATGGAGTAAGCAATAACTACATGTAAAAATATGTACTGTAACGTGACCTGCAAATGACCTTGAACTCCGAAGACGAAGGTTAAAAGTAAATTTCGTTTGTAAGGAGAATGCTAACACCTGTAAACCTGTAGAAAGTGTCTTCTGTAGCACAAATTAATTATATGTATACTTAAATATTCTTTCATCGATTTTAATTATACGCGGCTATGTTACATTAATATTATGAAGTAAAAAATATGCATATATTGATCTATGGCAACTAATGCTAGATAGCAAATACAAGAAAGTCAACACACATAGATACACACTGTTCAAGCTAAAAATAATTTTCAGTTGGTTTCATTACCATTTTCTTGACGAATTAAACTAAATATAGCTTTTGTATTTATAAATACTTCAGCGTACAAAAGTGTACAAACCAGAAACTATACTTACTGTAAAGAATGATACTGAAATTGGAATAACGTTAATTTTGTCTTGCGATGTAAAAATTCTTATACTATTATTATTGCATTAGATACTAGTGGAGATGTCCCAGCATATTATTGCATTTATTGTGATGAAAAATACAAGTACCCTCCACTCTATTAGATCCAATAAGTATCGTCACATTAAGACTTGCCCCCACTCCACTCTTCCCCTGTCATGTGACGCGTTTTGTCTCTGTCGCGCATGCGTCAGAACGTCACGTGACTAATCTAGTACTGCCAAAGAGGGGGTAACTGTATTCCCCTCGATTCGGACCCAGATAGCACAGAGACGTCTTGGAAAACGTCTGTTGTTGCATATTCAGACGTCTTAAAGACGTCTCCGAACATCTTTTGAACGTCTTCTGTTAAGAAATGGTACGTATTTAAGACATCTAGAAGATATCCACATCCAAAAGGCGTCTTTAAAACGTCTCAAAACAGATGTCTTTAAGACGTCTGATTTCAGATGTTCAAAAGACGTCTGATTTCAGATGTTCAAAAGACGTCTCCAAAAGGACGTCTTTAAGACATCTTAAAGATGTCTATTCAGGACGTAAGATGTTCAGATCTGAAATGGACGTAAAAAAGACGTCTGTAAGACGTCGCGTACTATCTGAGGATGGAATAAGAATTTCTTAAGCGGTAACAAAGTTGATTAACAACAGGAACGATATCGTTGTTGTCGTTCAGCCTCCAATTATTTTATCTTGCCTCATGGATCACGCGTCTCTCCGTTGCAGACAAAATCCGTGAAGCGTCTAACGCACGCGGGCGTCACGCATAATTGCTCGAGGCAACGGGACAAACGAGCAACCGAACCCCTCGCTCGCCTCCGCTTTTTACCACGGCAATTAATATCACTTGATATCCCGGCCAAGTCGCGGCCGACGCGCATAAATTCGACGCTCGAATAATTTCCTACATAACTCAACCCTTTCCGTCGTAACTCATCGGTTCGAGCGTGTTGCCGGACGAGTCGTTTTACGATCACTTCCTGGCATGCTAATGACGGCTACCGATGCAAATTCGGGGCGTGGATCGTTGCGTCGCGTCGCACAGTGTGCAAAAATGCCCAAAACATAGCCAAAGTATAATTTTTCCAAGAAAGAATTTTGTTCATCCGAGTGATGATATCATTAAGTAATAAGAAACTACAAAAATTGGCACCAAGAATTAATTGTAACATTGCTAAATTATATCTTTAGTTCAGCTTTCCTTCATTCAGATACTGTGAACTATTATGCACATTTCTTCGTGTGGTGTTAAATCAGGACACTTGGAATCATAATTTTGTTACTGAAAATTGCTCTTTGATGACTGTATAATGAAATTGTAATGATCATGGATGAGCATCTATAGAGTTTAAAATAGGTGGATTCGTAAAGAAAAATCATGTTGCCTGACTTTCATCTTAAATAAATAAAAAACAACACCGAATAGGATATTCAACCTATGAAATACCGTCTGAAGTTTTACGACTAGCAATGGATGTATCGATTCTGATTCTCAGCATGAAACATAATGAAAATAAACAGATTAAGAAAAGTAGTTGTCATTTGTGTTAACATTCTTATATTTGTTTTGTACACGTTACTATTATAAGGGTATAAACTTTTTTTTTACGAATGACTATTTGTTTAAAACATTGAGAAACGTTAATGTTCTTATGCAGATATATAAAACAGCTTTTTAAATAAAAATTTAATTATTTCTTCACCAACGGTTAATTAAAACGTTAATCTAACATTAAATCCTTGATCAACGACACGAAAAATCTTAGTACACGGTAAGAACTTTTCTGAAAGAATACTATAGAAAAAATGTTCAACATTATTCGAATAAAGTATACTTAAAAGAATACTCACAAGTACTGAGAAAGTACTCATGTTGGTCTGTATTTTTCGTTAACAATTCCTGAACAAAGCCACGGAGAACAATTTCGCAAAGGGAAAAAGTTCGAATGGTCCCAGGAATCACTCGTTTCAAGGAAGTGCAACATTTTTGGGACACCCTGTAGAAAAACGTCGTTGGTATGAGGTATCTTATGGGAAATTTCTATCACCGTAGACAAATTTCTTAGGCAAAAATTAACCATCGAACTTTCCTTTGGAAACGTTTCGGTTGTTCGGTGGTGAATGCACCTTTATCAGCAGAGCGAATACGAATTCCAGTGGAAGATTTCTCTTCGGAGAATGCTTTATTTTGAATATTAAAACGGTCTGGTTTTATCAAAATTCAGTCGTAGAATGTTGTTCGTAATGGAATATCTTTAACTTTTATGAAGTCTCTGCAAGATATCAGTTTATTAGAGTGCACCGATTATTTTCTGCCGTGTAATTTCCTGGTCCATAAGCTAGCAGCGATTCCGAGAAGATCAAAAAGCAATTAACCGGCCAGTAAGACCCTAATTAAAATTGAAAATGTGGAATTCGTTTCCTGTAGTGCTATTTGCTTTCGTTCCGATGCCACCTACGACCTCCGTCGTTCTCTCGTTCGCGATAACGTCGTCGACGGAAACGGGGTTTCTCGATGCGAAAGACTGCGAACGAATTAACCGGCGCAGCGGCTAATCGGTCGAACCGAATAAAACCACGACTCTAAAAGCACGCGATAGCACGTGCCAAGGATGGCAAGCGCTCTACTCGCATTCGAGTCGAGCGAATAAGCCGATTATACTTCGTGGTCCGTTGAGCCCCGACCGTCTTTCGCTCCCATTCTCGTCCCTTCTCGACCGCCTTTATACGCTATCTGTTGACAGTAGCACTTAATTAGCGACCGTTATGAATTATCAGCGAATGCTACGCGAACCAATGTGTTTCTGCGCGAGGCGTCTGGAAGTTGTGACTCCTTCGAATATTAATAGCTGTAACTGCCCGTATTCCGGTAGGATATATGTATATTCAGAACCAGTGTTTCCTCCTAAGAATTCTTCCTCGAGCATTCTCGAGAAAAGACTGTTGGAGTATACACCGTAATGCACGAAACACTCGGAGGAGGAAAGGTCTTTTTTGACCTGCTATTTATTGCCTTCTGCAACGTCGCCATTTTTTTTAACAGGCTAAAGGGCCTAAGAAGGAAGGCGGGTCAGTCCGCGCAAGTTAGCCTACCGAGCAGGTCGCAGTTTGTAATTCACAGTTTACCTTTTTTGTTAACCGTTAATTAATAAAGTTTCACATTGTGTTATGTGCTAATAAACTTAATTCTCACTCATTATACAGTTGTTCAATGCGCGGTGGAGTTTAAATATCAAGTTCCATTTAATCTCCCAACCTCGTCATCCCAACAAAGACAAATATTTCAATTTTCTCGAGGAATTGTTGTTATTTCTCGGGAACCAAATAAAGCGCCCGTTCCGTGCTACACTTGCATAAGAAACGCACGGATGCTACAGTTAAGGCGCCGACATATAGCGAATTTTAAAAACAATCCAAGATACCACAAGGAGTCTTTACGACGTTTTCCGAATGTCTTTTCAACGCCTCATATTACAAAGTTGTACGTCTTAAAGACGTCTATTAATCGTTTTTAAGACGTCTTTTTGTATATAGTAGACGTATAAGCACGTCCACAGTCGAACACCTAACGCGTTGACCCAATATGGATGATAGAAATACTAATCAAATTGATTTCATTTTTTAATTTTTCCTGTGAAATATTCAAGGCTTATCAGTGCCTAATTGACTTATAGAATAATTAAAACGTAACAATTTCAAGGTTATAGCTTACAATTAGTTTTTCCCGCAGTAAACGCCGAAAATTTTTTATTTTATTTTACGATTTTTATTTATTTTAACAACGACCGCATGTGCTTAAAAATCTGAAAAAGATTCATGAACGATACTTATAACTAGACTGTGGATTTTTATGCATTTATGAAGAAATTGGCTAGGTAAAATATAAAATAGTAAATGATTATAAAAATATAATTATAAAAATTATAAATTATATTTATAAAAAGATAAGAATGTTGTTAGATTGTTTTTCAATGTATTAAAATTATTAAGTGGTCAAACCAATTTTTACTAAACACGTTTTCACAATCTATGGAAAATATTTTTATTCGAGGAAAGAAAAAAGTGATCACAAAATTAGAGATCACACGAAAATTGTAGAATTCCTAGAAATTCAAGATAGATAAATGATGCTGCATCATGCTTACGCAACTCTCCCACTTTTTTTAATTTTTTCTTGTCTACTTAATTGATTACTTAGATCGGAATAGTGACAAAAAATGCAGTATTCTCACTATAACGATTTTAAGCAAGTTATAAAATTTTCAGATATAGTCTTTCAGAAAAATAATTTCCGAAGAAAATTCGATCAGACTCTACAAAATGCTATTATGAATGCCTCGATCATAGTGACACCATTCTTGACAGAGTTACCAGTTGAGGGGTGGCAGCACGAATCGAGGGGAATTGAGTTACCCTCTCTCTGGCAGTACCGACCGCATGCGCGTCGGAAACGAAACGCGTCACGTGACCGGGAAGTGTGGGAATAGCGTCGTAGAGGGGGAAGGTAGAGTGGCGACACAATCTTAGTTTCTAATTCTATCGATATAAATCAGCTAGTGAAGTACACGAGGTTGCAACACAAAAGATGTATGTCTGAGGGAGCTAGATTCTCCAGCGTTGTCAGTCTCTTTCAGCCAATCAGCATTCTTGTTATAAATGTTTAGAATGTTAGTTATGTACAATAGAAACATTTCATGTATCAATCTACCATGAATAAATAAAGACAATGTAATAAAAAAAAAGCTTATCTGTGGACATACGTATTTACTGAATCACCAATTTCTCCGGACCGTCCGATTTGAGGTAGAGTTATACTACTGATTTTCGCAAGAATGTACACCCGTCTAACTTGTCGTCAAATTATTCTACTGATCTGGAATTGCAGCAATGCCGAAATTTTGAGTAACAGAAATTTTCGGATTTTTGACTTGTCATTGACTTCTACTACTGACTTTTCGTGCTAATCTTTTTTGCTTAATCTTCTTCTAATACAAAATTCAATTTTCGAGACCTTCGAAAATTTTCTACTAGGAAAATGTGATTGAGATAAAAGTGGCACCAAATTTTCCTGCCACCTCTTTCACAATGATATTCTCCTAACACAAAATTTAATTTTTGTGAATTTGCGTCTGGATGACAGGTCGGGTCGCGACTCGATAATTCGTGATACTCGGGTACCCGATGTCGAAACCGGTAAAACGGGTATACGATGTCGAATTGCGGGCCTAAAGTCGATACGAGCGAAACGAGTCTAATTCATTTCACCCGTGCCCCACATGTTACATTTCAAAGAAATACATCTCTCAATACAGACAGAAAGAGACGAATCGTTCTGTAAAAAAAAGTAAACGGGTAAATTGTCACCGTGAAGAACATGCGAGGATTGAAAAGTATAAAACAAATATAGAAGTCGGGTTTTGTACGAACAAAATTCATGTTGGTAAATGTGAAATACATTTCCGGTGTCACGCTGCGTACAAACAAGTAGTGGCATACCATTTATCCATTTCCGTTTTTTTTACGTGCAGCAACCGTTCGCAAGAAATGTGACGGAAATGTGACAGATAGCGGTAACATTGGCCCTAGCCAATTCAGTAGACGCGAATTCGTTATTGCCGACTTCCTCTAATGGCGCGGCGTCGCGTCGCGTCGGTTGCGCATTGTCCAACACATCTGGGCCATACCACGCCAAGTGTTCGCAATCCGTGCGAATAATTAGAGAGGCCCCCTTAGTCCCGGACTGCACCTTGTACCGCACAGTAGCTGTACAAGCTGTCTCTCACCTGATTTCCACATGTTGATATTCCTGATATTCTTACATCAAGAGAAATATGTTTCGGATGAGAGTGAAATCGATTGGTAGACGCGTAGAGGTCACATGAAGGTCAATTCTGTTTTTTTTTTAATGAGGTTACCTATGTACGTTTTAATACGTCAACCGATACAGCTGGTCATTCGCTACAAAAACGTGTTAACTTCTGTCAAAGTGCTAACAAACACGATTTACGGTATCAATAAATAAATAATAATAAAAAGTTTAGAAAATATTTCATTTTTATTAATCGTTCTGAAACACCATTTGTTGGTACACTCCGGGACAAAAGATGATATTTATTTAAGATTTTCGTAATTTGCATGAAGTAATGCCTTTTAGTGGTCATGTATATGTATATTTTAACGATACCACTCTCTACATTAAAATCTGTTGGTCATGATAATCACTAGACTGCGTATTTTTACGTATTTATAGCAAAATTGTGTAGATGGAATTCAAAATTGTAAGAAAATTATATTCTATAATATAATTAATTATATTTATATTAATTAATTTAAAATGTCAAGTTGCACAACATATGTGAAGGTAGTCCAAATCCAAGATTGGGTCCGCTTTCGACTCAATTACCATTTAATATTCTCGGCGGGGGGGGGGGGCAGGTTTTGCAAAAACGCCAAAGTTTCAAACTCAACGGACTTGAAAATGTTCCGAAACCGTCGAACACCAAAGCGTTGCGTGGATTAAATGAAAAATCGTTTTTTAATCGGGACCCCGAATTCTACGAGACCCACGCGATGTCATGGAAATCCGGGACACCTGCGCGAAATTATAATCACGTAACGTCAAAAACCTGCCACCGCGCTGTGGTGTTTGACTGGAAAAAGTTAAGCTCGGTTTATAAGTACCCACCATTGACATGGGTTTTGAAAAAAATGTGGGAAACGGTCACTGTAGATTGGACGGTTTTCGTGCGCGGCAGGAACAGTCGTTGAGACATTTGAAGTCAATTGCCGGGTTGGCGCACACCTCTTGTCCAAGTGTTACTTGACTGAACGGTGCAATTACGCCTCCCACGAAGAGAGACAACAGGAAAGGGCAACGAGTTCGTCCAGGCTGATTTTCCCGGATCCATTGACAAATGGGAGTCGTATAACCATGACACTCTTTAACAGCCAGGTCCCGTCCCGTACGCGTCTCTCTCTCTCTCTCTCACTCTCACCCCTTTCCACACCCCATTATGATGCATGGGAGTCGGGTTTCGACCCCCATCGGGCAACCGCAACCACCCCAGCTGGTTGTATTGTCCGCTTAATAATACACCACCGTGCAAAGTGGCGGGACTCCTTCTGAGTACACGCCACTGACACCGTATAATCACATCCCGGCATACCTTCTGGCCATGGTTCATACGCGTTACCTACGACAAATACTGGGAAACCAGGCAAACACCGCGTTCCGCGTGTCCAAGGGGAATCATAGTGATCATCGCCGCTTTTACTGGGCCAAGAACAGTGACTCGCTAGAAAACGTGTGCACAACGTGTCTCATTTGGGATGGACGTCTGAATTATTCCCGCCGATACTTAGCCCTCTATCAACCAACTCCGAGTAACTTTAATACTAAACCTACCATCACCGGTCAAATGACCGGTCCAGGTCCTTTATTTCGCAATTACTGAAATTGTAAAAATACTTTCGTGGCAAATGATTCAATATATCTAATACAGCTGATATTGTAATATGAAGCGCACAAAGTTCAAACAAATTTAATCTTGTTATTTTTATAAAATATTCCGCGTCGGAACCCGAAAATTCAATAAAAATCGAAGGGGAGAAAGGGAAAGATCGGAAGACCACTACTAATTTAATGACAAAACTTGGTTGGTCAAAGTTTCATAAAAAATAATGAGACATGGAGAAGTTTTGTTTACGCTTTTCAGCGACCGAGGCTTCGGTGTCCTTTTCTATGTTCGGCAGAACTCAAAGAATAGTAACCTTGACTGATAATTGTCCCTGACTGAACCCGTGCTTTGGACAATTATCGATAAAACACTGTGTGATCAATATCTTGACCAATATAAACAACTCAAGCCTGCCTTACTGTGAAGGTCATGCGAAGGTCATACTGTTGAAAATAATGCCGTTAACAATATGTGGTGCCATTTGAAAAATCTAGCTAACTTTCAGTTTTCATGAGCAAACTTCTCTTTTGAATTTTTTTCTATTTTATTTCATAGCCGATTGAAAATTTTGTTCTAAACGTTTGGTTGTCTGGCTACCGGAAGTGTAATGCTTTCTTTCTTTATGGATTCTTACATTCGAGTACACGACGATGATCAGTGACACGAACATGAAGAATCAGTTTGTGCCTGCTCGTATCAGCGGTGCCGGTGCATCCTCTACTTTTTTGGTGGCAGCGCGTCACAGTGCCTAGAGAAAAAGAGGCTTGGGTATCAACGATAATAACACCGCTGAAACTAGATTCGAGAGCGCGCTGTGTTCTTCGGTTCTTTCGCGCAGCTGGCCAAAAACAAAGAGGGGCTCGTGTTATTACGAACCACGCGGACACAACAAAGACACGGAGAAAATTGCGGGCAAGTTTTACATAACCGTATAATCCCGAGCCGAGGATATTCCACGTGTCGGGATACAACCGGTCGCTTCCTGACTCGCGTTATCCGCGCGCGCGGTAAGTGGCGTGCATCAGGTTTTTACCGGAGGAGAGTAGCAGAAACGAGCGACTCGTCCCGTAAACCGCATCGGGAGAAGAAACGATCGTGGCCGACGCCGTGCGGCTCGGCGCGGCACGACGCGGCGCGACGCAAGAAAACCGACGAAACCTGGCCGTTACTCGCGGCCGGCTTAACGTCCTCGAGGACGAATTAGCCTTCGGCGATGCGGAACGGACATTTCTCATCTAGCGGGCCCGAGAACGACGGGTTCGCGGGCCAGCAAACGCCCTCCGGGCCCACGCGAACCAGCGTTTACTGAGGACGTCCAACGAGAGCCTAAGCGGCTCCATCTTTCTTCTGCCCGGTCCAACTCACTTCCGAGTATCAAGATCTTCCTGGAAAGTTGCGCTGCTTTGGCGCCTTTCAGCGTTCCACCGAAGGTCACGACCATCTCGATCCGATTAGCCTCCACAAAATTTGACTATCGGTCGATACCCTCCCCCCTGGGGTTTCAGCCCAGATACCACAGAGGCGTCTTAAAGACGTCTTAAAGAAGTCTTTTGTTGAACATTCAAACGTCTTGAAGATGTTTCTAACGGCTGTCAAACGTTTCCTGAACGTCTTTTGTTCATAAACGGTACGTCTTTAAGACGTCTTTTATCAGATAAAAAAAAGCAGACATATGCCTGGCGCGAACCTGTTACAAGCAGGTTCCCAGTCGAGCACCTAATGCGCTGACCCAACCGGGCTGATGGGAACATGGTTAATACTAATAAATTCATATGTAATGTGCTCACGTAGTAGAAATACTAATCAAGTTGGTCTTATTTTACAATTTTTCCTGAGCTTAGTTTTTCCCGCAGAATACGTCGAAAAAAATCGATTTTTATTTTTTTAGCTACAATGCCGCGGACTTAAAAATCTGAAAAAATTCGTAAACGATACTTACAATATATCGGTACTGTAAAAATCTAGAGATTGTCACTCTAGAACTTCCATGTGAGATCTGCATCTTTAAGACGTCCTATTTCAGACGTTCAAACGGCGTCTCGAAAAAGACGTCTCCAAGACGTCTATACAGGATGTAAAAGGTTCGGGTTGGGTCGTAGATTTTCTTCGGGTTCGGGTTGGGGCGGAACAAAGTCAAAGTCGAATCAAATAGTGATCGGGCCGCGGCCGGGCCGGGAACTCGAAAATTTATAATGTCCGAATACCCAAATGTCATAGATTTTCGGTTTCCCGATCAGATTTCGACTTCGGGTATCCGAGTACCACGAATTTTCGGGTCTCGAGGTAAATTTCGGGTACCAGCCCACCCCTTTTAATAATATCAGCAGATATCCGACGCTTAGCACTGAGGAATATTTTGCCGAAGAATCTTTGTCGACGATGGACTTTCGCATTTTTCGACAGCGATCCCCTAAGCCGGGCGCGCTACGACGCTCTTTGAACTTTGCACTCCGTCTCGTTTTCCAGCAGTTTCCGTGAGCCGTCGGGCGAGGATCGAGCGAGCGCGAGCGAGAGAAAAAGCTGGCAGTCCCGGCAGTTGATACTTTAATTAAAAAACGAGCTCCGGCGGTGTAAGGAAGCGTCGATAATCGGCGAGTGTCCTTTGCCCCTGTTTGCCGGAGTCCTTTATCCGTGACAATCTCGAGGAAAATCCTGCGCTTGCCAACGGCCGCATAATCCGGTCGCATTAAAACGTCGTCTAGTTCGTTTTTAAAAAGACGGCGGGTATGGGGGCAGGAGGGAAAGAAAGCCAGCGAGGGAAGAAGGACAGCTCTATCTTTGGCTTTCCTCGTGTCAGAGGACCCTGGCTTCTGATCCACCACAAAAGAGCCGTCTGCGGGGGATGAGGCTAGGGGTTGCGTTTCGAAGGGAACAGGCGGTTGAAAGGAGACGGACGGCGAGTCGCCTTGCCGCGCCGCGCCGCGCCGGCACCCTTGGGCGATGATACGAAAATAGTGACACGCGGCCGAGGATTGATCCGCGACACGTGTCCTCAATGCTGCAATCAACGTGGCTGACTGACGTTGCACGGAACGCAACCCGCAGCCCAATGCTTTATTTATGAACGATTTGAAAGCCTATCCGCGCCGGATCAGTCCATTCTCGATGTTTTAAAGGGAGGATCCGCTGTTTGACGATCTGATAAAGGGAGTAGGTGATTCCCTTTTTTAATGAGGAGTCGCCGGCTATTGGATTTGCGTCGGGGCCGTTCGACGCGCCCTTCCAACTCCGAATCAAACAGCAACGGAGAAAAGTTTTCAATGTAATTGGACAGCGAAATAGTTTGCATAATCTGTTGAACAAAATTTGTTAATATTCTATTGTCACAATTAGACGTCTGTTGTTGGACATTCAAGACGTCTTGAATACGTTTTCAAAACTGTACGTCTTAAAGACGTTAAAACGACGTCTCTAAGACGTCTGAAATAAGGCTGCTTTAAAACCTCTCGAAGCAGACGTCTTTGAGATGTTTTATTTCACACTTTCAAACGGCGTCTTATTTCACACGTTCAAACGACGTCTCCAGAAAGACATCTTTAAGACGTCTATCAGGACGTAATACGTTCAGACCTAAAATGGACGTGAAATGAACGTCTCCAAGACGTCGCGTGCTATCTGGGATATGGGGTGCTTAGGAGGCCGTCGAAGTGATGGCACTTTTTAATAATTATGTTATTTTTTCTTTTGAATAGTTCCTATACGTTCTATGAAGACGATGCGAAGAAGCATCGGAACGATTTAAACGTCCGGCCAATAAGGGAGCGGCGATCGGTTCACGGTTCGACACTCGACCGACAAAGGGAGCGATTCACCGTTTTAAAAGGGGGCTGGGGGTGGAAATCTCGGTGGCCACGACAATGAGGCCGAAGGGATATTTTCCTTCCCTAGCGATATCCACTTATCCGCGTTCGCCTGACCGTCATGGATCCCCTAAGTTGGCTCGCCCACGGTTGTCACCGCGACCCGGGTTAGAGGGTGGGTGTGGGCGGTGGCGGCACTGGAAATTTTCATTCCCGGCGAATTATTCTGTCGATCAAGCGGCCAAGGGAACGATAGAGAGTCAGTTTTCAGCGCGGAGATCTACGGTCGGCGGGTTCCTTTTGTCCGGCCGAATTGCCGATCTCCCCGGGTCCACCCCGGGTGACAAAGATGCCTCTAAATTGAAAACTCCATCGGAAAGGAAAGGACAGTTCGAGCGCGGTATATTACGATCCAACGATATTGGACCATTGCGGACTGCTCGTGGAGAAAAATATATAGCTAAATAGGAGGTCGACGGTGTTTTATGGTTAAACGGAGGGTAGGAATTCCGGGGAATTTATGTCTTATTCCTCGAACGGGCTCCGGTGTCCCGTGTTATTGATCCTTGATTAACTCGGACCCCGGAATCCTCCTAATTTCCCCGATTTATCCCCTCCCCTCCCCCCTCCCCCAGCTCTCGTGAATACCTCCGACTTCATACAGCCACGCGATTCCTTTTGTCTCCGCTGGGTTTTTAATCTACGCCGATGCTACTGTTTGCTCGAAGTTATACGCTCGAGGGTCTTCGCTTCGCTATTTGCTCTTTGATTTATGATTTCTACTAATTTCGCCCGAGCTTCTGGATAAATGTCTATGCTGAACTAGATCGATACTTCTTCTATACGTAAAATTAACCCATTGCCTTAACGCTTATGTCTTTAACCAAAATTCACTAAGGTCGACAATAAGCGGCATAGGCGGGTATCCACCTCCGGTTTTTTTTTAAATAAACACTGTATCGTGACATTTTGGGTATTTTACGGTTTTAGTCGACTGTTACTACCTAGAACCAAGTTTTTGAAGCCTCGGCTAGCCAGAAAGTCCCTGCCTGCTAATATAAATGGGCCTTTGATGGTACACCGTACGTAGCCGCGCGCCATGATTTTATGTCTCCAGCCTTCAACTTGCTACATACATAGTTTATTATGCAAACAATCAAATGCTGCCAAAAAGAACCAGTCAGCGCAGACTATTTTTGCAACAATTGGCTACAGAACTCGCTACACCCGTTATTAAATGTCGGCTTCAAAACGTGCAGAGTATAAGACATTATACCAGAAAAATTGCTGCCGATAGCGTTTCCGGCCGTCATACTAGTTTTCCGGACATTCAACCGGAGACTTCGCAAACTATAGATAATTCGGGAAGAGAGGATATAACAGGTTGCCACTTATGTTATAGAGCAGCAATAAAAAAAACGCAGAAGAACTGGAAAATCTTGCACCGTGTGCAACAAACAAAACAAAAAGTCTGCGTTGAGCATTCAGTAACCGTAATAAAATGTAAAGAATAAACATAAATATTTAAAGTTTTTTACATATAAATATTTGTTTTATCTATTAAATTATCCCTGTAATGATATCGTATTGTAAATTGTTCTGTTTATTCCTTCGTAATCTTATGTTTCTATAGATGGATACCCAGGTATCCTGGTTATTGAGATTCGGCATGTGAACTTTGACGGAATAATTCTCTGAATCCAATACAAAAAAAAATGAAGTCTAAAAGAATATTTCTCTTTAAAAATGTTCGATTAGAAAAGATCCGAACGTTCATGACGAGATTTTCACGGAAACAAAACATTGTTATGAAACGTGCCCAAGTGGATATCGGGTAGCCGGTTATTGACATAGGGGTTAAAATTACTTGTAAATTTTGAGGTTATGTTACGTGCAAAGATGTGTATTTAGAGGTTAAACTGTCAGCTTTGGAATTTAATTTTAAGGTAAGAGTTCGATGCGTTTTAAGAATGTAGAAAATTCAAACCAATATCTACATTATTACAGAATGCGACAAATATTTCTTATAAATTTTTTCGACAATATTTCTAAACGTTTTTATTCCAAAAATGTGTCCACCCCGTCAATAGACTTAGCACGAATCAGGTTTTACCGTCGTCGGTAGATGAACAATTATATGTAATAATTAGACTGCGAATCTTTATGTATTTATATGTGGTTTCTAAAATTTTCGAAAACTGATAGATCATAAAATACCATAGAATTTAATACGATTGTTATTTATTTCAGATTTATATAGGCTACTATCACTGAAAATAAGATTCTATTTGATCCCACTTTCTTGAAACTAGTCTACAAAACATTAAAAATTGCATAACATCCGCGGGCTAGTAGCAATTAATGTTTAATAATTAAATTTGCAAGATTTAATATACTCTGGATTTAATCGTCTTGATTGAACGTGTAACCGCATGAAATTTGGTGTACACCGGTTCATGCGCAACCATGATCTCACGCAACGGAGATTCAGGAGAAGCACCGAAGAGTCATGGTTGTACGGTCCAGAACGCATTCGTTGCCCTTAATTCCATGAGCAATGGTTGCAAAGAGAAATGGCGATTGATCCAGGTTCCAAGGATTACATGGCAAGATTTGGCACCCTATATCCGCCAATTCTCACAGAAATATAGCTTCCCGATAAAGCATAACTCACCGGAGCTAACGATATCCAACGGAGAAATGCCCTTTAGAGTTTCAACGCTCCACATTGGAGTATTTGCCTCGAAAAGTTGGCCAAAATACATTTTAAATCTTATGTAACATGAAAAACAGTGTACCAATTTTATTTCTTTTTATTTATGTACACGTGCAGCGTTGTTATGCATTCGAAGTAAAAACTTTAGTAGTACTAATTTTTCTCTTCGCCCGTTTCTGAAATATCGCTCGGCTATTAGGATTGTTTATATTTAACGAAGATGTTGCGTCAATTTTTTGTTTACAGACACAGTTTTGTTTGTCTTTTTAAAAGTATTCGAGTTCGGGGATTACTTATTACTCACCGCGATATTTCGCGTTTGTAGAATTTTCAAGAAAAACATTTTTACGCCGATGTTCTTTCTCGCACCATTAGAAACTGTAAAGGTTTCTGTTGACAATGCAAAAAGAATTGGCTGCCAAAATGTGCCGATACTGCTTTTACATTACTTGTTTGTACCGCGATGTGTGGAGCAAACGCAGTCGCGTCGCGGTCACACTGAATATGTCCAGTAATCTGGCAGAAAAATGTTCCGCACAAAAATGAATCGGTATTCGGTCTATAAATCCCAGTACAAAAAAATTATAAAACATTTTGTTTTTTAATAAAAAATTATGGTCGACTTAATATTTTACATGCTATTATGAATTGTTTATTACATATTGTTGTAGCCGACGTCAAGGTGAATCCAATGACTCACTACACTATCCACGCGGGTCTTAAAATAACACTGTTCAACAGCCAAAAAATGTTTCGATTCTCACTATGGAATTCTTATAGAGTTTTTTGTGCTGATTCCGAATCTGACCTTAATTTTTCTCCTAGACGCACAGTTTTTGAGAAATTTGAGTTTATGAAAAAAAGAGCTATTTTTCAAGTTTGAACAAATATTGTGATGTTATTATAAAAGATATTGAATTGGTCTTTACAGCAAAAGATTCCTTAGACTTTCCCGAATACAGTGATATCCAATATTAATACATTATGATTGTTTGAACGTGTTTAAACGATCATTAAAGACGGAGAGACACCATTTTTGCACCAATTTTTGACGATATTTTTGAATTTATCTCAAAAAATAAGGGTCCAACGGAAAATTGAACTATACCACGCGATAGAGCAGACTTTTATCTTGAGAAACCCCCCTTTGAAGTTTGAAACGTCGACGTTTTTACCGAACAAGAGACCAAAATATCTTCGCCCGACATGAGCTGCCGCCAGTGGTGCTCTTCCACTAGCGCGGTCGTTCGCTGGTGTACGGTGCGGCCTCCTAGAAGTTAGCCCCCCACTTACTGAAATAAATATTTTTAACAGTTGTGTTGAGTTGTGCTAAGTTTGTGCTACATTGTGCTCGAATATTAAAAGTATAATATAAAAAATAAGCTCCCCACTTTTCAATTTTTTCAATTTTCTTTATTGTGCTAAGTTGTGCTAGGTTGTGCTAAGATTGTGCTGAAGTATTACTTTAAAATAATAAGAAATAACGAAGATATGGTAAAAAATAGGTTTAGACATTGCGCTCGGATTCTAATCATTAATTGGGCTTTCTGGTCGTCCGAGAGACACGATATTGCATATCTGAGTTGTGCTAGCCTAGCACAAGTCAGCACAACTTCCAATTTCCCCAGCACAACGATATAAAGGGCACTTTACTCTTGTACGGGGCCCTTTTCGCTTGGATTTTATATCATTAATTGGGCTTTCTGGTCATCCGAGAGACACGATACCGCATATTTAAGTTGTACTAGTCTAGTTATAATAAAATATTATTTTATTATTTAATATTTAAACATTATTATAAAATATTTAAACTTGAATTAAAATTGGTATGAAATATTTAAATTTAAATTAAAATTGGTAAAAAATATTTAACATATCCACTTTTTCCTGTGTAGAGTAACGATACATAATGATAACATCTAATTAATCTTTATGGAATTATACCAAGGTTCCTGGTTGCTTCGCAGAAATGTGCTGAAACTAACAGAATGAGCTTGTGTTATGAAAACAAACATTCACACAATCAAAGTCACATTGAACACAAAATGTAGTCTTATCAATACAACATAAGTAAAATACAATATTACAAAATGTTAAATTTATTTCTTTTATTTCTGCCCTTGTATGACCCTGAAGACCATACTATACTACATGGTTGAAATCGTCTTGATTCCCGCTTTTACATGGTGTAAAAAAATATGTAGCATTCCATTTAAAAAAATTAAGTTCACCTCTCTTTTCAAAAAAATATTACAAATAAAAAAAATGTAGATACGCTCTAAACACGTTCAAACAATCATAATGTATTAATATTGGATATCACTGTATTCGGGAAAGTCTAAGGAATCTTTTGCTGTAAAGACCAATTCAATATCTTTTATAATAACATCACAATATTTGTTCAAACTTGAAAAATAGGTCTCTTTTTCAAACTCAAATTTCTCAAAAACTGTGCGTCTAGGAGAAAAATTAAGGTCAGATTCGGAATCAGCGCAAAAAACTCTATAAGAATTTCATAGGGAGAATCGAAATCTCGAAAAAAAGTTGAAATTTGTTGGACAGTGTAATGTTAAAATTGTTTCGGCTTTTTCGGGGCAAATATTCCACTGTGCGCTCCTCCGCGCAATCTAAGCGTCCTCCCGGAGGGAATCTCTCTCTCTCTCTCTCTCTCTCGAAGAGATCATACCCTAAGATTCCCCTTGGTCGTAGCCTCCCCAGAAAGTATCTAATTATTTTGGCGACCGAGCCGATCAAGTGCAGTTGATTACTCCGGCACGGTCGCCGCTGCGGAAAATTCGATTTCCCTTTCAGCTTGTGTCTCACCTGGTGATCCTGGCTGTTCACCTGCGTCGCATTTTTCACGGAGATTAGCCGCGACGATCCCCCAACGGCCGCTCTTCCTCCTCCCCTTTTGTCGGGTCTGGTACGTAGTATAGCGCCGAGCGAAGGAGCTTCTTTGCATCGATTCCAATTCGGCCGGATTTGTTTCGGCACTTGGGGTGTGGTAAGCCGACACGAGATCTACGCTCCCGACCTGCTCCTAATAACGAGGAATTATCGCCGCGATACAATGAACTCACGGGAAATCCTCTTTGATGTCTACCATGGAAAATAATACCGCCCTAATAGAGTGAGATTACGGTGCCGAGCGTCGTCGTTGTCGTCGTCGCGTCCCGGGGAATCATAGCTTGCCTTTAATAGGTCCTTTGCGGTACCGGATCCTTTGCCTCTCAGCCTATTACTCGTTTATCCTTGATTTGTCGCCTCGATTTCAACCGGCACAGCCTCTTTTCCATCCGGGGAGAATGCTCGAAACTACTGCAAACTCTGCTGATCAGACAGTGGATTTTATGCATTTATCGCATTTATAAATCAACTGTGGCTAACGAAGCGTTTAAATTGTAATGATTAGGCACCTGTTAACAAAAGTTACAAAGTTTCTAGGTAGCCCACGCTCAGTAAACCATGGCTTTTACCATTATCATTTACTTTTACCATACACCTTGCTTTCTGACTAAGTTGTTAGTAGATATTGGCCTTTGAATTTTAAAATCGCTGAGAAAATCGGTAAATGGGATCTTAATATCCAGCGTAGGCTTTTCGTTTGTCCCTTCTTTTGCAAGTAGATATTTTAATATTATAATGTCTCTCCAGATTATAAAAATTAAAAAGTTCACAAAAAATGTAACAACTTTTTAAATCCAATCGATATTTTCCTCTCGATTAGCCATGTCCAATCCATGTTAAATCAGTCTACACGAGCCTCGAGTCGGGTTTTGATGACTCGGGTCGGGTTAGGTCGAGTCCCGACAATTCGTGATACTCGAGAACCCGGTAATTCCGGGATCTGGAGTGAAAATCGGGTTGGGTAGTACTCGGGTCGGGTCGAAAACCCGAAATTCTATGACATTCGGCTCACCGAGCAATATAAATTTTCGGGTTCCCGACCCGACCCGAAATTTCTGCCTACCCGCGTATCACGATTTTTCGGATCCCAACCCGAACCCGAATTTAATTTAAATTAAAAATCAAAGGTAAAATTCGGATATTTATTCGTAGATATACCCAATAACATGATGAAGTTACCTCAAAAATGGCAAAAGTAAATCAAACAGCATGGAAAATATGTTATTAAATAAATCTATGAATAAATACCACAATTGTATCGTTGTATTTACATTTAAAAACTTCTACGAACTTTCGTTCCAACCCAATATTTCAATCTGACGAAACAGATTAGTCCTTATTTCCGGAGGCATTTGCCGAGAAATCGGTATTTCCGGGAGCGTACAAATCACTGGGACAATCGGTTGAAATCCGTGAACTTGCCCGCTCGGTCGAATTAAAAGGCGACAGCAGCGGCGGGCCGGGCCGGGCCGGGCCGAGGGTGGCCGCAAATCAGCCGGTATCGAGCAACAATACGAAAAACCGACGTTCAATTACGCGAAGCAATAGAAGCGGAATCGAAGGGAGGCCGGTAGGCTCGGATGCCAGTAACAATCAGGCTCGCCCCCCGTATATTCAAGTGGTGTCGCGCCTGCTTTCGCGTATCGAATCTGCACGATGTGAGGCGATGCGAGGCTAAACGAGGCTAGACGAGGCGAGGCAAGGCGAGGCGACGCGCCACCGTGTTTCAGGGACGCGTAGTGCGACATTGGATGTATCAGAAGGCTAATTGTCTTTCGCTGTCAGTTGCACCCTATCTGGCCTTGTCGAAGGCATACGTCCCTCCAGGCTACGGCGGTGGTGGTCGTCGCCGTTTCCACCCCCTCTCGCCGCCTTGCGCCTCCTACACCAGCAACCCCACCACGATAGCGCTACCCGTCCTCTCGGATGCGAGCACGCCTCGAATTACACGCCAGAAAGGATAAAATAATTACACGTTGCCTCCGCCGCTTTTCCGTACCCCTAACCCAACTTTTTTTCTGTTTTCACGGTTGCAACGCGGGCGCATTGTGTGCGTGAATTTCGTGGTCAACGTTCTGAGGAGGATGAGGGGGGGGGGAGAGTGGAGGGACGCGTGCTACGGACGTTTAGATCCGCTCCACACACAGAGAGAGAGAGAGAGAGAGAGATAGGTTTCTTCTGCGGATAGAAAATTGCACGGTTTGCCCGCGCAAGTTCTTTCAGGAGCTCCCGCTCGCTCTAGAATTGGCGAGCCTCGCCTCGGCTTGGTCCGCTTCTCCACTCGCATTCGAGCCGATCCAGGAACAGAAGATGAGCTTGTTTAAATGTTGAAGTTAACTGTGCCCGAGGGCCACCGACCTGCTTTATTGCCGTTTATTGCCGGCGCACGCGAATCTTACGGCATTTCTCAAATCCGGAACGTTTTCTTTTGTTCCTCGACTTGGACTGCGGCGTCGAGCACAGTTGAATTTAGTATTCTATTGAATTTAGTAGTATTTTTATTGATAATTTAGTTCCTTATTCGAGATTATCTTTATTTCTGTGGGTCTGCCGTTTCGAAGCTTTAACGATCAGTGTGAGAGCACGTTTTCGATAGAAAACATGACAGCCTTTCTAAATACTTGTAACCTACAGTCAGTGTAAAAAGTGTTTGGGCACTCTTAAAAAGCCGAGAACTTTTTTTAAATGATCTGATTTTTTGTGAGCAATTAGAAACATTGGTTTACTAAATAAAGTGCAAAAACATTTTTGAGAAAATTGCGATTGGTAGGACTTACACGAAAGAATAAAAAAGACACCATTTAAAACTTTTTTATTTGTGTCCGTAACGAAAATTTAAAACATGCGTTTTGTAGATTTATGTCAGTTATACACATGCTGAAGATTTCATCGAAATCGGTTGATACAGAAAAAAACAACACACATCGAAAGATTCTGACCAAAAGTTGTGAAAAATTACGATTATTCATCACTTTTAGCCGCTTGTAGCTCATGTCTATGTTAATGGATTTAGATGAAATTTTCAGAATATGTTTAATCGATACAAATCTACGAAATGTGTTTTCTAAATTTTCAATATAAGTCCACATAAAAAAGTTGCAAAATGTTTAGTATTTTCTCTGCAATTCCGAGCTATTACAATTTCTTTCAAAAATTCTTTTCACGTTACGTAACAAACCAATTGTTCTAACTTCTCAGTAAAAATCCAAGTCGTACGGTCCACTATTTAAAAAGTTATCATCTTTTTAAGAATGTCCGAATATTAGTGGGAGTCGAAGAACCTTCGAAAATCGACAGCATTGTAAGGCAGCGCCAAGGACGCCACTGCATTTTTAAACCCCTTGTCTTACGATTCAAGTTCAAATTGCGCATGCCATTTCACGGTTTGACTTAGCGTTCGAAGTTGTGCAAATCGCACATGTCTCTTGATATATAAAAGTCTATGCAAGATACAACTAATTTTAATAAACATGGAATAGGTTATCGGCGCCACGGGTTCGATCAATTACTACAATATAATAGCTATTTTATGAAATCTCAAACGTTAACGATTCGGGTTTCAATCTGCTAACGTCCTTAGCTACGTTTGCTAAAAATTGTTTTTCTATTGGAGGAACAGAAGGTGGTGTTTCGTCCTAGACCCGCTAGAGGACTCATCAGTAAGGCTATCTAGCGAGCCCTGCCTTAGACACACAAGTGTCGAAAGACTTCTTGAAGAAAGTATTGAAGAAATTATCAGCGCGGTTATAACCTATTCCATGTTTATTAAAACAATTTACAATCGAGAAAACGTTAACATTTATCATAGATGGCGAAAAATTTACAGAGCTCGAGAAAGCTTAGTTTCGACCCCGTCCACAAGTTGGACAAATCGTCGAATTAAAAACTTTCTCGCAGGTTACTGAAATGTCATCAATCAGTATATTAATAACTTTCTTCAAGAAGTCTTTCGACACTTGTGTGTCTAAGGCAGGGCCCGCTAGAATGCCTTACTGATGAGTCCTCTAGCCGGTCTAGGACGAAACACCACCTTCTGTTCCTCCAATAGAAAAACAATTTTTAGCAAACGTGGCTAAGGACGTTAGCAGATTCAAACTCGAATCGTTAACGTTTGAGATTTCATAAAATAGCTATTATATTGTAGTAATTTATCGAACCCATGGCGCCGATAACCTATTCCATGTTTATTAAAACAATTTACGATCGACAAAACGTTAACAACTAATTTTATTTTGGCCAGATCGACATAACAACGTCTCTCACACGATATTGTAGGCAAAGGGGTTGAAGTCGGTTTAAGGTTAACGTTGATAAACGCTAATTATCGTGTGTTTCCTGTACCTTTTGTGACCGCTGCAGGTGAACTTACAATTGACTTACAATTAGCCTGCGACAAAAGACATGCAAGGAGGCGTAACTTACTCAAAACCGGGAATTTAACGAACGATTGTCCAAGGGGGAGTCTTGCACAGCGAAATTGAATAGGCTCGCACAGTCCGTTGCAGCTCCTCCTATCGGTTTGTTGCCACAAATTACGTGCGACTATTGTAATATTAAACAGAGTGTAGCTTTATAAGAGGTTCGAGTTTGCCCTTCGATCGATTTAACATTAACAGAAAGTGACTCTGAAACAGATTTGAAAAATTTTATATTCCTCTTTTTCCGAGTTCTGACAGAAAAAGTAAACGTTGAAAACTATTAACTGTTATTGAAATTGCTCCGACTGGAAATTATTATATAATAAGTAAAATAAATATATTAAATAAATTTCTTCATTCAATCATACATTGTCATAAGAATTAAGGTATAAATAAATTGTTGTAATTTTTATAAAACAATGTGTATCAGTGAAATTTTATTAAAAATCTAAAAGTATTAACAACGATGCTTATCTCGTTACTGAATTAATGTAAAATGCAATCAGAAAATCGCAAGAAATTTTCTAATATGTGATAGTTTCCAGATTTTTTCGACAAAATTAAAAGAAGGAAATGTGGAAAATCTGGTTTTCAAATTTTTGCTTCTAACTACGAACAAGGGTGCAACTCACATGATCGGCCACACCCTTCATTTTCGTTTTATCCACGAGAATACTACAGTACTAGTATTATCCAATTATCGTCGCAGTATGCACCTGGCGTTCCACCAACTAGACAAGCGATGTTTTCAAAAGTGTAATTACATCAATTTTAATAATATGGGATTTTCGTTCGGGACTGGAACAGGAAAAGACCACGTACAAACTACCTGTGCAATTACCCGAACCGATATTTTAGGAAATCTTTTGATTTCCATGTTTCACATAGTTATGCTTTCTTGTAAATAGACTGCGGATTTTTATGCAAAATAACAATTGTTTCCATCGGCTATAATGAACTGAAGCCAAACAAAAATTTCTTTGCTCCTTAACAATTTTCATAAGCTGATACTGATACATTGAAACGCTTTTAATTGATTTTTTTTATAAACAAAAAATTAATTTTTGACATAAATAAAATCCACAGTCTACTCGTAAAGAATGCAATTTCCATGACCTTGAAATTAAAAAAAAATTAATTTATACGCTCATTGGTAAACAATGAAGACATGTGCTTCCGTAAAATATCGACGATTGTAACAAAAAATAGTTAGATAAAACCTTTTGTTGATAAAGTTTTCAGTTTACTTGTTCATGACTGTGTATATTCTTTTCCTATTAACAATTTCAAAATAATAAATAGTACGGTCATAATAAACATTGCCATAAGTCAAGTCAATTACATAATAATAAAAATTACGTATAAGTTTTTGCAAATCGTTTGCAAGATAATGTCACATTAGGTGTACAAAATAATATCTAGAGTTCGTATGCATCTATTTCATAATTATATTTCATATAATCTTCATAATTATGTTCTATAGAATATTAAGAAATAATATTGTTTTGAACTTAGATTCTACTTTATTTCTAAAACTGTCAATTTTATTATAACTCTTGATTAAAATTTGCACTAAAATTCATTAAAAAATTATTCCTATCCATTGATAATTATGATAATAAATATATATTTTCTGCAATAATTTTCTAATTAATTGTTTCCATTTTTTGTCTTAAAATAATATTTATATTTTTTACTTATTTAGTCATTTTTCAGATAATTTAAATCACCGATGTCTTTGTTTATAAATTTCTTTGCATTTCTTGAATTTATTCTGCATATTACATACATTTCAAGAAATTTATAACCGAAGACATCGGTGATTTAATTAAAAAATTTTTAAAATGAATTTTAGTGCAAGTTTATGGTTCACGAATTAAAGTAAAAATATCACAAAATTTCTGGATCCAGCACACTGTGCGTGGAGAAATAACAATAACATACACTGGTCCTAAATGGATGATAGTGTAAGAAAACCAGTTGAATGCAGGAGGCACAACTGGATCGCAAAATAAATTGACGCAGTTGTTCGCTCAAGTATGGCGTCGCAGGAAAACGGTCTCCATCCTGCCGGTTTTCTTCGGTCAATCCCAATCGTTGTTGCTTCGTAGCAGTATCTAGACAGGAAATCGAACTGGGATAAGATACAATTTACCGTCGCGGATAACTGAGACATAAAGTGGTGGCTCATGCCCGTGAGCAGATTCATTGGACAACTTGTCGGTGCTCGAACGGCGCCCCATGCTGTTTCCACAAATGGCATTTGCGCCAGTAACATCGCGCTGGACGGCGACTCGGGACTTCCTGTTTATGAACACTGCTCGTACAGGTGGATAGAGATAGAGAGGTCTTTAATGGAAGATGGTCCGATGGAATAAGCGATGGCAGAAAGCCACGCCGCGGACATGGACACGTTCCTCATGTTAATCTTTCGGTCACCTTCTGCTCGTTAACTCTGCATCGATGATTTCCGATTTTATAGAACTATAAATCGTGTTGTTACACAAACGAGAAGGGATCACGTGGATTCCAACAGCGTAATATATGATAGTAAATTTTTTTTTATAAATATCTTTAAGAATTTGTAGCACCGATTTATGTCACATTCAGGTACAAACTTTTATGGAATCATTGAATTTTATTTTATTTTTGAAAATCAGTGAAAGACACTCCGAATTTTATTGGATCAACAATTTTAAAAGTCTTGTCAATTTTTATTGTAAATATTTGCAAGAATTTCTAACATTTGATGGGAATTCCATATGAGCTTATAAAGCTTCGATTTATGTCGCATTAAAATAAAACCTTTTATGGAACCACAGAATTTTATTTAAATGTTAAAAATCAACAAAATCTACTCCGAAATTGATTGGGCTTGTAATAAATATTATGCAATAAACTAAAGTGTATATAAATATTAATTACAGTTTTACTTTGTTCGTAAACTATTTACTTTGAAACACAGTTTGGCAATAGTGACTAAAGTTCAAATGTCTTCCTTACATTTTTGTTCGAACAGTTTCAAGGGAATCGCAGCCGAGAATATCTTTTATCATACGAAACCTGAAAAAAGATAATCGTCATTTAACATTATCAAATGTTTATATTTTTTATTAAATTACCTGAGGAAAGAACGGAACAGGATCTTCTTGCCAAAGATTCTCTTCCGACGTCGATATGTAATTTGGGATATCATTCGTTATAGGTTCGCTCCTCGGAAGCCTCGCATCTGGGAAAACAATCTCGTTGTTGTTCCTGAAGTCCTCGTTAACTGGAAATTGGATCTCGCTTCCGAAAGCTACTGGTGATTCGTCATTTATCAATGAACCGGTTATAATTCTTGCTTCTGTATTAATTTTTGAAGGTGCACCTACGATCAAGGTAAACATTACAACGTTTGTTATAAAAATGACACATGTAAGACATCACTAAACAGATTTAGGTCAAGCCCTTATCCTACAAAAATGTTATGTTACCGTATTTTTGGGACACCCGGTATATCGGCTACAACAAAATAAAATTTTGAACGAAGAACGTTTTCGCAAAGGAAAAAGTAACATGAGATGACATTAGGAATCGTCCAAATTTTTAAGACACCAAAGCATTTGGTCGAAACACAGGCACGCAATAAAAATTTCTCGATTTTTCTATGAAATTCTGAAGAATTTCTTAACAATTCTTAACAAATTTAATATCGATTGAAAAATTCGAATTAGATCGACTTACGCTGTTGATTACGGAAACGATTGAATTCGCTGCGTTTGCCGATGTGAATTTTGTTGAAAAGTCGGAAGAATCCCCCGTTATAATTATTCAAGTAATAGACCAGTTGGTTGGGATCTCTCGGACACCTTGGGAACGCTCTGAAACACGCGACGGAGTCTCCTCTGTTGCTGTATCCGAGAATCATTGCCCTGCCGAAGTTCAGCAAAGGAGAATGGCCCGCGACGTCGATTTTGGTCAGCCATCTGAAAACAGGAACCGGTAGAGCGATCGAATCTGACTGTTGCTACTATTCGATCGTGAACGCTAGAAAATTTTACGGAAATCTTGGTACGATCTCTCGAGAACGTACTCCATGAAAGCGTTTTTCCCGAAGGAGTCGAAGAAATTGGAGGTTTGTTTGCCTAACGATCGCCCGGGAAGTTTTCCGCTGGCCATTTCGCAGAGTATCCTAGGCACGCACTTGTAGTCGTCGTGGCTGGATATGGTGGACAGTGCATTCAAGAGATTCAGCCGAAATCCTGCCGGAAGATCGAACATTCCACCTGGTATTGCCGGGTAATACGATTGGTAGTAGCCAGACGCCGTATCCGCCGGATAGGAGGTTGTCTGATGCGGCTATAAGTAAAAAAGTTCCTGGAAACTTCGTGTGCAAGGTACTGCCGCTTATTCCGGTTCTGCTCCATCAATTTTGCCTTCTTTCGCGTGGCGAATCTTGTCAAATTATTATTGATTTTACACTACAGGACATTTATTCCTTTAGGTATGCAGGGTGGAACGAAAAAAGCAAAATTGTACGATTATTATCTAATAGTGAAATAAAGTTGCCTTTTATCTTTCAGATCAAGTTTACACGAGTTGAATTGTGTCAGATCAATTTTTAAGGTGTCCCAAAAGCTTCGATATTTTAATTCTATTTTAATGATATTTTAATAAAATCTATGTGTTTACTTTGAATTGTTGTAGGTCATTTTATCGTATAGGAATGATATAAAAGAAAAATACATAACATTCCATTTAAAAAATGGAAGGAGCTTGAAGGTCATTATATCGTATACGCATGAATTCGTTTTGGCACTCGCCTTCATACGATATAAAAAAATAGGCTGCTCTGTAACTTGGGGGACCTCTTTTTTCCAATAAAACTTCACTAATTCTGTTCATTTCTTCGAGAAAACTGTAGATATCGAAATTTCGAAGCAATAGGTTCACTGGTTCAAAAATTATAAACGCTAAAATGTACTATTGAATATTTTTTCTGAGAGGCTTTAACACTGACTTTGACAGACGAGGATACCGCCATGTTAGTTCAGCAAGAAAAACGTATTATACATTGCGTCGTACGCGTTGCATTGTACGCGTACTTGACTACGTAGTGGTAAACGCAGTGATAAACACAGAATGGCGTTAGGTCTGGGTTAAATAGTGAATTTCAGAGCTTCTAACTTTTGAACCAGTGAATCTCTTGCCTCGAAATTTCGATATCTACAGTTTTCTCGAAGAAATGAACAGAATTAGTGAAGTTTTAGTGGAGAGAAGAGGTCCCCCAAGTTACATACCACCCAAAAAGAGATAGCATTTCGTTTAAAAAAATTGAAGGTCACCTCCATTTCTAGAAAAATAACGCATACGAATATCTTGGAAACTACTACACATAGATAGAAGAATGGTGTACATGGCAAAGTTGCGTAACTTTTTATAAGGAATACACCCGCATGGACAGATTCCAAATATCACCATTTGTTTAAATAGTATATTCAATATCGTTTATTATCCACATGTTGGATAATGCTTACGAACAATCACGTACCGGGGATTGCTGCTGGTCCAGCAGACCTGCAAGAATGTCCGTGAAAGACATCTGTCTCCTCGTCGACTCGTTCCCTTGACTCTTCCTACCGGTTTGTCCTTCGGTTTTCCGACCGATGAGATCGCCAGTCAACTGATCGAGACACCTAAGCGACGATACACCTCGACGGTAAATTATCCGGTAGGGCAGGCAGGTAGTTTTCTCTCGCTCGACGGTAACAACGGAAGAATTTTTCTACTCACTGTATCAAATCAGGCGCGCTGTAGTTGCTTCGAGAGCCATCGAAGTCGCAGTAACGAGCGCCATCAATTTCCTGGGCAGACCTTTGAAACTGATCCTCGGCGCGAGCGTCAAAGCGAAGGAGGAAACAAATAAGGACGAAGTGGAATATCATCGCGTGACTTCTCCGTTTCAACCGTCGAAATTGGACGTCGATCTTCCGTCGCTACTGTTCCACCCTTGTTCCTCTCGGTTTCCCGGGAATCCACGATCGCGTTCTTTTAAGGATCTCGTTTCTCGGTTTGCCGTAACTCGCTGTCGCCGATTTAACGTATTAATTTCGAGGGGAATCTCTGTTCCCGTCGTTGCTCCAACAGAAATGTGTTACACTCCACGAAGATATTCCAACGTCGACGAAAAATGTTCGAGGGAATACTAGACGACAGAGAATTTTCTTCGTATTTTTTTTTCAAACTTTAAACGGTCGATTCCTTGCTCGAACGCGATTTTCACGGTATCGAGCGAGTCGCACGAATGACTCGCTTCGCGGATGATCGTGTCACAGTTCCGCGGGCAACTGGAACTTTCTTCCGAGCCTCTCTTCGTACACAAAGTCGGCCGGAGAGGCGTAGGTAGGCAGAAACGTCATCGTGAGCTACTCTCACTTCGCGGTCTTGCGTGCCCGCTTTTTTCGCGTGTTAAGCCACGCATGGTTATTATTATTGTAACTGTTATTTAATGAACAGTTTCCGACCGTGTATAATCAAGGATGAAACAGTCTATTTTAAATGCATAAAGCCAGCGTGCAGCCGACGCGCCGCGCCGCTGTTTCATTGGAAACGTTCATTGCTAACCTAAACCTAAATTGTGATTAGTGTTTCCGGTTTTTCAACTTTTCTCGTTACTTGAAAAAGAGAAATAGAATTTTGAAAAATTACATGTATAAGTAAAGAAAAACGCACGAAGCTCGATCAAATCTTTATTATTTATTAACTTCCCTGATTTTGTATGTACGCATTGTATTGCACGTATAAATATAAATTTTATGCATTCAGTAGCCAGGAAATAAAATATATTCAAACAATTTTTATTAGGAATTAAGACTTGTGTCCCCACTCTACCTTCCCCCTCTACAACGCTATTTTTAAGTTTCCCGGCCACGTGACGCGTTCCATTTCTGACGCGCATGCGCACGATACTGGCAGAGAGAGAGGGTAACTCAATTCCCCTCGAATCGTGCTCCCTCCCCTCAACTGGCAACTCTGGCAAGAACAGTATTGCTTTGATCGAGGCATTCATGATATCATTTTATAGAGCCTAATTAAAAAGAAGTGGAAAATTGAAATATTTGGCTTTTCTCGAGAAGAAACATTAATTGCAATAAAATGCGTAAGAAATCTAACAGGAAAGGAAACAGGAGTGGAATAATTAATAGTGGATTTTATGCATTTATGACAAAAATGGGTTAGGTGAAATTGAAAACAGTGCAAAGATTAAAAAAATAATTATTTTCAACTGATCTAAATAAGGTGGTTTCTTGCAATGAATGCAGACAACTTTTATTTTGCATAAAAATCCGCACTCTAATAATGAATATTCAATTTATATCTTCCATTATACATAGGCTGGTCCGAATTTAAATGGCAAAACATCAGGAGCGTGTAGCGGACCAAAAAACTAAGACAAAAAGTCTTTTAGAGATTTGCTCGTTTTTGGATCGTTTGGGGAAAATCGCAAAAATTCAATATCTCGTTGTCAGTTGCTCTCTTGAGTTGTTGTATAAACTTGTATTTGTGATTGTTTTTACATTGTTGTCTGAGTTATGACAGTGAGATATGTAAACACTTGATGTTATCCTTTACATTCTTTCGGTTGTTTACATTCTTGCTTTCTTCTATGATTCCTTAATCAGTCTTTTGTCAGTTACTCAGATATTTTGGAGTGAATAGCTTCAGATTTATTCAGATGTATTCGAAATCATAGATGCAGTGCATCATACTTCACCAGAACAATGTTTACCTGCAATTTATCAAGTCAGTGCTAGATGTAATGCTTGCATTGCTGCAACATTTTGAACAATATCTACATTAAATAGATGATAACGTAAGCAAAATGTAAATAAATTAGTACAAAAATGAAAACTTGTTTTGTTTCATTTTTTGCGATTTTCTCCAGAACGAAGCAAAAACGAGCAAATCTTTAAAAGACTTTTTGTCTTAGTTTGTCGGTTCCCTACACGCTCCTGAAGTTTTGCCATTTAAATTCGGGACACCCTGTATATCATTCTTCTAATTCTGTTGATTTTCCAATTTTTTCTTTACATATTCCAGGGATATCTTCCAGCTGCAATAAAAGAGTGACTCGGAGAATTAAAAAAAATGAAAAAAAAGCGAAAAGATATGCCATAATCCCGTAAACAATTTGAAATAACACGAAATGTAGAAGGAAAACAGTGAGTTAAACAAATAGCGTAAACAAAACGAACAGTGCAAGAGAGAAGAAACGGCGAGTGTAACAAATGAATAAATTAGTTTCTTGCAACACGGAAGTAGAAAATATATGTATAGAATATTTTATTACACAGGGTGTCTCAAAAATATTGTACTTCCTTGGAAGGGACGGATCCTCTGATCATTTGAAGCAACTTTTTCCTTTGCGAAAATGTTCTCCGCGGCTTTGTTAAGGAGTTATTAACGAAAAACACGGACCAAAGTGTTTTCGGAGAACATTTTCGCAAAGGAAAAATGTTGTTTGAAATGACGTCAGTAATCACCCCTTCCAAAGAAGTACACTTTTTGGACACCAGTGTAGCAGTGTAGCAAATGAACAACATTAAAAAATGGTTGCTGAGGGTGACAGATTTTTAAAAAGAGGACAGATGTAGTTATTAGTATGACAAAAGACATTATAATAAACATTAGAAATTATGACAAGAAATAAGTGTGAAGCGTACTTTCAAAGAGGAGAGGAAATTCCTTTGTATGTATGTTAAGATATACATACAGTAGAATGCGGATCTTTATGCATTTATGGCTTTTAAAAATTTTCAAAAAATGCTAGAATATAAATTTTTACAGAATTTAATACGATTTTTATTTATTTCAGATTTATAAAGGCTACTATTACAGAAAATAAGATTCTATTTGATCCCACTTTCTTGAAACTTACCTGCAAAAATTAAAAATTGCATAAACATCCGGAGTCTATATAGAAGTATTGTAGGTATATTAAATATATTTTATTGATCAGTGAACACGGGATTGGTACATGACACAAGTGTTCGTCGTTGCTCTGGCCAACGTTTGCGAAAGTTCTTGGAATATTTTCATAATAATCCCGTTTCTTATTGAATGTTTCGTGACGCGTATCTTACGTTTATCGTTATATAAATATATGTGTTTTAATGTAAAGATTGCAAACCGAGTTTTAGATTCGCTAATGAATAATTCATTACCATCGTCTTTCACGCGGTAGTGATGTCATTCCAACCTTTCCTCGGAGAAAGCCGTATCGATTGGTAAATAATAATGTAAGCACGGTTAAAATAGTGAACTCGTTGTGTGCGTAATAGCTTAGTGGGCGGGTACCCGGAAATTCAGGTTCGGGTCGGGATGGGTATTTGCCTTTGGAAGGATACTAATCATGCAATAGAAGACATTTCAAATTCAGTCATTTTTGTCTTGCCTTTTCAGATGTAGTAACAGTAGATTGTCGAGTTTATTCTGATAAAAATGAGTCCAGACACGACGTAAATCGGATCAATTTTATAGACTTAATATAAATAACGATAATTGTTTATAATTATAAACATATGTGTGAAGTCTATAAAAGTAGACCGATTTACGTAATGGGGTCATTCCAATCGCAAAAATCTCGACAATCCTCCGGTACCACATTTGGCAAAGATTTATACAGGATATACAGTCAGTGTAGAAATTAAAAAAAAGCATTGTCCTAGACCGTCTAGTTCCGGAGATATTAGCAAAAATAGGGTTTCCTCTTCCAAATTTGAGGGTTATTTTCAGTGAAAATTTTTCACCCCCTAGATATGGATCATTGCAGCTACAAAAAATACATGTCAAATATTTTTCAAGAAACTACATCCTGTATAAATTTCATAAAAATCGGCGTGTTACGCTTAACAAGACCAGAAAGGGTGCACAAATGAAACTTTGGAGAGCATTGTAGGACAAGAATTTTGCTTCCAGATCCCAAACTTTGCACAGCTCTGTGAGCAGTACTGTGTCAAGGAGCAGAATTTAAGACGTCAGTAAGTCAGTCGACAAGCGCAGCCAGAGTAGACGGGATTCAGGTAACATTAGAGGCTTAAACGTAATAATTGGCTGCTTTGTACTTTTTGTAACCAGAAATTTTTGCCTTTTTCTTATGCAATCCTGTAGATTTTGGCGAGAAAATGCGAAAAATCCAAATTTCAATCGTAGGAGATCAGTGGTTATGAGTTATGACTGTTGAAAGTTGTGCGATTTACTAGGTATGAGTGCCGCCATGTTGATATGCAGTCACCGTCGCGCGTCACTTACCGAGCGGAGTTGCTAGATGGCAGTACAAGCACACGGTGATGTCGATAATGTAGAGCTGCTATTTTCAATAAGTACACTTTTCTCTGGGACTAGCTGTTATCGAACAGTAATTATAATGTACAGAATCACATACAAAATCTCAATAAGAAGGTATAGTTCAAGTTGGTTGGTGGTTAGGTCGTGGTGGGGGTCGGAGAGTGGTTCGTTAAATGACGCGCGATGCTCAGTACATACCAACATGGTGGAGCTCAAACCTGTCAAAATCACTGTAAATCGCTCAACTTTAAACACTCATAACTTTTGAACTACTGATCTCCTAGTATTAAAACTTGGATTTCTGGCATATTCTCGACAAAATCTACTGAATTAGATAAGACAAAGGTAAAAATTTCTGGTTCCGCAAGGTACAGTTTACCCTAATAGTTAATTAAAGTAATTGTACCGCCTGTCCGGTTGTTGTTGTAACAGAGGATTCTCGTTACTTGGGGCTTTACTCATTCCAAGGATTAACGGGCATGGGTATAAAGGGAACAGAAGCTGCCGGTTGGCGAGGAGGGGGGGGGTGTGCAAGGCGGTGCGGAGTACGCGTTATCGGGATATTTACAATCTGTACAGGACTCTCGACGGTTTTGTACAACATAAATAGCAGTTTACAGTTAATCCGAGGACGTTGCGGTGCCACAGCCTCTTCCTCTCTTCGCCAGCTGATGACACAGTCTTGGGCTGCCTATAATGTCGCCCAGGAACACGCTCAATAAATAATTCTCCTTCATTGGGTTCGGCGATGATTTGTACTCGCTGTAAAATGAAGAATCGGCCACGTTAGCTTTACGAGCCTGCTGCTGCCAGCGCGTGTGCGTTTACTGGAAAGCATGACTAATGATCGGAGGTTAAGGGCCTAGACTAGCGATATAAATCCGCAATGTACAATTGCGCGCGATACGGGAATCGTATAAGTTATCGTGGGTCGATCACGACTTTTCGTATCGATGATCGTTGTCTTCCTAATGGGGATTGAACATTGAACATCGTTTCTCAAGTAGTGTGACCTCTCCAATGACACTTAAACTTCGTGTCTGTTGAAAGTAGTACTCGCAGATCGTTATTTCATTTCCCGAATGCTATAAACAGTCGTATTCGATGGTTCTGACCCAAATAGCACAAAGGCATCTTTAAGACGTCTTGTATGTCTACCCAACGTTTCCTGAACGGCTTATCTTACAAAACTATACGTCTTATAGACGTCCAAAAGACGTCTAATGGACGTCTTTAAGACGTTTTCTATCAGATAAAAAAAAATAGACATATGTTGTCCACAGTCGAACATATGGAAACATGGTTAATACTTTCCGATGTAATGCGTTGGCGCAGTAGAACTACTAATACAGTTGATTTCATTTTTTTAATTCTTCCTGTCAAATGTGTGGACTTGGTTTTAGGCGCGAAGCGCGTGAGAGATTACTATCTAGGTAACTTGTGACTCTATATCTATATGATAATTTGGGGGAAAACCAATTGAGCAGCGAGAACGTTGTCAGAATAGTGCTGGACAGTGTGGAGTATAGAACCACACAGAGAGTAGAGTGTACCAAGAGAGAGAGAGAGAGAGAGAGCATATGTATAGTAGACGGTATGTGAACCGGAAGATTGTGAGAACACTGAGTGAATCCACTGTATTACTTTAATTACAATCAAACCTCACGTTGTAAAATACAATAGATTTTTGTGCTTTGTCAATAAATATTCGTATAAACTCCAACAAAATGTTCAACGTTTATCAGTGCCTAATAGACTTGTAGAATAAATAAAACGTAACAATTTCAAGATTAGCTTAATTTTTCCCGCAGAAAACGCCGAAAAGATCGGTTTTTATTTATTTTAACTACGACCTCACGTACTTAAAAATCTGAAAAAGATTCATGAACGATACTTATAAGTAGACCGCGGATTTTTATGCACTTATGAAAAAATTGGCTAGGTAAAATATAAAACAGTAAATGATTATAAGTATTGTTGTTCATATTAATTGAAAACGAAACAAATTCTGGGATAAACTAATATAAGAGACACGAATAATACCTGTAGGTTCTTATATCAATATAATATATTTTCACTCGAGAATCATTTTTTCTTTTACTTTCTATAAAATAATTTCTGACTTTGAGTCCACCCCACAATATACACAACACACACAACCAGCTGATTATTTTTCACATGAAGATAGACACGCAGAAAGTCACGTAAAGAAGTACTTAATTCGTTTCAGTATTTAAGTAAATTCCAACTTTTAGATAAACCTAACTGTGTAAGGGTAATCGAGGAGGGTATTAACGTACAGTTTACTACAATCAAGGGTCTACTAAAAGATTGAGCGTTGTTGGATTTGAGAAACTGTGGACCTAACGAAATCCAACGTTCCCCTAGACCGATAGTCCCCTGATCCCGTGGAAATTCCAAGGATTCCCCGATAATTCGTGGAGAACGATTGCGCTGATAAATCGTTAAAAGGGGCCGGGAGCGAAGGTGGCTGTCCTTCTAATGGGCTGCTAGCACTTTCTTCCAATAGAGAAGCTAATAGAAATCCGTGCTACCGTGTCTAGACCGTTCCCTTCCGTAGGCCAGCAGCGAACGAGCTTCCACTAAATTCAGTTGCGAGTAACGCCGGGAGCAGATAGCCTTTAATGGCGGCCTCCACGACCGTCCTAATGCATCCTGATAACTCTGTTCCATCGTTTGTCCCTCCGCGGTCCTCATCCTTGCGCCTCTACCGTTTTACGAGCGTCGCGAGCTATCTACTTCGTGGCGTTCGAACGGCTTATCAGCGATTCGACGACACTGTTTGCCTGCCAGCACGCGTCATCGACGACGAAATTCATGTCGGTTAAACGATTCTGACACCTGCGCCAACGCGTGCACGTCCAGATCAACCGGACATTTCGACTTGAAAGGATAACCAGAAGGACCGCGATCAATTGAAAGTCGCCACTTACGGGAAACCAGGGTAAACGTACCTATTATTGCGGTATTTTTTCCCAATGATTTCTAACAAGGGAGGTTACCCAATCGTAACACGCCGATTGTAATCGATTGTAATGAAATTTTGGCATGATATAGAACTCAAAAAAATATTTGACACGTATTTTTTATAGCGGCCGACATTTATGTTAAGGGGGTGAAAATAGTTCTCAAAGTTGGGGTGGAAAATCCATTTTTATTGAATATCTCCGAAAGTATTAGGTCTAGATAAAAATTTCAAAATCCAATTTATGCGTCTTTGAATAGCGAATCTTTTCGCGTAAACTGATTAAACAAATAATAATTTGTTTAAAAAATATGTTAAAAATTAACTTTTTTTGCATCATTTTTGGACAACATATTAAACTTTATTCATGAAAATTTGTATACACAGTCTATATACCTTGATAAATAATGTGAGAAAAAAGTTATTTCGTTCCGCGGTCATAATAGTCATATTATGTTCCAATGCTTATGCGAGGCACTGTGGCAACCGTAATGGAAAATTTGTTCGGGTAAGGATAACCGTTTATTTGGAGTTGTTCCACGGTAAAAGTGATGTGGTAGCCTTGAAAAAAGCTGATTTGTTTTTCTGTGGGTGTTCCATCGGTTTAAAAATTAGGAAAAACCACCCGAAGATCATTTATTGCATTTACCGCGTGAACCCAAATTTGCCCGCTACCTGCTTGTTTTGTATTCTTTCTTTGTTTAAAAGTTTCAACTTTGGCTATCATTACCAATCGTATTTTACATTAGATATAATAATAATATTATAATAATAACCCATATTCGTGGTGTAAATGTCATTTGTGCTTTGTACACTTTTTTAACAACTTTCATTATTGTGATAATTTTGTACAGTAGCTTATAGATACATATAACGTTTGGAGTAATTTAATTTTATGTTTATCTTTTTCATCATTTTTTTGTCGATGGAAAACCCGCAGAAATACAAATCAGCCTTTTTCAAGGCTACTACATCACTTTAACGTGGAAAAACTCCAAATAAACGGTTATCCTTACCCGAATAAATTTTCCATTACGGTTGCCACCGTGCTTCGCATAAGCATTGGAACATAATATGACTATTATGACCGCGGAACGAAATAACATTTTTCTCACATTATTGTCCAAAAATGATGCAAAAAAAGTTAATTTTTAACATATTTTTTAAACAAATTATTATTTGTTTAATCAGTTTACGCGAAAAGATTCGCTATTCAAAGACGCACAAATTGGATTTTGAAATTTTTATCTAGACCTAATACTTTCGGAGATATTCAATAAAAATGGATTTTCCACCACAACTTTGAGAGCCATTTTCACCCCCTTAACATAAATGTCGGCCGCTATAAAAAGATACCTGTCAAATATTTTTTTGAGTGCTATATCATGCCAAAATGTCATTACAATCGGCGTGTTACGATTGGGTAACCTCCTTTGTAAGTATTTCTTAAAGACGTCTGTTGTTGGACATTCAGACACCTTAGAGACGTCTCCAACGGCTTCCGATCGTCTCCTGAACGTCTTTTGTTTGGAAACGGTGTGTCTTTTAGACGTCTGTTTAACGTATAAAAGACGTGTTCTAGACGTCTGTTTAATGTCTAAAAGACGTGTGCTAGATCTCAAACAGACATCTTAGAGACGTCTTTAAAACATCTGTAAGACATCTTTGATCACGTAAAAAAAGCAGACGTCACTCGAGTGGCGTATAAAATTTTCTTTCTTAAGATGTGCAATAGGTTAAAAATAGTGTAGCAATATTCTTAAATTCGTGTAATGTTTTCAATGTATTAATTTACACCTACTATGGAAAATCAAAATTTTCCACCTGACATCAAACCGGAGTGACATAGAAATTTATTTTCTCCTTAAATATGTTCAGTAAGTTGAAAATAATATAACAGTGTTTTTTTACACCTACTCGTTTTTGTCGTAAACGTATAAAATTCGCTGTTTAATTATAATTCCATAAAAGCTATTCAAAATGTTGATGTTAGTTTATTTAAAATGATTGCATGCGACATAGAATTTTATATTCTTTCAACTTACGATACAAAAGGTTTTTTTGTGTCATATTCATTCCATCCAAAACAATCTAGGTGACCTTGAAACGCCTTCACCCACAAAAAAACGCGTACCTTCAAAGCCATTTAAGCCCCACGTTTGAAAATTTTCATAAAGTGTACAGTTTAGTAAAGTCCCATGTTTTAAAATTTTCATAAATTGTGCTGTTTAGTCAAGTTAACTGAAACACCCTGTATAAATGAGGTTGTATACATTAGATATCACTAGTAGAATATGCGAGTAAAACATAACGAGTATCCACGGACCTAACTGATTAACACTAAAACTACCGAGCATTAAAAGCGATTAAAATGTTTAAGTTTATAAAAATTACAATGCCCTCTTTATTTAGATTTTGTGCAATTTTTTTTTCAATATGTGCTTGTATAAAAAAATTTTATCGAATCAATTTCCATGTAAGTAACTTTATAATTTTGATAACTGTAAAATAAAAAATATGAAACCGGTCATTTGTCCGGCAGTGGTAGGTTCTAGTGTTAAAGAATAACAGATATTTCTCCACTGTTAACTGTCTCACATGATTATAATAAAAACAGTCTCGTATAATCCCGCAGCTAACAAATAACAGTTTGACCTTTGAAACGCCTCGAATCACTTAGACTTTCATCGATGAGAATAAAGTTCGTCGATGGAATAATTAATCACGCGTTTTAATCGCACCGATTAGGCGAATTAAAAGTGTCAGAAGGATAAGGGGTGCGCGGGGAGGAGGAGATCTATTGGTTCACGGTTTACCGCACAAACGGGTCAGTAGTTTTCTGCGATGTGCTAACACGACCCGTTATTCAGCTTCCTATCGATAGTGTTTCGCAAGTGGACCGACCAGGACGAAGGTGGAAAACCAGTCCCCAGAGTCGCGCGAGCCCCGGCCTGTGAACTTCAGGGTCGTGGTTACACAACCCACCGCACCGCGACCGATAAAGATGCACTCGGTATCTACATGAAATGTAACGGTGTCGAGCGTACGCTAACGAAATCGCGTTACCTCGTGCTACAGCGCCACTTGTTTTACCGATGTGCTCTTATAATCGATCCTCGAAGGTCGCACGATTCCTATAAAGATCGATTCGTATTGTCCGTTCAGGCACGAAACGATTCGGTACACAAATATTGTTGCCGATTATTAAATGCGAATGTTTATTCCATAGCGTCACGATTCTGTTCGGGCATTCATGCTTCGAACAAACTGGCGTCCGACATTTTCGTAAAGGATGTTCTCACAGACAGAAAATGTGAGAGAAAAATCTAATACAAAAGGCGGAGCTCTACAATATCATAGAAGATGGACTTCGAATTTTGTGAGAAATAACTTTTCTCAGAGTAAAATCGTAGTATAATACACCGTTGAATTTGTCTCGACGTCAGCAACAATCCTATCGTGTCCGCAACGTATGGTGCTATTTAAAAAAGTCAAGGTGACCTTCACTTTTTTACGTGAAACGCAGTTTTCGAGGTCTAAGAATATACATATAGCTCACCAAGTATCGATAAAATGGTGTCCAAAATATTTTTTAATTGCAGTACATATGTCTTGTTAGTGATAAAGTATTTAATGAGATACTTTTTGTTATATTCAAATGATTATATTGTTTAAACATGATAATTTCTAGTAAATGTGTATGCAATTTATAGTAAAAATGGGTAGACGAAACATGTTACAAAGAAACCAGTAGAAGAATGTAAGAATATTGGCATACTGTTTTCAAATAATCAAAATGATCAACGTAGTCTAATAATTAGGATTCGGATTTTATAAATCTATGCTAAAAATTAATAGGTGCAATTTAGAACAGTGAGAAAATTAAAACACTTTAAAACTATCATATTTATTATTATCACTGGATTAAAATTATTCGTGATAAATAGACTACGGATCTGTATGCAAAATAAAACTTGTCTGCTTCGATTGCAAGAAATACAAATCAAATTGAATGTTATTTCAGCTATTGATGATTTTAATAGAGGAGACATCATATGTTTTCCAACAATTTTGAATTTCATCTACTTAATTTTATTATGAATGCGTAAAGATCCGCAGTCTAGTGATAAATATAAATTTATATTTAGCCCGTGTATCATGCAATTGGTGCACAAAATTTTTATTTTGCATAATGCTCCGCAGTCTAATAATACAGGGTGGTCCGTTTAAATAAAAATACCTAAATATCTCTTCAGGTTATTGTGATGCAAAAATTATTTGTTACGTAATGTGCATGATGTCAATGGACTAAATATTTGGCACGAATATTTTTTCTCCGAGGGTCATTTTTTTCGGAGTTGTCAAGGTCATCGATGTTTTTTGGTACATAACTACATTTTTTTTATTGCATCGTGTAACTGATGGAAAAATACATTCAGAAATGTATAATAATCTAACCCAGACCTTGAAATGACCTTGATCCTCGAAAATTAAAGTTATACCTAGAACTGATGTCGAATATCTTCGGCCACGACTCCTGAATCTACGAATGCGAAGAAAATATTTTTTATCACACTAAGAATATCGATCAACAGATTTGCGTATGTGTTAACTGTTAAAACAACACTCACGTTTTCTTAAGTTATCATCAGAGATGTTCAAAATGGTGTCCTTCTACGTTGATACATTTTCTGAAACGTGAAATGACCGACTGTACAGATCTTTCAATTGTTTCGGAATTAATATCAGCACAAGCTCTAACTATTCGGTTCTTCATATCCTCTGATGTAGTTGGTCGTTCATTATAAACTGTTTGTTTCAATTTTCCCCAGAAAAAAAGTCCATTGGTGTGAGGTCTGGTGAACGCGGTGGCCATCCTAGAACTCCGGTACAACCAATCCATCGATTTGGAAATTTTTAATCCAAAATTTGTTTGACAAGGCGTGTAGAATGAGCCGGACAACCGTCATGCTGATACCACATTCTTAAACGGATATCTAGTGGTACATCATGAACAAGCTCTAATTTCACCACTAATCTTAGCCAGTGTGGATTGTCAGTTGACCAATAATGCATGTTTCTTAGATTTAGCTGTCCATGGTTGGTGAAACACGCTTCATCAGTAAACAGTACTCTTTTAAAAAATGATTCGTCATTTCCGTATTGCTGCAAACCCCATCGAGAAAGATTCATACGATTTACAAAATCTGTTCCGTGAAAGTCCGGATGTACCGATAGATGATAGGGATGAAATTTTTCTTCTTTCAATATCCGTATTATGCTTGTTTTAGAAATGCCAGTTTCACGCTCGAGTTGTCTTAAACTCACTTGTGGAGTTTCGTTAACTTTATCGACAATAATTATTTTGTTTCTTTCGTTCGTAACAGCTCTGATTCTTACACGTTTTTTGACAACAGTACCAGTTTCACGAAAATGACTGATCAACTTTTTATAAATAGAAAGTGATGGACAATTACGGTCTGGAAATTTATCTTTATACATTCTAACTGCTTGCCTTAAACAATGATCAGCTTTACCGTAAATGAAGACCATACCAATTTCCTCTTGCATTGAGTAATTCATTTCAAACAGCACGTCGATACACGGATAGATAAATTGAAACTGATCGGAATTTCAAATCGTTAGGTATCATCAGTATTGTGACAGTAAACATGTTTATTTACATTCACGCTCTTGATGTAGAGTCTTGGTCAAAGCCTACGATTTCAATAGACATCAGTTCTAGGTAAAACTTTAATTTTCGAGGATCACGGTAATTTCAAGGTCATGTTATTATACATATCTGAATGTATTTTTCCATCAGTTACGCGATGCAATAAAAAAAAATGTTATGTACCAAAAAACATCGATGACCTTGACAACTCCGAAAAAATGATCCTCGAAAAAAAGATATTCGTGCCAACTGTTTGGTCCATTGACACCATGCACATTACGTAACAAATAATTTTTGCATCACAATAATCTAAAGAGATATATAGGTGTTCTTATTTAAACGGACCACCCTGTATATATTTATATAGTGATTATTTTCGTGTTTATTTTTGGTGATTGAGTCTTATTGCTGCTGGTTTGATTGGAGAATCAAATATAGTTTACACCAGTATGAATACTCTGACACAATGAAGTGAAAGAATTATTCTTTGAATTAAGAAGAAAATAAAATGACGAATTAACTGGTCATCTCCGGGTTAAAAGTGAAGGGTAAGTTTGGGGCAATGACGCGCGAGAAATAGAAAACATTCACAGTACCTGAAGACGACGTTCCAGTCGAGATCGCGTTCCTTGCTACGGTTTCGCAGCGTCCGATCCGCGTACTTGGCACAAATTCTTTCATAAATGCAAACGTTTCTGCCGAGCTCAGCTACCAATTTCTTCTCAATCTGGCCAACGTCTAGGATCTCCTCGTCGTGGATTAAAGGCAGGTCTCGCTTCGTTCGACTTACATAAGTCGCTGAAAACGAAAGGAATGGTCGCTAACGTATTGTTAAATAATTTCAGGAAACGTGAGTTTCATTCTGATCCTCCAAGTTCATTAATTATTCGATCTAACTAAAAGAAATTAAATTTTAATCGAGCATTACTTAATGAAATAAAAAAATGATTTTCAGGCCTCTCATATATTTATTCATAATTTTAATTATAGGTTAAAAACATCTTTTTGCAAGTTGTCTTATTGTTTAAATAAAAAGCGGGGCTAGTTTAATATCCCGAGACATTTAATCTACATTTTGATTCTGCTCTGCATAATTTGTGACGTGACCCCCACTGCGTCTATTCGAGTCATCCAATGACAGCAGTCAGTCAACGTTAATGCATTATGCAGGTTTCAATCTGCACTTTCACGCTGCTTGATTTCTGTCATCAGTCTGAATGACGGTCATCAATCCGATCACTCAAAACCGTTCAACTGGGGATCAACGACTCCTTCGATTATCGTTTTCATGAAAATCGACATTCTCAATTCAAGTCCATTCACATTGATCCGTCAGAGGTTTGTTTAATTTCAATCGTTCCTTTCTTAGTTTAAACCCAATCAAATTTAGTATACAGGGTTACATAATACACGTACGTGAGTCTACTTCCGAATCAACTTCCGGTAACAGTGCAACACTTTCATAATCAGTATGTAGGATTTTTTTGTAATAATTTCAATTCGACTTCCCTATATCTTTCGTGGAAAGTGAGTTTCACTTTCAGAAAAATTTTGTTAGGTTCGAAAATATATTCAACTCGCATATTATAATATTCTCCATATTTCAAACATTGATTGATGAAAATGATGATGAATTTATGAAATAAAATTGGTAGTTGTAACCTAGCAAAATTAATACCAACTAATTGTAATTTAGACATGCTGTAACATAATCATATATTGTATAATTGGCAATATGCTATATAAATCTTATACGGTTTAAAGCAACAAATAAATAACAATAATAACTGTTAGTGTAACAATGTGCATGTACACAAGTGATAAAATTTTCACTTTACTTTATTTTATCATAAGGATAATTCATAGTACTAATTATTGAAATGTTTCATTAGGAAATTTCACTTTAAAATATTAATTGAAATATCACGAGTGGATTAGTTTTCACGTGTGAAAGTATAATTGGATATAAGGGTCGATAAAATCTGCTAGTCGATGCGGAGCAATGCCAATCGGCCGTATCGATGAATCAACTTAGCACAATCAATTTACATTCAGGAAACAGCGAGTTACGCTTGCATTACACGGTATTCCGTCGCTTCGGTAGAGAAGCCACAGCAAGTGGAACACTTTCGCTTTCACTGCTCGCTGATTCGATCCACGCGCGGAACCACGACGAATCCGGGTTACCTATGTTCCTCGGCACTGATTCATTTCCCCCTCCGTAATCGGCACAACACTCGCGCCATTTTCGAAACATTGAACCTATCCAATCTTTCAGCCTTCCGTCTCGTGACGAGTTCCACCAATTAATCACTTTTTAAGACTTCGATGACGAACGCATTGTAAACTACCGTTGCACTTATTCGATATTTAACAATTATGTTTTATGCAGAAACGTTCTGAAGTTTTGTTCACTTCTATTGAATTTTTTCTGGCATTGCAACTGGTAGAAAAATTAGTGAACCACTCTGCCATACCTTATTTATTTCATAGAAACGTATATAGATGAAAAATTATAAATTTTAGAAAAGTTTATAAATTTCTAGATGGATGTTTTATTTGAATATATAAACGTATTTTTGTGATAGAAAACGCATTTTTAAAACAGATGTGTTAACTAAAAATCATATACAAAATGGATTGGCGATCGGTAGAAACAATTGAAGAACTGAATCAATTATCAAAATTATTGAAAGTGGAAATGCATTATTTTCATTTAATTAGGTAATTCGAATGTTATTACTAGACCTCGTTTTTTTCCTTTTTGACAAAAATGAATTGGCGAAATACAAATCTATAGAGACAATTGAAGAATTGAATGAGCTACCAAAATTATTGAAAGAGGAAATGTATTATTTTAATTTAATTAGGTAATTTCAACGTTATTACTAGAGTCCGGTTTATATACATTTATGACAAAAATGGATTGGTGGAATATAAAACTTAAGAAACAATTGAATTATCAAAATAAGTGGAAACGGAAATGCATTTTCATTTAATTATTAGCATTCAATATTATTAATAATTTAGTCATTTAATGTACAAGTGTAAGACAGTATTTTCCTGTTTGATCTAACACCCTATCTGAAGGGTTTAATTAAATTCTACTATAATTTCAGCATGGTTTGTATAAGACGAATATTATTCAATAATATTGTCTTTTATAGAACTTTTACTGACAATAGTTCCTCATTATCCAATGACTAACTGTACCGCACAATTTTTGCATTGGGTTACGTAACATGCATTAAAATTAATAAATTTGTATCGCAACAAATAAATTAAGTTTTCTCGTAAATCTCACCAGGATTAAGAGAGTACGCTAACTTCTTCACGAAATTGGAGATCCTGACAGCAGCAATGATTACCGGGAAGCCGACCAGTTGTACCGGAAGTTGGAACGCCGGTTCCTCCGGAGTTGCAGCGACCAAAGAAAGTGCCAGAAAGTAGCTTCCGACGAAGAAAACTGCTCGGTTCAGTCGCATAGTGGAACGCTACAGAATTTAATTACAAATCTTCCGAATAATTGCGATAATTCTGAATTAAAATGATTCAAAATTTTACATCCTGCGCGTTAAATATCTTTTTCATCATTTAAAGAATATTAATCTGGTTGTCAAATAGCAAAGAGATTGATAAAACTCAATAATCTTTCTGAACAATTTTTTCAATAATTAATTTTACGTTTTAATACCACGTTTTAGTGATTATTAGACTGCTTTATGCATCTATGGTTTCTGAAAATTGTCAAAAAGTGCTAGAATATAAAATTTTACACAATTTAACACTAAACCTACCGACCACTAAAAACGATAAAAATGTTTTAGCTTATAAAAACGACAAGGCTCTATTTATTTAGATTTCGTGCAATGTTTATTTCAATATGTGCTTGTATGTAACTTCATAATTTCAATGATTGTAAAATGAAAAATATAAAACCGGTCGTTTGAACAGCAGTGAAAGTTATTTTTATTAAGTAATACAATTTTATTAAGCAGGTATTTTTATTTATTTCTGATCTATAAAAAGGCAACTACCACTGAAAATAAGATTTGTTCGCAGTTTCTCGAAACTTGCCTAGAAAAATGAAAAATTCTATAAACATCCGCAGTCTAAACTTTCTGTCGACAGTTAAGAAGTTATTAAAATTAGCAAGCAATATTTCACAGATTACTAAAATTATTTAATCACTTCAATAAGGATAAGCAGTTAGGGGTTAGAATCTACAATTTCACGAGATTACTTCTTCCTTTTCACTTGTAGTAGCTCGACAATTTCTCGTCGTACGTGTAGTAGAAAGTTACGTAATCCCAAGATTACAGCTAACCCAGACCACTCACACTTTCCACCCACCTAATAATTAAATAACAATATCACCAACAAACTCTCCACCCTGTCGGATCGCTACTCGTGCCGCGTCTGGATCGCGACGGAAAACACTCTGGTCACCAATCGAATCACCGGAAGCTTGCTCATAGAAATCCTTGGACCGCACGCTACGCTTCCTCTTCACTACTCGTCTTCCGGGTAAACTTCGGCGAATTCGTCGCGACTCTAACCGATTGTCTCTCTCTCTCTCGATCGATCGATTGTTCGCGGATCGAGCACCCGGCGCGGCGGCTGTGAAAAACGTGGTGGCTGGTTGCTTCTTTGGTAAAAACCCGTTGCCGAGTGTTTCTCCGGGCAAACGTAGTCTGAGCTCGTTCACGCCGGCCAAGAGAAAGTGATCGCCCCTTCCCGACGTCGCATTCAAACGAACGGCGAGTGTCGGATTGCGACATTTAGCGCGGCAACGGGGCTCGTACGTGACGTCCTTCCTGAAGCCCCCTTGACGGCCCCTTTGCGTCCTCCTCAAGGTCGCTACCATTTCTCAGCGATGCTCCTCCACTCGTCCGATCCTCTCACGAAGAAAACGTAACACGGTAGTACAGTGCACGCCTAAGTGTCCGCCGCTGGCCCCGTTCACTCTGCCGATTCCAGAAAACGGGACCTGCGACTGACCTTCGCAGCTTGATATGTGCCGAGTACATCACTCACGCGTATCCCCTTCCTTCAATTGAATTCGCAGAAGCCATCCCCTCTCCCCACCTAAGCGTCCGCAATCGGGACCGAATTGTATCATTCACAGACAATATTTCTTAGCGATATTTATTAAAAAATCAGTAAAAAAATTTTTTTCTGCGGAAAATTTAATCAATTAACAAATTGGTATCGGCGCAAAGGTTCGATCGTGAAGAAACACACAAAAAAGCCTTTTTGCAAAAATTTTACAGTGTATCAACGTTTCGATCTAAGTTTAGATCATCTTCAGAATACTATAAATTGCGTCTGTGGAAAAGATGAATTAATAAAAAACTTTTGAAATATGAATGGTGATTAAATAAGAAAAATATAAATGATAAAGTTGAACAAAGAGAAAAGTATACTAACTGACTTTCATCACGAAAATACAATTTTTTGATAAAAAGTTAGGCCCACATTTGTAACTCAAAAGATGAGATATAAATTCAGATATTTTTGATATCTCTTCTTGTTTAGAGATATTTACTAAGAAATCGTTAAACACAAATCTTTTTCATCAGAAAATATAATTTTTTGGGAAAAATTTCGCCTCACACACATATGTGGTCCGAAAGATGAGATTTAAAATCTTTTGTCGTTCCCCATTTATGAGCACTTAGGTCGAAGGGTCGGTTAAAAGGGGTGATTCCTCCCTTAAAATAAAAAATAGGCACGAACGAAATGTAGCTAAATTCTTAGGCACATCATAACGAACTCTTAAAGTAATGGTCGGTGATAACTAGACAGCGGATGTTTATGCAAAATAAAAATTTTCTACCTGATTTGTAATACACTGGAGCTAGAAATTCTTTTAATTTATAAAGTAATATAACGGTATTTTAAAATTCTTCTAATGTTTCTACTGTTTTGAATTAAGATTAATATCTATTACTAATAATATTAATAATAATTATAATTAATAATAATAATAATTTTTTTCATAAATGCATAAAATCCGCTGTGTAAATAGTGATAACCCTACATGCAGATCGTACACATGTTTTTACTATCAACCGTTTTCCTGCTGGTCTCTCTCGCAGAAATTATGCCAACGGCTACTCAAGTGCGATCACGCATCAACTACTCTGTAAGAATACAATTGATTTCTTGCGAGACAACGCGACCGGGCACAACAAACGAGACCGATTTCCACGCGTACCTGTTTGAATCGTTGCTCAATGGACGCAATTTTCTTACGTGGCCTCGTTCGCGTCGATCGGAATCGATATCCCCTATGCACTTTTACCTCCTTGCATAATCGACCTGCCGTTAAGTAGTTAGGAGATTGCTGTCAAGTACTTAATCTATGAACATACAATTTGTCTTATCCTCATTTGTTTTTGCAGGTTTTTCTACTGTTCAGGGCTACTTACTTGGTAAATGGTGTATATTAAATAATCGAGATACATTATTATCACAAATTACTGACACGTACATACGTAAATATATCGTATAATAATTCATACCTGTTTACTTGAACCTACAAACACACATTTTGTCTTATCCGCATTTCTTTTGCAGGTTTTTCTACCGTTCAGGGCTACTTACTTGGGTAAATGGTGCATATTAAATAATCGACACACATTATTATGATAAATTACTGATATGTCCATATGTAATAATTCTCACCTATTTATATGTTACAATTAAAATAATTATTAAATACATACACACTAGTGGAATTAATTCTGGACACTTTTAAATGTTTGCTTTGAATTCTGCAAAGTAAAGATGAAATCTGTATCTTTAAGACGTCTTATTTCGGACGTTCAAACGTAAGACTTTCAGACCTAAAATGGACGTCTTTAAGACCCCGTGTGCTACCTGGATAACAATGTCAGTAGTCGCTATTGCTTATTTATAATGTAAATTCTCTCATTCCTGGATTCTTCAGTATTCTCACTGAAAAGCGCACGACAAAGCCACCAACACGAACAGTTCACAAACAGAACTGTCTACCGAAAATTTCTTGGTGGTCGATCCTCCATGGAAGTCCGCAATATCTACGGCATAGCCAGAGCCAACCGTGGTTTACGTTTTCCGGGACGTTCGTTTCTGTAATCGTGGATTATTCAGAAAGTATGCCGTAATGTCGTGACGGTAGTTCGAGCGAAACAGCAGGGGATCCGATTTCAAGTAGGAAGTCGGCCCTCGCAGGGCCACCGGAGGATATTGCGATTTCTCGAATCGCGGAGTTGGCAGTGGCGCGAAAAGCGCCGATAAACGAAGCCCTCGCGATCATTTTTGCGAGGATATCGCGCATCCTAACTGCTCGCCGCGCCGGGACTCTTGGCACGATCTCGTTCCGGGATTGTTACTCAGCCTCGCTATGGGAGCGCTTGGCATTGCGCTTAAGCCGATAAAGGCACCGGAGATTGTTATAATAACTTTTCGGCTGTGACGCCGCTGTAAATTCTTCAGATTGTTTTCGCGCGAAATCCCCGCGGTGCTGAACCATTTTTTAACAGCAGCTGAAAATCAATCTGGGACCAAGACGCTACAATTGCCGTATTTTAACGAATCAGACTCGTGATGAAGATTTTAAACAAAGTCTAATAAATACGAATGTTACGCCTTTGTTTCCAGATGAAATAAAATTTTATTTGTTTGTAATGAATATTTCAGCATTAAAATCAATGTAGCAATACAAAAAATATATGTATTCTTTTCTCTTCTACGACATTTTTGGGGATGAAGACGTTTTAATCACTATAACCGTAAAGAAAATGGTACGGCAAAGGGGGTTAATAGGGATGATACAGTCACGGACCAAGGAAAGTTTGAAATTGAAATTTCTGTACACGAGTATTGATGACTTTGGCACTAGATCGGTTTTCAAATGTTGATAACTGGAAAAATTACTTTTACTTTCAAAGAAAATCAATTTTTATGTCACTCCAATTTGTTGTAATTCCCATAAAAAATTTTATTTTGCTCTTAGAGTCGTAAGAAAGACTATATATTTGAATATTATAATGTCCTAATTTCATTTGTTTTTCAACTATATTTAATGTTCCACCAATCCGATCACTTTGGAACTTTCAAATATATTAGACAGGTAACAGAACATTGTTTTTGAATCGTTGGGTAGGTGTCACTAAAAGGGTTGCTGCAATCCCTAACAAAATTAATGTATTTCTACATTAACAATTTGCTGACAATTGTAAGAAAAATATATGCACCAGGTAAGTTGCAGTATTTCATCCGAATATCTTAATTAACAATGGTGAAAAGAAATTTCAAAGTTAAGGATGTTCACCATCACATTATCCTTAGAGGAAGGGTTAGCGATTTAAAATTTTCGGGTATTATTTTCCAACCTAAAAGCAAAATTGAATTTCCGGTAATCAAAATCTATGTATAAGAATCATCTGATAGTTATCGAAATGCAAAATATAACATTAAAACCTATGTTGTTGTTATTTGAATTTAGCAAAAAGTACCGGAATATTTGCTTCGTGATAAAATTGCAAATTAAGGCGGAAAATGGCGACAGGAACGGAGGAAGAATATAAAGGGGAAAATGCGGAATACGAACAAAGGAAACGTTAATGAACTGTTGGACGTGGCAATCCTTATCGGATTTACGAACACGAGATCCCGATGGATTAAACGCGCGACAATAATGGCGACAGAAAGGGTAAACTGTTGTCGCGCGAATTAGTTGCCCCTTTCTGGCCGTAGCTCGGCGAAATAATCGCAAGAACCAGGCACGGACGAAAGGAGCCATTACCTTGACCACTTTCGCCAGCATTATACGCTCGCAAAATATTATACGCCGATGGTAAATAGGGGTTACTTGGTTGAAATCAGTTCGAGCGCCGGTAAATTTCCGTGGAATGGCCATTAGGGACGAATCTCGAGAGCGCAGAAAACGTTCCCGTAATTGCCGGCGAATTAATAAAGGCGACCTCGGGCTGTTACGTAACGCGAGATGGAGAAATGGAATCGTGAAAGAGAATTTTTATTGTTATGCTGCTCGAACCACCAGGAAATTACAGTATTTCGGCCTTATAGCATCGGGCGAATTAAACTGATCCCTACTTTATTTGACAACCCAGCGGAGCACGTATTTTTCGACTTATAAAATCGTATATTTGCGATTATGATTATTATTTTTCGATTATGAAACTTTCACCTTTATAATTTACTAGGAAAGAAAGGAAATTTATGTTTATTGTGTACCCACCTGTTCTTCAATGGCTAAATTCTCATTACGATAAAATAGAATTTTGATATGAATAAGATACATCTAATTATTAGACAGCGGAATTTAAAATAATAAAAATATTGCTATATTATTACATTATCAACCTATTAAACATACTAACAAGGAAAATAAATTTCTATTTCATTCTAGTTTGTTGCAACTCTGGTGAATACAATATTTTCTTTTCATAAAGATCCGCTATCTACTAATTATCATTCATGTTTACCTAAGACAGTTTTGCATGGTATAACGGTGGAAAACCGAAGGTATGTTTTCCCTCGAAAATATTGACAGGTTTAAAGATTGAAGCCTTCTCTTTACAACGAGATAAAAAAAATTGAGTAAGATTTTTTAGGCTGTTTTAGTGGATGAAAGATGAACTGCGTTTAAATATGGTAAACCATGCGGGCTTCACACGATCCTATCTAATATTACATGGTCCTATCTAATATTAATAATTGATATATTATTGAGTATCTTTGTAACACTTTCATATTTCTCACGTATATGTTTAAATTTAAAAATCATTTTACTGCTAAGTATTTCTGAAATTTAAATTTAGTTTTAATAGCAATAAATATTATGCATAGTAAATGTTGCCCACCTAATGAACGTTCTCAATGAAAACCTGTTTTTCTGAATCTTTCGAAAGTTGAACTACCGGACTGCTTGAACTCGAGATTGCTTGTAACTTTATAAAAATAAGTGTACTAAATAATGAACTGAATAATGAACTAAAAAAGACTCTTTTAGAATTCGACGATTTTCATGTTCATTTAGTTATGTTTTATACAGTTTAAATAGATAGGAGTAGATAAGGGGATGAAAATAATATATGTGGCCGTTTTAATTTAATAACACTTTAAAATTTAATGCATATACATAGTACTTAAGAGTGACCTCAAAATATCATTTTTAATTTTGACAAAGTGAACAAAATTTTTTTTGTGTAATTTGAATATCAAGTGGTCAGTGTCCCGCAAGGGTTGTTTTCTCTCGTAGTTTTCAAGGTCACCGATGTTTTTTTAATCACCACATATATTTCCGTGTTGTATCGCGTGGCTCATAAAAAATGAATTCAGATATGTACTGCGACGTGATCTTCAAATGACCTTGAATTCCGAAGATGAAGATAAAAAATAAATTTTGAATTTGTTTTTGAAGATCATTTTAGTAACGTCGAGGGGTTTCAAGCAATGGAAACATGTTTTCGTAGATGCTTTATTTTCGAAGAACGTAAAATGCGTAATTGTATGACATACAACTTAATTGTATACTTCGGTACGTGCAATATACCTGCAATACGCAGAAATACACAGTTGAATATTGAGTTTAAACGGTACTGGATACAATTACGCGAGGCTCGTGCAATAAATAGTGGTCGTGAATTTTCTAGTTGCTCGTAAAACGCGAGCAAATCTCTAGAACACGTTAAATACCGTTTAATTGTTTAAGCGCAGTCTAAAGCTATCTTACGTTTATTGAAAAATGTTAACTTTATCCAAGAATATACCGTTGGATCAAATTACCTAACGCATAGTATTGCGATGGTGGAGTATAGCAGACAATTATTAATAAATAACTCAGCTATACACCTACAATGTTTTCTTAACAATTCGATCGAAAAATATTATCAACAATTTCATGATTATCAGTGCGTAGCTTCAACTACTCGCAAGTACTTCCCGCTTAAGTCGCTGGTTATCGCATTTTATTAACAAAATACTATTTATAAAATAATACACCGTTTTTTTCTTTTTGGAAAGACTCTCGTAATCTCAATAAACAGAGATCCGCGCGCGGTATAAATGTAAATGTAAACAAAAGTTTCTGAAGAAGACTGATCAATTTGGCCAAGACTCGTCGATCTTATTAAGATCTAAACATCTCAAAAGAAACAAAAAAAAAACATATATATAAATGTTTTTCGAGATTCGACAAGAAAAACAGTCCTCGGTATCACAGGCATCGTTGTTATTCTCGTGTTCTGTAAAGACAGTTTCCAGGATCGTGTCGCGGTTCAGCGCAGTCGGATCTTCTTCATCATGTTGAGAACGCTGGAGCCTGGCAAAGGGCAGGACGGGAAGAAATTATGACATCCTTGACCTTCCAAACCGGATATCAATTGACCCATATGAGCCGCGAAGTGGTATCTCGAAGGTACTTCCGCCAGTGTGCTCAAGCTCGTGTCCCTGAAACATGAAATATTTATTGGTTATTCTTTCTCGTTGCTATCAGTTTACAGTCTTCAAATTTTATTAAACCACTTGAAATAGATGCGTCGCACAGTGCGGCATGCAATGAACAAAAATCAAAATGATCATACTTCGATTCTAATCTAATTTTCGAACAAAATCATGAGTCGGTAAGGGAAGAATGTGTATATTAATAGTAATATCCAAAAAAATCAATGGGGTAGCAGTAATCGCCAAGAGTTTATTGTAGTATAAATGCTAAAAAGTTAGATTACTCGTGCCCTAATTGCTCTTTTGGGTTCGTTTTTGTTTTAAACTGTTTGTTACAATTTAGGTATGGAGAATTTGATAGGTATGCATAATTTTAACTGGCAATGTAGAAATTGCGTTTTTTCCTTAAAATGCAATTTACAAAAACACGGTCCAAAATATCCTGTAATTTTGGCTGTTCTGTATCAGCAAGATGTTGTAGTATATTGCTATATAATTTTTTTCTGCGATAAATTGCAACACTCGATGTTATTTAATTTTTGTTAGAGAAATGCATTCGTAATCGCGATTTGGTTGAAGCTGGGATGTTCGGCACACTTCTTCGCAGAAATTATCAAAAGTTAGAGACAAACTTTGTACTCTACTAAATGTGAATGTTATATCAGTTACAGTGGAAAAGATTTTAAAAGCTTTTTGTGTGGCACTTGCAACAAAAAGTAGAGATAGTTATCGAAATCGACCACACCTATTATAAGCATCACCATAAGTGGCTTGACATGGAAATAATTATTCCAAGTGAGACAGAGCCGTTCAGTTTATTTCTGGATTTATCTTGCAGTCTTTATTAACCATTATTTAATACTAGTAAAAAATACGGTATTATGTATTGTCAAATAATTATGCATTTTAGTAGATACAATTAAATTTAACTACATAATTAAAAAATATTTCGAACAAAAGTTGTACAGTATACAGATGACAACAAATTGCAATAACAACTAATCATAAAAAACTCTTCATTAACAAAAAGAAAATTAGAATAAATTTTTTTACTAATGGAACCTTATATTTTTGGTGCATTCATCGATGCATTTTTATATTCCCTTTAAAAAGTTGTTAAGATACTTACGTCAAAAATTGATTAGTTTAGAAGTTATGATTTTTGTCCCGAATGTCCATTTACATGCCGCACTGTGCGTCGTCTCGATCAATAAATTCTTAACCGGAGTCGTCGGATAAATAAAAGTATTTATCGATAAAATAGAAATATTTCAATAAGTTACCGTAACGTGTGAAATGTCAATACAAAAACTTGCAAACATGGACTAATAGTATAACAATTGTAACAGCTTCTTCGTTTATCAGTGTGTCCCCACTCTACCTTCCCCCTCTACGACGCTATGTCACATGACTCGTGACTAATCCGCTACTAGCAGAGAGGGGGTAACTTTTTCCCCTCGATTCGGTCACCCCTAATCTGGCGTCTCTGCTCTCAACCCAAGATAACTGATTTATCTTCTGCGAAATGTTATTACTAGACAACGGATCTTTATGTAAAAAAACAATTTTCTACCCGAATTTCAACAAACTATAATCGATCTATATCTTGGTTCTCGAGGTATAATATAAATTACTAACAGTTGTTAATAAATTATCAATGGTGTCTTGCAATTATTTAAATTGAAATATCATCTAAACGTTAACTTTGCAACTAGGTTATTACCTTTTTACAACTAATGTCGAGCTGCATTCTTTAAATGTATTAAAAAATACATCATACCACTTCAAAAAACGAAGTTGACCTTCGTGACCTTTACGCCTCCAATCATGAAAAAAACTAATAAAACCAAAATAAACTAAAATTTCCTCTGACACACTTTTTGCTACAAGTAATAATAATAAGAAAATTATATGGCGAGACACCCTGTATAGCTGTTTTGAACAGATTCTTTGATCTCCTTGTAGAGGAGTCTGCTAGTGTACAGCAGTGGTCTTCAAACTTCGTCAATTATGAATATAAAATTATTTCGCGGAACCCGGAATCATAAACAATAGAATATTCATAATCTAGGTAGTACATATAGAGAAAAACATTTTAATATTCTTTCATCATATTGTAATAAAAGTGAAAAAAGTATTATTTTGAATATTTGATGTATGTTTATGGAACTCTTTGGGATATTTTGTAGAGCCCCAGGGTTCACAGTTTGAATAACACAATGGTCTACTGTACCGAATAAAGTCTGGACGATCAAATATCGGCCATCGCGATTTCCCAGTATCGACTGGCAATAGAAGCTGTGTAATTTTCGAAATGGAACCAATCGCATCGAGCATGCGGGGTATATGGTATCCAAGCATATACTGTCGGCTGTTTCGCAAGGCTCGTGCCGCGAAACGTGTTTTGAAAGAATGGTGTAGCGCGGATGAAATCAACGTCGCTTTCGTAACGGTTGACCATGATAAACTGGTCGGGGAGCGCAGCATATAAGAACAGGAACAAGGCGACTCGCCTTTTACTTTCGATATCGACGGCAGTCGGTAAACAAGCACCACGGAATCCGGTTGCGCTCGGCAAATTGGCTGGAAATTATGCCGACGCGACGCGACACCTTTCTCCGGCTCCGAGCTATACGTGCACGCGTCCGTGCTCCTTCAGGAAAAACCGGAAGAACGGTCCACTTCCTTCGTTTTCATCCGCGGACCTCTTCGAAACCCTGTCCGATCCAAATTTTCCACGTTTCACTATTTTATACATATAGGGCGATCGACAATCAGTGGTACAACCGATAAAGGGGTAGTTCTACAATATAAAAATAACTATTTTGAAAATGTCGACTAAAATTTTTTCATAAAGGGCTTTGTTTTCGAGAAAGTCGAGTATGTTTTTCTGCGGTATTTTTTACCAATGAGATTCAAATACGTGAAAATAAACATTTTGCCATGAATAAATTTGTACAGTTCAATGAGAATGTACAACAGAATTTGTCAATCATTCTGATATTTTTGTAATCTCAGGATTTGAGAAAACACGCTTCGTGAAATGTAGAAATAAAATTTGTCTTCTACCTCAATCACAAAGGATTGTTGTTCACATGATTGTACATTCTTTGACGAAGTTTTTTTTAAACTTAAGTTCTTTAACGAACTTTACTGTTTTCACTTCGAATCACCTCGAGCACAAGCATATTTACTTTAACGTATCTACATATAATTAAGTCATTTTGATATATTATTCCTAATATCGAAAACCGGTTTAATAATTGAAAATTCGCTGTCCAAATTTTAAAAGTCGACTGACTCTTCTTGCAGTATATCATAAATCAGTTTAATAACATAGCTTAGTTACAACTATGCCTAGATATTAAGATTTCAACTATGTAATTACAGGTATAAACTCTACTAGTCGCTAATTACCTAGATGTTGATGCGACTGCTATAAATAAATAATTTATAAAAAAAAAGATAAATATACACTTTGATAAATCTGAAGAGCGACTATCTGAATGCACGACTACTTAGGAACCTTCATTACGGCCGACAATCTACTCTCCCCTATCTGTTGGTTTCAAAAACAGACGAAAATATCACTGAAACATTTCGTCCAACTAACAAACGAGGTCGGTCCCACGGAATTTCTATTGTCATTGAAAAATAACGACGCACTCCGTAACACCGCGCACGTACCAAAAGGAGGATCACCCAACAACAGCATAATCAGCGTCAAAGTCCCGGCCTGAACTTTCCAGGAGTCTTCAAAGAACAAGGAAACTCCCTGGCTGTTCATTTTTCTGTGAAAGAATTCTCGATTCGCGTTGTCGAGACCCTCTGTTCCTCGTCGCCGAGGAAAATGGAAGGAGGATTTCGCGTCTGGTCGGAAACAAGGGAGGATCCTCGAGGAAAATGGTGGCGGCAGGAAGGAAGACGCGTCACCGGCGCGCGGCGAGGAGCAGTTTCGTCACGCATGGCTCCCAAGGAAGACGCTCACGATCCGGCCGCAAAAGGGAAATCTCGGCCGTTTCGAGCTTTTCGAGCATTTCGAGCGTTTACGAGCGGGAGCGCGCGCGCGCGCTTCGGCCGTTCTCGATGTCCGCGGGCCGGAACATGACGAATAACCGTGGAACGGCGGCTTCTTAGCGTTTCCATCTTGATCGGTTTAACCGGGAGCGATCTACGATCCAATAAAAATCGGCTTGCCCGGAGCTGCGTTTACGCAGGCATAAAAGTAAATATAAAGCTCGAATCCTTCCGGGACATTAACCGCGACGAGAGGTTCGCTCACGATACGATTTGCCGCGGCCTCGTCGTCTCCCTTCTGTTGCGGCCGTATCCATGAATTTTTCAGCTCGATTCTTTCGAGGACCTGTTATCCGATCTTTCAATCTACAACCAATTTTCTAGCACTATCGAGCGTTTTCTAACCTTGGAGCATTTGCCTCGAAAAGTTGGCCAAAACACGATTTTTCAAATCTTATGTGAGATGAAAACTTTTAGTTGTCTCAGCTATTGGAATATATGAACAACAGTTTACAAGTTTTATTTTTTATTTAATTGTGTAGTACTCATTTACCTCTTCGCCCGTTTCTGAAATACCGCTCGGCTATTAGGATCGTTTATACGCGACGAAAATGTTGTATTCATTTTTTGTTCATAGACACTTTTTAGACAGGTGTACATTATAGCTTTCTGCAATTTTCACTTCCTTATTGTTCATCTATTTGAAATTATTCAAGTTTGAAGATGATCAATTACTGCGATATTTCGCGGTTGTAGAATTTTCTAAAAGAAACATTTTTACGCTTCCAAGTGGTCCCGATGTTTTTTCTCGCGCCATTAGGAACTGTAAAGGTTTCTGTTGACAATGCAAAAAGAATTGGCTGCCAAGATGTAACAATACGGCTTTTACATTACTTTTTGTACCGCGATGTATGGAGTAAACGAAAATGTCCAATAGTCATCGTAATTTTTTAGGCATAGCCGATAATCTCTCAGAAAAATGTTTCGGACGAAAGCTAATCGGTATTCGGTCATCTATAAATACCAATATAAAAAATAATAAAACATTTTGTTTTTTAATAAAAAATTATGTTCAACCTAATTTTTTTAATGCCATTATATATTTTTTTATTACATATTGTTGTAGTTGACGTCAAGACGAGTCCAATGATTCGCCACACTATCCATGCAAGTCTTAAAATAATGTTAACCATTTGTGATTGAGCGCTTTTTCAAATGCGCTTCTCGCTGGGTTGAACAAATTTTGTTGAAGAAAGCGATATCATGTACTAAAGCGTTAAATACAGGGTGTCCCTCAACTCCCGGAAATGGGAGGTTCCTGAGGTCATTTGAAACGACATTTTCCTTTTGCAAAATGTCAGTTGGGGCTTCGTTTGGGAGTTATTAACGAAAAACACGGACCAATCAGAGCGCGAGCTATACATATACATAGATGCGAACTGTCTAGCGCGCCGGCTGTATCTCCTACTGCCAGCGCGGCGGTCCGCCGCGACGAAGAAATGAACAAGCGAAACAGAGCAGAAATCGATTGAATTAATTATTGTAAAAACTCACATAATTCAGCCGTAAATCCACTTGTTACTTCGAAATGAGGGTAACTGGTCCTCTCGGTGACGAACTGCACAGCTGATCTCAGGTATACGGCAGTACCGAACGGTAAGGGACGACCGGCCAGGTCAACGAACTGTACAGCTGTTCCGGACCTCCACTTTCATTGTTCAAATGATAAATAAATCGTATGTTACCTTCACACAGATGCCATGCAATTTTTCCACGTTCGCGATCACTGTTCACATTTGTCAACAAGTAGCTATGCACTAATAATAATTCCAATATCACTTGTATTGCAACACGAATCACAATAAACAGGTAATGCGATCAGTTGACTGCGGATTCCTCCATTGGGTCGCCAGCGAGGTGAAAATGTTTATCAAATTGATGAACAGAATTAATAAATTGGTCATTGCATGTCATTGAACCTGCCTACTCGTTAAAATCCACAAGGGCATTCCTAATATCCGCCCTATGGAATTATCAAGCTGAAGGGATCCAATGTCCTTTCACTTTTTAACTGGTTTCGCATAAATAATTTTCTTGAGACCGCGTGAAGTGGTATCCAATGTGTCCATAAATGATGAATGGAATCGTGCACAACTAATTCGCGTTTGATACACAAGAATTTGACTTTCACACACGAAACATAAAATATTAGTATAATTAATGTGAAGTCTTCGAGAGTATCCACATAAAAAACACCTTAATTCAACGTTTTAAGAAAATGGAGTTATACAAGTGGGATCGCCCGTACACGCTTGCGTTCGTACGCACACTGATTCAATACAGCTGACGAGACCAATGCCCGATCGATAAAACAAGTGAAGATCTACACCAAATTCCCGCCGAAACATCGCGCGTTGCTATACCAATACATTGTCTATCCTCTTTTCACGAATTTCGCGATTCTTTCTCATTCTGGCTGTAACCGTCGAATAGTTCGTCAACTGTCCTGAATCAGTGTGCACACGAATGCAAACGTGTTCGGACGCTTCCTCTGGTAAAACTCCATTTTCTTAAAACGTTAAATTGCGATGTTTTTTATGTGGGTACACTCAAAGACTTCACACTAATTATTCGTGTGTAAAAGTCAAATTAACGTGCATCAAACGCGAATTAGTTGTGCGCGATTCTGGTACGCATTCTGAATACATGTGGTGAATTTTTGTGCACACTCGTGAGGATTCAATTGAACATTTATGGACACATGATGCGGTCTCAAAAAAATTACTTATGCGAAACCAGTTAAAAAGTAAAAAGACATTGGATCCCTTCTGCATGATAATTCCATAGGGCGGATATTAGGAATGCCCTTGTGGATTTTAACGAGTAGGCAGGTTGTATGACATGCAACGACCAATTTATTAATTCTGTTCATCAATTTGATAAACATTTTCACCTCGCTGGCGACCCAATGGAGGAATCCGCAGTCAACTGATCGCATTACCTGTTTATTGTGATTCGTGCTGCAATACAAGTGATATTGGAATTATTATTAGTGCATAGCTATTTGTTGACAAATGTGAACAGTGATCGCGAATGTGGAAAAATTGCATGGCATCTGTGTGAAGGTAACATACGATTTATTTATCATTTGAACAATGAAAGTGGAGGTCCGGAACAGCTGTACAGTTCGTTGACCTGGCCGGACGTCCCTTACCGTTCGGTACTGCCGTATACCTGAGATCAGCTGTGCAGTTCGTCACCGAGAGGAACAGTTACCCTCATTTCGAAGTAACAAATGGATTTACGCCTGAATTATGTGAGTTTTTACAATAATTAATTCAATCGATTTCTGCTCTGTTTCGCTTGTTCATTTCTTCGTCGCGGCGGACCGCCGCGCTGGCAGTAGGAGATACAGCCGGCGCGCCAGACAGTTCGCATCTATATAGCTCGCGCTCTGATTGGTCCGTGTTTTTCGTTAATAACTCCCAAACGAAGCCCCAACTGACATTTTGCAAAAGGAAAATGTCGTTTCAAATGACCTCAGGAACCTCCCATTTCCGGGAGTTGAGGGAGTTTTGGGACACCCTGTACATAAAGTTAATTGAAAAATATTTTGTTTAATGGAATTTTAGACTTTATTAAAGAACAATAATATTATTTTAGAATGCACAAATATGTTTTAGTTTTTATATCTTTTGGATCCTTCGGATCCAAAGGGCTGTTCATGTGTTCCCATGTGATATTTTAGAAGAGTACTTAGTGTAATATACAGTGGATATACAAAGTATTCGTACTCCTTTTAAAAACTTGAAGGTCAAGTCCGTCTTTTAAATTAGAATGATATACTTTTCGATGTACTACCTAACAAAGAATTTTAAGACGCGTACAGTAACGTACGACTCAAGGTCATTCAAGATCAGTCGAGGTCATTGAGTATCAACTACAATCGTAAATATTCTACTTATTATAGGGTATACTGTTTGACGCTCAGTGACGTTCGATGTCTTTTGATGATGATTATGATAACCTTTTTTCATTTTTACATTTGTTTTCTGCTGAAATAGAAATTTATACGACTGTGATATTTCCTTCTAACCATTACAATTCTTATAACCCATGTATTTCTAAATTTTTTATGGAACGTCTTGAAGACCAAAGTTCGTCCTCCATTTTACCCGTGTATTTGTCCTAGTACATAATAAAGTCGACGAGACATTAATGCTATTTAATGACTTCTAAACGCAGGAGCTGAATAACCTTTACTACGACTGTTTTTTCATGACAATGTAAAAACTATGTATGTACCTCGATAAAATTGTTGCTGTCGTTGTGTTGTACGTTTGCAGACGCTATAAAATTCGTCCTCTTCGTACGAATGTTTTTTTTTAGAGAGGTTCGGAACTACAAATCGAAAAAAACGTTTACATAAGCTTTTTCATCATTTTTGTGTGGTGAGTTCTCCCCCGAAATTAATTTCACTGTGCACTCGCAATATACCGATGAAACTCTGTTTTCTAGAGGGACCATTGATTGCAGTAATCCTTTAGAGGCAATCCATTTACGTTTTAATTACTTAATCCATCGAATGACAAACAAAGACGATGCGACAGGGATTTAGAGCTACAGTGAATGGCAATAATATACGAACAAAAAATGACTTCTTTAATGACATTACATGACGTAAAAAAATTTCAATTATTCGAAATTATAGAGAAAATACTCAAATTTGTATTTCACAAATTCTTTATTTGGGCCTATATTGAGAATTTAAAAAATACATGTAGGTTTGTGTCAATTATTATTATTCTGAAAATTTCATCAAAACCGATTAACGTTGCAACGGGCATCAACCGATTTCGATGAAATTTTCAAAATACGTATAATTGACACAGATCTACAAAATGTAATTTTTAAATTTTCAATATAGGTCCACATAAATAACTTGCAAAATACAACTTTTAATATTTCCTCTGTAATTCCGATCAATTTCAATTTTTTCAAAATCTTTTCCGCACGTCATATAGCAACCTAATTGTTCTCATTTCTAAAAAAAAAATTCAAGTCTGATGGTCCAATATTAAAAAAGTTACCGCCCATTTGAAAGTGTCCGAATATTAACCCTTTGCACTCGTGAGGCGACTCAGAGTCGCCACTAAAAAATGCTGTACCATTATTAAAAATATTGTTAATATTATTAAGTATCTAATCAATTACTAAACATTTAAGTAAAGTATGAGGTATTATATCAATTTCATATCCATAAAATGGAGAAGAATAATATATGTAGAATGGAATTATTCTAGGTTGGAAGAAATGTTTAATTTTCAAGTTAAAATAGCTCCTAGTGCAAAGAGTTAATGCGATTCGCTGTATATTTCGGAGCCGTAGTCTGATCGAATTTTATCATGCTCCGCATGTATACGGATAATCCCGTTGTTGACTAGTCAACATCATTAAATCGCTATTAATCACTGTTGGGCTCAGCCGAAATATCCTCGAAATTAGAGCTACCATTGGTTTAATCATCTTCCCGTTGGAAACTGCGGACGTATTACCGTTATTAATTGTCTATGGATTATCTTTGTTCATCCAGTGGCGCTAGCGTATTCGATAATGAATAATTTAGTAATGAAACGCGCATGAACATTGATAGAGCAGCAAGGGTTCGACGCAAGCAACGCTCTCTGCCGAAGCGTTAATTAATTGGACAACCCGACTAACGTGCACCGTCGGTTCTCAACATTCCATACGCTCTCCTCGAAAACTTCGCTATACAAGGTGTCTCAAAAATGTTGCGCTTTCTTGAAAGAGCTGATGCCTGACGTCATTTCGAGTAACTTTTTCCTTTGCGGAAATGTCCCACGCGCCTTTGTTGAGGAGTTATTGACGAAGAACACGGACCAATCAGAGCGCGATTCTAGCGCACGGATTCCGGCTCGGCCAATGAGAATGCCACGCTCAGCAAGACCTGCGCTCTGATTGGTCGGTGTTTTTTCTAAATAACTCCTGAACAAAGTCTCGGAGAAGATTTTCGCAAAGAAAAAAGTTACTCCAAACGGCCTTAGGAATCCATTTAAAGGAAGTACAACATCTTTGGGACACCCTGTATATTGTGGAGTATTTTTTCTGAATGAAATTTGGACGAAACGCTACCGACTGGTCCACCTGTTAATTAGAAACGTGAAGAAATGCAAAGGTACAGAGTGTATGCTGGCCTTAATTGCTGTCAATTAAACGGGCTGAAACGAAATTCAGCTTTTCAACCGGAAGAGAGGAGTAGAGAGCCTCGTGTATAAAATGTCAAGTCGCGGCCACCGTTAATCGTTCAAGCGACGCTGTCATTTCGAGCGGTAATTACGCTTTGACGTCTTGAAAGTCGCGAACACGAAAACGGAAAGCGAACGAAAGGAAGAGGAATGTCACTAAGTACGGATAAAGCTACCCTCGTCCGAAGGTACCGTTCCGTTGGCTCTCGAAATCAATTAACGAAATGTTCTTGCGCAGGATGATCGGTAACTGGTGGTACAACCGGGAAATAGTAGAAACTCAAATGGTAAATGGTCAATGTGGTATTCTGATATTATTTCGAGTAATTCATCTGTAACATCTTTCAGTACCGGAGGCTCAAAAATTTCACAATTGCGCCATAAATATTAAATCAACGTAATCATTTGTGCCAAAGTTGATTTTTGGAATTTTCAATTTTCTAATCATCTCTGTACAGAGTGTAAAGAAATGTTTGGTCTTGGCTGCCATAAGCGTATTCTACATCATCGGATTGATGATGTTCTGTAAAAAAAAGTTGCCTTAAAATTGTCCTTGACCTTCAATATCAAGGTCAACATTTTTTTAGGTAAATAAAGGTTTTTTTCAAGTCAATGCAAGTAAATTTAGATAGAAAAAAATTTTAACCTTGAAATTCAAGGTCAAGGACAATTTTGCGACAACTATCTTTTACAGATCTTCAGCGATCTGAAGATGTGGAATACACCTATGGCAGCAAAGACCAAACACTTCTTTACAACCTGTCAAATGGATTTTGCTTTCAAAATTCTACCAAGTCTCGATTCTCAAATATTTTTTCGTTTATCTGTAAGAAGTTCCGAAAGAAGATTTTCAAGAGTGGCAAAATAACCATTTTTTGGATTACTGGATTTATAACGCTCGGTAGATGCTCTGGAAGATATGGCGACAATCAATCGCTACATTAAACACGATATAATGTCAATTGTATTTGGTGGTTAAACTAATTTTTTAAAGAATATTTCGTCCGACACAACTGGCAAGGACAGTTTAACATAGAAAAAAAATTGACTATAAATTTCAGCGTCCGTCGTAATAATAGGTGGGGAATACGCCGGTAAGTAATTTCTTTTAAACGTTATAACAAAAGAAATAATAATTTATTACTACGTTAAAAAAAAAGAATATCATCTGATAATTTGTACGGTGTAACAATTCGTCAAACAACGCAAGTGAACACGGCGGAGGTTCTGAACGTTTTGGTTCGTTGCAGTTCTGTACAAAATATTGTAGACGACACGCTGTGCCTCTTTTCTCTGGGCATCTCAAGTTCGGGAAAAAGATCCCAAGTTCGGAGAAAAGTCTGAGCGTCGAGTATGAATTAGACATTAGACAATAGACACCTCCGACAAATATGCGCGGACCTTTAACGTGACACGGTTTGTAATGAAATCCTCTTTTTGGCAGGTCTTCGTCATCGATGGAAACACTAAGTGCTGGAACACATGTGGTACCAAAATGCCCAAGGCTTCGTAGAAAGTTGGAAGATTGAGTAACCCGTGAAAAGGAAAGTGGCAGATTGTTACGGCGCGTTCGCTCAACCTATGTTCCGCTTTCTGAGCTTACGTAAGAACAAACGAACTTTCACATCGCGCACGTCCTCTCCGTGTTCTTTAAAGCATCATCGACTCTTTAATGGCCGGATATGGCGGCGACGCTCGATAAACAAACTCGGTACAGCTAGGATAATTTAAGTCAGTTCCGTTGCTGTATTTCTTCGAGCAGCGAAAGGTGTAGCCGGTGAATGTCAAGCATTCCTGCTTTCTAGTTAAAGAACTCCGCACTTGAATGTACAGAGGGAATTTATGGGTTTTCTTGAATTAATTAATAGACTGTGGATGTTTATGTAATTTGCAATTTTTTTCGACGTATTTTAAGAAAGTGGAGTCAAATATTAGGAGGACCGAAAAGTATCAAAATTTTTTATTTGCTGGCGAAAAACAATTATTTATTAAAAAAATTTTAAATACTAATTAACAAAATAATTTCTATCATTTTCTAATACTTTTTGCCAGCGTAAAGGCAATCGTTCGATTCCCTTTTTAAAAAAGTCCTTCGACACAAACTAACTGTGAATGAGCTCATCGAAGAAATTTTGATTACTTTTCGGTCCTCCTAATAATTTTTAGTGGTAGATCTGAAATAAATAAAAATTGTATTAAATTCTGTCGAATGTTATATTCTAGCATTTTCTGAACATTTTCAGAAGCCAGAAATGCAGAAAGATCTGCAGTCTAGTTGTTCATAAATGAAAAATATTGGAAATCAAAATAGAGCGAAAAACAATCAGTACTTCCGTACCGATTAACTGAAATTAATATTATATTTTGGTGGTACGATTTTTGAGAAATCACTAAGTGTCCCGGACTAAAATATTTTTTGTCCGCCTTCCGGTGAAAGTGCCCAGTAGTCGATTTTTCGAGTACTTCCGAAAATCTGGCAAATAAATTAATATGTGGTAAATTCATCCATTTTACAAAAAAATTTTTTTTTTAAATAATAGTCATCTTAATTTTGTAAATGTCACTATGTATTTTTGACCGCATATACTGTTGAAGCTGACGTCAAGGTGAATCCCACTGTTATAAACATTTTTAACACTAAACCTACCACCGCCGGTAATATGTCCGGTTTCTGACTTTTCATTTTACAATTATTGAAATTACAATGATATTTTCACTGGAAATGATTATACACATTTTTGTACCAACCACATATTATAATAAAAATCACAGAAAATATATATAAACTCTATGATATCATTTTTATGAGGGTGACACGTGCTAACCATTTTTAGAGCTCGGTAAGTTTAGCGTTAAAATAGTTTCTGCCACCTTTTCGAGGCAAATAGCCCATCCTTGCGGCGTTAAGAGAATCATCAACATTAGTGAAAAGAGAAAGCATTCATCAAAAGAACAAAAAAACATTCTCTCGATACGAAAATTGTTTATAGCTCTTGTTTGATTAAATAATCGGTTTTTTTGTAATGGCTTTAGAGGGCGCAGTGTGTACGGGGGATTTTGACCATTAATTTTAGAGGCCTCGTCGAATATCAAGCAAACAAGAGCAACACTCTATTTGATATCACGTTTAAACAGATGCGGAAGCCAGGGGACGTTGAATTCGATATCAGAATCGACGCGGGATGCAGCAGGCTTCGTCGCAAAATTGGATGGCGCGCATAAGCGGGCCCGTGTTTCGCTATATTCCCTGGCCAGTTACGTCGATGTTAACGTTCGTAGATTTGGAGGTGGACAGCGCTCGAAAAACAACGGGTCGCCTCCGATGCGATTCATGCTCAAAATTGGATGACGCGCGGGGACCGATCGCGACGTACGTATCTCGCAATTTTCGTTTACGATAGAGCGCGCGCGTGCACGCAATCCGCCATATTATTTGGATAATGTGGCGGAGCGGCCGCGCGCCGCGGCCATTTTCCTCGTCGATTAAAAGCAAAGTTATGTTAAACCGACCAAATATTGACTCGACAATGCGCACCGCCCGCCGGACTGGATCGGATCGGTTTGTTTGTGCTACGGGAAATCCCGGGCGATCGCGAGATTCTGAGCGCTCGTTTCAACGGGATGTGCGGCGCGGCTCGGCGCAGCGCGCAGACCCACGCCACACGGTAATATCGCCCGGCGTTATTGATTGAAACGAAACTGCTCCGCGGGATTTTATGAAATGCGAATCGATCGGCGCCGCGCGATACAGACGTCCGAGAGCGTTTTCAAATATTTCGAGCTATTCCGTCCGGGTGTCCCTTCCAGCTACGCGCCGGAGCCAGCGATAAAAGCTCGCGAGGCGCAGATCACTGACATTCGTCGAGATTGATTGGCAATGCGATTTGCAACGGGGAAATTTCGACACAATTTCAGGGATAGTGATCCATTTGACGTTTTGATATTCAGATATCCGCCGGTATCCTTGGTAACGAGCGCCGGGAAACAAATATACCGAGAATGAGTTTTAGTGGAAAGATATTGGAAACTGCTGGAAACTGAATTTGGCGCGAGTTATCGGATTTTTTGGCAGATCCTCGAAATTTATGCAAGTTTAATATCAACCGTTCTTGGTCTGAATAAATGAACTTTTTGGTAAATTTGTCGATGCGCTTCCTCCGATTTCAATGACCTTGAAACACACTGTCAAGGTCACCAATCTGAACAACATTTACTTGCACAATTTTTGCCGATCGGCTTCAATTTACGAGATATTCCCAATAAACATTACTCACCTAACCCTCTTTGGATCAAAAAACATTTATTTCGATTCGTATCACTACTTACAACGTTTTTCGAAACAATCCGATCACTGTATATATTTTATTTTTTGTTCGAAAATTTGCGAAGGAAATGCTGAACTTGTTTCTTTCTGTACTTTCATAATATCAAAACAAAAATATGGTATTTCACTTAAGACACGCGAGGTGACCTTGAAAATAACCTTGAAAGAGCGAAGACAAAAATGTTGGCTATTCGGCATTCGACGAGCTCCTAAATACAAATCACACAAGTATTTTATATTCCACGATTAAATACAAAATGCCATCGTATTCATCAATCGATTTATGTATTCGATAAAAGCATATTGTAATAGCATAACAATCGAATGCAATATCTAAATACATTTCGCGTTCGGAAAAAGAAATAAATTACAACTTGATCAAGTATTTGTCACGCGAATATTTTTTCGAATGCTTTTTAATCATTACTGGTATATCATTATTAGACAGCGGTTGTTTATGCAAAAGAAAAATTGTTTATATGAATTGCAACAAATTAGAGTGTAATAGAAATTTTCTTTGCTAATATGATTAATAAGTTGAAAATAATATAACGGTATTTTTAAATCCTTCTAATTTTTTCACTGTTATAAATCACACTTACTAGTTTTTGTCATGAATGCATACAATCCGTTGTCTATATGTATATTATAGAACAATAAAATTACATTCGATTTGATTAAAGGCTTTCTGTTTCTTGCGCGATAATAAGAAATTACTAGAAACTCGAATGTTCACTATTTTCTTGTCACTCCTAAAATTTACCTTACTACAAGTGCACACAGACTCATTGTGCTTCGTTATCGCTTTAAAAAATTATCTTTGCAACAATGTGTCGAAGTTGTACTGGATGGGAAATATTTGTTCTGACTATTGTCACTTTGATTCGTTCAAGGATTCCTTTTACCGAGTCCGTTTCGGTGCAACTGTAAAATGGGAAGAATCTACAATCTGTAATTTACTTTCAGGTGCGAAAAGGTAGTACGTATGTGACCACGGTTATGGTAAACAACCTAAAACATAAATCGCCGTTATCTGCTAACACGTACCGACAACATAACATTATAGTATCAGCTTCATTAGATGTTGAACAGCCCACTGTTAACAGCGTGTCGCATAATTTTCACAATGAGTACATATGCGCTCTACACATGTTTCAATTTAACTGTCACCAATCAGAGATTTTAACGCGTTAAGTGGAAAATGTGCACAATCATATTCACTATGAAATAACTTCCTGTTCTCATTTTTTTAACCAGCAATTTGTCGATAACAATAGCGAACGAACCTCAGATTAATATCAACAATAAGAATCAGAAAGAATCAGAATAAAACGACAGAATAAAAGGTATTAGCGTTAATGAATATGCAACGACAGAAATGTAATGCGCGATTCCACGGATATTAAAATAATAATTAAATTAAAAGTATGCCGCTTTATAAATATAAAATTATGCCGTATAAAAGTTTTTCTTTCCATGAAAAACTGATCTAATTTATGCTAATGTATACTGCTTTTAATGAAATACAATGCGCAACGATTTATAATCGAACGTGTACGAATATTGATTGAACGTTACGTACTCACGAGTGACGTAAGTTAAATAATTAATAAATTAATTACAACGACAGAAATGCATATCAGATCTTAACGTTTGAACTCCCGAGTCGAAACTAAGTGATAGCAATCTGTTCTGCGTGGTGAAAAGTTATATCATTTTTTACTACTTTCAACAGTCAATTTTTCCCACTTCTCTTTCAACGGATTGCAATTGTTTGATATTTTTGTATACTACTCTGATAAGATTCCTACAACTATTTTTTTGACCAATCTAAAACTCCAACTTTTCACTTATTCCTTCATTATTTTTGCAATATTGTAAACCCAGCAGCAGATCTAGGTCGCCATATTAAGACTTGTCTCCCACTCTATCCTTCCCCTTCCACGACATTAGTCCCCCACGTTCCCGCACAGTCACGTGACGCGTTCCGTCTTTGTCGTGCATGCATCATAACATCACGTGACTACACAGGTTCTGGCAGAGACAGGGAAATTTTTTCCTCTGAATTTGTGGGCTGCGGCGGCCCTGAGCTTTCTTCACAGGCAAAAAAAAAATTGAAATAAAAACAATGTAAATTTTAATCTTATGAAAAAATAAGTTATACAAAATTAAGCCTCGTAACAGTGTTAGCCCAAGACCGAAAAATTAACGGTTCACCACTGTATAAACCACAGCGTTTTCGAGTTGCAAAATGAATTTATCTTCCACAACAGTTGCGGCATTTTATTTGTTCATCAACAATTTCGAAGTATATAGTTTGTGCTATTCAATAAAATAGCAATAAATAGCAATAAATTGACAATTCCATTATATTCAATATTGGACCAAATCATTATGCCACTACTTTCCATTCGGTGACGGCGCAGAATTTGTTGCTCCCGTCTCAAATTAACAAAATGATAATTAACACATTATCGTTTTATTGAAATATACGTTACCGACTGGAAACGAGTATTATCGTTTTACGACGAATGTGTGTTTTTCTAGTAATTTGTCCAATAACGGTATTATTTATATCAGTGGTGCGATTTTACATTTATTCTACGCTATGTAACATTTTATATTAACATCACAGTTAATTGAAAAGCTTCTCTTTTCTACATCATTAAAATCACCCGACGTATAGGAAAGTTTTAATTAAAATGCCCCGTAGTTAATGTGTTAAGACTGCTAGATTAAAGGTCAAAATGTAAGATTATGTTTTGGGAGTGGACGTGTACACGGCAATTCGGGTTCCGGTCGGGTCGGGTATTTTCCCCGAGGTCGGTTCGGGACCCGAAAATTCGTGATACGCGGGTACTCGGAAAGTTCTGCTAGCCGAATTCTAAATCGGCTCAGGTAGTGATTGGGCCTGGTCGGGGACCTAAAAATTTAAAACGTTTGGATGCCTAAATGTCATACATTTACGGGTTTCCGATCCGACCCGATTTCGTCTTTGGGCAGTCGAGTATCACGAATTTTCGTATCTCCCGGCCTGACCCAAGGTTGAACCCACTTGAAATTTTCGAGTATCCGCCCACCCCTAGTTATATTTTTTTCCCGGAGCGCAGTGTAGATAAAAATGAATATGCTTTGGTCTGCATATGATGCGACCACCAAGCTAGCTTCGCGTTCTCCGGTGATGTAAGGTGTTTTCAGCTCTCGCGTTTCCTAGCGCCGCGCGAGCCGATTGCATCCGACCGCCTTCGAGCGTGTTACTGTCGATGACAATCGAAAGTGGAAAGTGAAAGTGGCTAGTCATGGTCCGAGCGATGAAAGCGCGGGCTCTACGAGCGTCTTGGGTCCCGCCGTAAAAGTTCGACAACGCGCCGCGCCGAGTACGCGAAACTGCTCGATCATCCGCGGGCTTTGAATGTCTGCGTCGATCATTTCGCCGAATACCTCGTAAATGGTTAACAGCGTAATTGCTGTGCCTTTTGTTGCTGTCTAGATCCCCTTTCTTTCGCCCGGTTGAAAGCGAATCGCTCCACGAAATGTCTTACTTGAAACGTTCAGCTACAATAGAGTATAAGCTATCTGCAGCAAAAATCGAACCACCTCTGCGTCCTTTTCCAATGTACTTTCGGAGAAACGAAGTCAAGAGAAAGCGGTGAAAATGTACTTTTTCTTACGACCTGGCGATTCAGAACCAAGTCGTTTGCGATTTGGTGATTTTTCTTCTGGTCTGCATGTTTTGTACCCAGGCAGCCTCAAGAGGATATGCAAATTTTGCCTCGAATGTGTGAAAAGAAATGAGAAATATCATCGCGGAATATTTGAGCGTGGTTGGAGAAAACTTCGTGGTAATTATTTACAATAGGGCATTCGAACTCGACGACCGTGAGATATGTTATCGAGATCATCATCTGTTACCGCTGGACTTGCTACGTTTTCGAGATATTTGCAAGAAAATTGTTGGTACTGCACAATTTTGCGTTTACTAACCTACGACGCGACCTGACCCAGCGATCTCAATGACCTTGAGAAATATTATCAACTTTTGGAAAATTGGCGAACGCATTTAATAAAGGGAGCACGGTTATTTAGGCATTGCGACGTAATTTATCGTTTTCGGTAAACAAACGTCGAACAAAAAGAAAAGTCGTAGGTCATCATTTACCTGATCAAGTTCAGCAACGATCTCTCCATCTCGCTCAGCTGATTCTGATGAACGGACGAGGTCAATTCGCATATCAGCTTCGGCAGACAGGCGGTTTTGATCGTCGTCATCATTCGGGCACGTCGCGACACTACTGCAAAGTAATTAGAAAGGCGCATACATTTTTCAGCTTGCTTCTCAAAACAAACAAACAGCTAATCACTAAAACTCATCTACAATTTCTCAATCAAATTTTTTCGAAATTGAAAAAATGAATTTTTCCTATAACTTTAGGAAAGTCGATTAATTTATAAAATTTCTATTGTGACCTGCTGCAACTTGCGAGTAATTAATATGAAACCTGTGTGCAATGTTAAGTCCTTGCGTGACGAATAAAATCAGAAAAAATTGTTGCTCGTTAATGCGATCAATTCCGTGACAAACTAGAGTGGCAAAATAATGATCTCTCCTTTGCTACTTTGTTGCACTCCGTGAATGTGGTAACTAGCGAGCGACAGTAGCTCGTGACCGGCACGCGCTCCACGCTTCGCAGTTACTTCGTCTGAAACTCTAGATCGGTGCCAAGAATGTTGCGATCAATCTGATCAAACAGTGTGTTCTCACATCGTTCGAGATTCGTGTTCTTTTCAACAACGACTCCGATAGAAAGTTGCAAAAAGTACTTTCTCAAAGTAAAATCAAGTAGTTAATGAAATGGGCAATAAAATTACAACAACAAGATTAGGCTAACGACCTCCCAGATAGCACGCGACGTCTTTATTGCGTCCATTTTAGGTTTGAACGTCTTACGTCATGAATAGACGTCTTCAAGACATTATAAAGACCTCTCTTTGGAGACGACGGTTCAATTTCTGAAATAAGACGTCGTATGCACGTCTTAAAGATACTTATTTCACATGGAAGTTGTAAAGTGACAATCTCTAGATTTTTACAGTGCCGATATATTGTTATAAGTATCGCTTATGAATTTTTTCAGATTTTTAAATCCGTGGCGTCATAGTTAACCCTTTGGCTACTGTGGGCGCCTATAGGCGTTTAGAAATTTTGCGTTTGTCGTACTGAGAGCACCTATAGGCGCTCGACATATGGCTTTTTGATACTGAGAGCGCCTATAGGCGATCGACACAATTTGGCTTTCTGACACGTAGGGCGCCTATAGGACATGAATAGGCGCTGCGAAAATGATATTGATATTTATTCCCATAAGTTCTGGGTGCACATCGGAACTCAATTCCTGCCGTATGGTACGACCGGTGCGTATCAAAGTCTGCCGTAGTCTAGGGGTTAAAGGAAATAAAAACCGATTTTTTGCGGCGTTTGCTGCGCGAAAAACTAAGCTAATCTCAAACTTGCGTTTAAGACGCCTAAAAGACGTATACTAGACGTCTAGAAGATGTTTTTTAGACGTTTAGAAGACATTCCGTTTCCGAACAAAAGACGTTCAGGAGCCGTTCGGAAGCCGTTCGGAACGTCCTTAAGACGTTTATGTGCTATCTGGGCTAGTAGTTGATGCGACCTTAATAAATAAATAAAAAAATACCAAGTCTCGAGGTCACCGGCCGTTCACCAGTTTGCGCAAACGGGCCCGTTTGTCATTAATGTCTCTTTTATGCAACGGTAAAAATGCTCTCGCCGAACAAAATGCTTCCTCGCGTAGAAACATAACGCGAGACATGTTGGCACAACAAACTAAAAAAAAAATAAAACTGGTCAGACCTGTTCGAAGACCGAAGGACGGTGACACGATCGTCCTCGCAGATCATGCCCGAAAAATAGAGCTGAACTGATGATGCGAGCTCGGCTTCGTTAAGCCATGATTTTTCCCGGGATAGTGAAACTCGATAGCAGAGATATCCAGGGACAGGAATAATCGATGCAACTCGCGTGTATGCATGAAACCCTGAGTGAGGACGCCAAGAGGTTGCCACGACTATTGGACACCGAAGCCGGTCGGCGACTTTCGAAATGCATTTTCTAGCTCAACGAACTGGTTTCCCGAGGCCGAACCGACAATACCAAGCTGTGTTCCTCGGGACCTGATCTCACGCCGTACAATAGGTCGAAATAATTTCCAGCTGGTCCCGCAGATTGTTTTTACGTCTCGAATCGCTCGCCGGTCGCGTGCTTGGTAACCTACACTTCGTTCCATTTCTTTTTTCTACGATTGAAAACGTTGTGGATCTACTACAGTAACACGTCGCGATCTAAGTGCAACGGAGGTCGCCGATCTAAGCCCGTTAGTATTGTTAGGTTTCTTCCTATAAATAATTCTGGATGTACAGTAATGCCGCGAGTTCAGCCTTTTCTCAGTTCTGTGCTTACGTTTAGATCATACACGGACGCTATTTTTTTGTGCTTGTGTCGCCCGGTGGCGAACGTAGAAGAGGGCAGCATGTAAACACGGATTTTACGACCAAAGGCGCAACAACAGAAAGCGTATCAATGAGACAATACTAGTCAATTATAGTAGAGTTGAAATGATATCGTGTTTAGTGTCGTTTTAATTGGAAAAATGCCAGAAATAAGTTGGCAAAAGTCCCATAAAAAATAATGAAAAATAAAGAAGTTTTGTATTTGGATTAGTAGTGGTTCACATCGATATACGGTATCGGATTACACTGTTCGGCGACCGAGGCAGCTCGCGCTTTTGGGCCCCTCGCGGGATATGCCCCCTAGTGGAATGAGTAGGCGAACGGGCTTAGATCGGAGACCTCCGTTGCGCTTAGATCGCAACATTGCTGTAGTTTCTCTGTAAGACCAATTGCAATTTTTCCAAAATATTTTTGCATGTAGAATTGTTCTAACTTCTAAAAAAAATGTTCAAGTCGTATTGTCCTCTAAAATGTTTGCAAAGATTAATTTAAAGAAGACTACAATAACGCCATAAATCATATCTACAACCTTGTATATTATGTTGTTTCCTTATTCGCTCTTATAAAACTATTAGCAATCACTAGACTGCAGATCTTTATGCATTTGTGGCTTCTGAAAATTTTCAAAAAATGACTGAATGAATTTTCAAATACAATGTTATTTGGGTACTTTTCCGTTAGCCGGACGCAACCTAACCCAGACCAATAATTATAAGCATATATATATAATAATTATAATATATTATAATATACATATTATAATATATATTATAATTATTGGTCTGGGTTAGATTATAATTGGTTAGGTTATAATTATATATGCTTATAATTATTGGTCTGGGTTAGGCTGCGCCCGGCTGACGGAAAAGTACCTTTATTTGTTTCCACTTTCTTAAAATTTGTCTAAAAAAAATTAAAAATTGCATAAACATCTGCAGTCTAGTAATCACATTTTTATTATTTTACTTTATTCCCTTATAGACTTTCCCTATTGGTCATAATTTCCGTAAAATAAATTCGATAAAAATTGCACATCAATGAAATACGTCAGTAATATTGCGGGATTTTTTGATGACCAATCTTCACCGTTGCGACAGCTGATCTTGCTTCGCGAAACGATTACGTAAGGAACGCGTTAAAAATATGCGAACTGAATGGCATTCGCGAGCATGTTCGCACACACAAGTGGCATACGATTGCCGTTCGAATGATGCAACTGTGTATCTGGTACTCCGGCCCACGAATGTATTTATGAGAATTTAAATGGAGCAAAATACTGACAAAGCACTTTTAGAAATATCGAGCTCCCTCCGATTAAAACATTCTTCACGCAAAAACAGGAAAATCACTTCGCTAACAACAGTTGCTAACCGCCGTGTTATTTTCAAGGGAAAAGAAGTGCCGGTGTTTTCATAGAATATTACTTCCTTCAGGGAATTATTATTTTGTTTATTCACCAGATTTCCTCAGTAGAGGTAGAATACGAGTATTGCACAAATCTTTTTATAATCACAAAGCTATTATTTCTTTCTACCACTATTGAAATAGTGACTAACGTTTTTATCAAACTTGGCGGTTTCTTGAATTTGCAATAACTAAAGCTTAAAATTCGCATAGAAACAGTTGCATAAAAGAGACCAGGATAATAATTCACCTAATTTTCTTCTGCAGTTTAAATCGATAAATTATGTTTCATTTATACGTAAATCAATCGTTTTACGTATATTTATGTATAGACTTCGGATTTTATGCATTTTCACAAAAACGAGTAGATGCAATTGAAACCAATAAAAAAAATTAAAACATTATTAATATATTATTTTCATTAGATTAATATCATTAATGAAAAATCTATATTTAGCTTCTGTGTCTTGCCATTGATACACAAACATTTTGCATAAACATCCGGAGTCTATTTATGTATAACCTTTGTTGTTTAACTTTCAACCGATCGATCGAGCTGTTGTTCTCGATTGGTGCATATGAATGAAATTGTACTGTCAGTTTCATCAAACATTATTTCAATAGTTAATGTAAAACAAAATAACGAATGTATTGTCAGCATGAAAAATTGGCGAGCATAGCAAACCACTCATTCAGTTAGGCAACTTTTAGTCTAACAAAATCTGCGAACGTGAATTTCTATAGAAATCTGCATCAAACAGGCATGCGCACGTGAACGGTAATGGCGCGTTTAGACCAAATGAACTAGTGCTCGTTCAGCCCCCACTCCGAAAAACGTTGAATTCAAACGAGCTCTATGCTTGTTGAAAGTATTCGTCGAGAATGCTCGAAGAATGTTTACTCGATTTTATAAATACTACAGATTGTGATCATATAATATACAGGGTGTCCCACGTAACACTTTTCACGATTTTTCAAGTTCTTGCGATAATCTGACAAAAAAATTTTTTCAACAAAAGTTTAATCAGTTTTCGATTGGCTATAAATTGCAATAAAAAAAAAGTTTGAAAAAAGTACGCTGGGTCGTTGAAGACGTCTTGATACGGGCTATAATACTGTTAAGTCAAAAATACAACGTGCCATTTAAAAAAATGAAGCTGAACTTTTTTTAATAGAATGTATAGCCAATCGAAAACTGACCATTTTTGTTCAAAATATTTTTTCATCAGATTATCGTAAGTACTTGAAAAACCGTGAATAGTGTTACGAGAGACACTCGGTATAAATTGTATTGTATGTAATATGTATATTATAGATTGTATAAACAAATGTACATCCGGCGAATGTTCAGCTCGGTACATAATTTTCACACGCGACCTATTAATTATTAATACGTCCACGCTCTTTTGAACATTCGCGGGCTCGTTCGACATTTAACCGAGTACGAATTTGACGAAGCGGGGGGTGAGCGAATGAGTTCGTTTGACCTAAATGCACCAAAATATTCCACCGCGCAACTTGTTTCACTTTCGCTTGGATATTTTCTGGAGTTCTGGCGGTTGCACTGTGTTGGAGTTGTTAGTAGCACTTTCCCTTACCAGTCTCTTTCCCGTTGTCCTTCTTGGAGATTGTGTTGGAGAGATGGGACTCGATTGGCGGACCAACAGGACCCTTTATCGGATCGGTGATATTCTGCTCGTAGGGCCTGCCGAATATCGTCGAGACCAGGTAATTATAATCGGCGGCGAACACTAGAAACATCCCTAGGAATATCACCAGACGGACCGTGCTCGTGTCCATGACCATGCTTGGCGTCCTTGGCAGCCACCGGCTAATGTTAACGTTGCTCGTAACGCGTGCTCGCGTCTCTCCCGTCTGCACCGATCGACGATTCTCGATTCACTGCGGCCTCCTGGCCGATTCCGAGACTGGATCGGCACGCCGGGACTGGATCTGGCTTTTGAACTTTAATTCTCGAAGTGCGGCCGGCTTTACACCTACACGCATGGATTCGTTAATCAACGGAACCGCACAGGCTATTCCATTTACATAAATCAGGCGCGCTAGATGGGTCAACGATCGACCGACTGGTTTCATTATCAACCGAGAACGTTTCGGCTGCCGCGCCGTTGCCGTCGTCGCGTCATTTCGTTGTTACACTCTGCGACAATACGTACCGTAAGACACAATACATACGCCGTGTATTTTCGGGGACTGTCCTCGAAATTTTTTTAACTGAGTGAATGCAGTGACGTGCTCCATTAATGACGCATGGAAAATATTATTTACGATTGTATTATTAACGAAGAGTTCATCTCTTATGCGGAGTGTCTCCGGTTTCAGATAACAAAGTTTGTCAGTATACGCTATATGGTTTCAAATAAGAGAAAATTCTTCTGTAAATATAAATGGTTCATTAAAAAATTATAAACAAAAATACGGAATTCGGAGGGAATATGTACATAGTAACCGATGCAGTCACTGCGATGTGATGGTGGGATAGATTAGCAATATTTACATATAGTCTGTTTACACGTGTTGTGTTTATTAATCGAGGTTGTTGAAGCCATCAATATTGATTTTTAGCAGAACCATTAATAATTGTTTGTATTTCGTCTCGAAATGTCGCTATTGTTCTCAAATGAAGAGTCTGCAGATACGCACATTACATTCGTAGAATATCTATACAGGGTGGATCAGCACATATTACCCCTTTACACGATTATTGTTGTTCGTATGGAAAAATGGTACACAAGGAATTAAATGATATCGAGAGGAGCACATGCTGACGTTAACATGATAGGTGGGCGCGTAGAGGACGTATGAAGGTCATCAACTTTTTTTTTTAACGGAAACATGTTTTTTATTGCTTCACGTATCAGGAGATACGAGAGGTTCGATGACGATCATTTATATCATCACCCACCCTGTATGTGTTGGCAAATTTTGACACCTTTAACCTGGACACTATAGTACTAAATTTTTTATGAATCTTCATCCAAGTATTTTTATCCATCTTTCGGCAAAATGTGATTCTTTTAATAGTGGCTCGATCGCAGGTTACATTCTGTAACTGTCATTTAGTAACGAAACATTGAAAAAGAATTTACTGATTACTGTGGAACAGAAAGTTCTGTTTCTACGAACACTAGTTTTCTCATAAACCTATAAAAATCAAATCTTGCACAAACATCCGCAATTCTCGACACATACACATACTGAGACAAAATTGCTCACAGTTTCTACGTTCCGTCAAATGTATTGAAATCCTTGTATCTGATATTATGAAACGACTTAAACTGCATACTCCAATATAATTGTTTATAATTTTTACAATCCACTAAATTAAAATTGTTTGTAAGGAAAATCGTTTTCTGTCTACTATCGAAAACATATTTCGCAGATCCTGAAATGCTACAGGTGTGCGAGAACAGATCGAGTCGGCTCGGGTCCCGAAAGTATTTCGAAATATTGAGGTATTCAGGTTTGTTAAATTCAGATTCGTTTGTTTTTCGAGGCATCCTTGATTGGAAATAACGAAACTAGGAACGACGTGGCATGGAAACGCCTTTTCTGTAAGTGTCAGTTGTAGCAAAACAGAGTTTCAATTCGCAGAACGTATTAACATTTACCAACGACACGGTAGCGTTCTATTCTCGAAACAAAATCCTCGAACTGACCCGACCCAACAATTTCGAGTTCTCGCAGACCTACTCTATGAAGCACGTAAAGATCTGCAAGTTTGTAATTAGATTAAATTTTACCCATTTGTTTCAACCGTCGCGACAATCAAATGCGATAATTTTCCGTTTGTTAACGCTAAACCCACCGCTGCCGGTCAAATGACCGGTTTTATATTTCACAATTATTGAAATTACAAAGTTATTTATATCGAAATCGAAAAAATGCACAAAATCTAAATAAACAGAGCCTCATAATTTTTATAATCTAAAAGATTTGAATCGATTTTGGTGATCGGTGGGTTTAGAGTTAAAATTACGCAAAAAGTATCGGAGGGGGAGGGGGAGCGGTCGCGTTATGCAACGGCGGTGGCATGCAATACCTTAACCCAATTTTTTCGTAGCCACAGAGAGAGAGAGAGACACGCGTCATGTGGTAACGAAAGAAACAATACGTACTCGTGAGAACGATCGAACGTGCACTGCACCCGCAGAGACCGACCGACTGAAACACTCGCCGCTTTCTGACACGGGAAGACGTCGTTACACTGCCGCTTGTACTCTCGCTTTCCGTTCGCCTCTTCCACTTTCTTCGGCGTACGTACTCCGAACGAGCAGAGAGCTTCCTTTTACTTTCGAGCAACGTCGCAGTCCGTGCACACAAACAATATCATAGAAATTACCGACCACCGACGCACATCCCGATACTGTTTTCCTAATATTTTATACAACGTTTAGATATTTTATACATCTTCTGTGTCACTAGGTTTATTTATGAAAAGCACACCGATCGTCACTTACACAGTCACAGATATCCAAGCGACGCGAGTTTTCGTTATCTCGGTACAAGGATTACGAAAAGCTGATGATAGTTGCACGAGCATTAATGGAGGATCGAGATCGATCGCGAGTCCGTCCGTGGATCGTGTCGAACGTCGCGAGTCCGACGTGCGTCTCCCATGGGTGAATTCGCCGACGCTGCCGCCGCGGCCTACCGACGTCGTGGAATGACTGTGAATGATCCGAAACCACGGCTAGCGGCGGACCTAACGAGTTGTCAGTGAAAGTTGGACACTCGCCCGCAACTCGCCGCGATTCGATCGGCCGATCTCGCGCCACGCCGCGCCTTGTTCCCTCGGTAGGTAGGTGTATGTATGCATCTATGTGTGTATTGTGAATCCGCTCTGCCGAGGAACTGGTGCAACCTCGTGTGTAAGGCTGATCCCATGGAAAATAAAAAGTTCAAGGATCCTACCGCCGCGCCGCGCAGCTCGATTCTTTCGTAACAGTAAACCGATAGTTAGACCGCCGAACTGAGCGACCACAACAGTTTCACAAACGCGGAGCAACTTTCAAGAATAGATAGTAGACCTAACGTTACGTCGGTAATACGCCGTTAAGGAATGAAAACGTTATAACAAACGAAATAATAATTTATTACTATGTTAACAAAAAAAAAAGAATATCATCTGACAATTTGTACGGTGTAACAATTCGTCAAACAACTCAAGTCAATACGGCGGAGGTTCTAAACGTTTTGATTCGTTGCAGTCCTTAAAAAATGTTGATGGTGGACACAGAAAAATATCCTACCAAAACGTGTCCAAAAGTCCCGAAAAGTCACGTACCCTTGCCATGTGCCATGAAAATTTCATCGAAATCGCGTAATATACACACGAGCTACAAGCGGTTAAAAGTGGTGAAAATCGTAGTTTTTCATGACTTTTTCATGACAGTTTCTGCTTGAAATCCACAGAAGTACGTCTTTCGAAGCGTGTTGTTTTTTCCTGAATCAACCGCTTTCGATGAAACGTTCAGCATGTGTATAACTAACATAGATCTACAAAACATATATTTTAAATTTTCTTTAAGGGCCCAAATAAAAAAGTTTTAAAAAATGCCTTTTCTATTTTTGCTTATAACCTTGTAAATTGTAATTTTTGGAAAATCTTTTTTCGAATACTTATGTGACTCACTGTATGATGTCAAGGTCACCCGCGAGGGTGACCTTCAAAATGTTTCAGTCGACGTTAACTTCTAAAAACAAATTTCTAACAAAGGTATATCAACTGTAACATAATATGTAACGGAAATAAAATTAGAAATTATGGTGTTAAACTAATATTAAAATTTGCAATTAGTTTCTTATGGACTCATTAAAAATTGGCAATAAAAACATTATTTCTCTTATTATAAATCTCAACAGCATGCACAATTGGGTAAAAGTTACTAATGTTAAAATGGACAAAGTTCTTATTTTTATTGGAATATGTCAAAATTAATCTAATGTTCGATTATAATCGATTCGATATGTTTCAATATTGGTATATTTCAGTTGGTTTATAAAACAGTTGTTCGACGTATCGTTCTATTTTCTAGCCCGTGATCCTCACTTGACGTGTGACTTTAAAACCGTAAAGACGTGTTTTCTTTGTGCTCAATATTACATTCGCTTGTGTTAATAAAGTTCAGTTCAGTTAATTTCGTTTATTAAATTACATAATCCAATAAGTTAATTTCGTTTATTAAATTACATAATCCAATAATTTTCTAATTGGCAGAACGAATAGAGCACACGGAATTTTTTATACAATTTCTATTTGCATAAAAATTAGTGAGATAAAAACTACTTTAAAGAATCTTAGAATTTTTGTTGTCTTTTATATATTTACGAGCAGCGTGAACGTCGAATGAAAATGCCAATATATGTATACAATGTCTAGCAACTTTAAAGAAACCGGAATGAAACGAACCTCCATTTTCCTCGCAAGTGGTTTCAGTAAATTGCAAATAAAATGTAGCTATCATGAAGATGGAAGTCACTTTCTAGACCTGGAAAAATAATTGCGTCACGCATAGGTGGTTGGAGCGGCAACATGTTCCAAAAGGAGAAACGTGATTCCTTGCTAGGCTAATTGGAATGGAATCGTTAATGTCGGTTGGAATCAAAAGTAGCTCTTATTTACGTGCTACAGAGCAAGTTCACGCTCCAACGTTTTTATTGTTATATAATATATAAATACAGCTGTTTATATTCTGTATCTGCGATTGGTTATTTGTCGACCATGGCGTCTTTATTGCGTTTGTACGTGCAAAGATTGTAGTAAATTCACCTTTTTATGACGTCGGAAATTTAACGAATGCTGGTAATACTAATCGAAATTGTTTGTTTAACCAAGTGTATCGGTCTTATAGATTTCATGCAAACAATCTTAAAAGTGGATTTCCGATTGCGTCTGACAACGAGATTAAAACAACAAATTATTTCTGACTTAAATTAATTAATTTTTTTTTAAGTTTTGTCAGGACTACAATATTATGATGTACGCTCTTCCTTTCTAATAAATCCTTGATAATTAACTGCATTTTTCTCAACTACGACGAACGTCTAGGATCGTGATAAAATGATTGACATTTTGACCAGAAGCTAGCGCTAACTCTATCTTTGTAATTGCAAATTCTCAGAAATAGATTATTTGACTTGATCTCGCGATCAACGTTTTCATGAATCCTAATATCTGGTAATCTTCCGCCATTAACCTCTTGTTAGACACGTGGTGAAGACTTAATTTCCTTTAGATTGAAATGAAATACTATTTTGTTGCAGTCAATTTATAGAAATTTGGGAACATGTGAGCGTAGAATAAATATAAAATTTCTTTTCCTCTTGATAAATTATAAACGTAAAATAAATTCTAATTATTGCAGTCGTAAAATAAATCGCAGTTAAAGGCGTAGATAAGCTGCCATCTTCTTGTAGTCGTTCACTCAAAGCACTGACACAATTGTCCTAATCCGTTCTTAAAGTTCCAAAATTGTCCAAATCATCGTTTACGATCACGCAGAGTTCTGAATTACACTTATTCCAGAGAATCTTTTCAAGGTCTTTTAAACATCATCTTTCAGTGTTCCTTACAAACAACAATCAATGAAAAATTTCGTAATGGAAAAGATTTAAATAAAACTATCTAAATAAAAATATAAGATAACAATTATTTAGCGAAGTATAATTTAGTTTACATTGTCATTCGGTGAGGTTAAATAATCAACAGAAGAAAATCTTTTAATACTTGGGAAACAAGCGGTTTGCTTCTCTGCTATAACAAAGGACATTTTTATTCGGTCGATGTAACGTTGGCTGTAGTTTCCCTCGTTTCTATGGTTTATCGCGAAAAAATTCTTTTCTTTCGAATTAAATCGCGCATAAACGTTGCCTTTATTACGCTCTTGATAACTCTTTGTCCGTAACGTACAAAAGATCTCTCTTTCCTACTGAATGGACCAGTGACATCGAATGGGAAGCTTTTATGGAAAGGTTCTTTCGTAAAAATGAATGAATTCTGTAAAATAAATTCCCTTTTTACAAGGGATAAAATAATTTTTACTCTTTTACGAAAATAATTCTCGTTAATTCCAGTAAACTCTCTCTCTCTCAAACGTCCCAATGAAAAGTATATATTAATATATAATAACTGAACATTCTTTTTCATCGTTAAAGCGTACCAAACTGGTCGTATTGAAAGTACCATTTGCTCCTATTTATTCCATACAAGCGAAAGAAAAAATTTCTTTGTTTAATATCGTAAATGTCCGAGAACTTTAATATTACGATTTTAATTTTATGTGTATATGCATGTTCCTTGTCGCCGAGCGCAGAATTTATTGCGTAAAAGTCTTTTTATTGAAAAGAGGCACGATTGAAATATGTACATATTTGACAAAGGATCTTCGTCCCATCATGTTTCCAAGGTATTCTCCGTTTTATAAAACGTACAGGCTTTAAATTTCAACCTTACGATCCACATGCGCAAAACAAAGGGAATCTTTTCACAGTAACCAGTTCTTCCAAGGTCAGTGATATGACTGCTTCTAGATCAGACCCTTGGAAGTTGAAACATACATACATGGAATACATACTTCTCTTTTATAGATTTTTCTAGACTCGATTAATTACGCACAATTACCGATTAACCTTCAGAGCCCAATGCCACGTAACGTACATACCAATTCCAGTGGTTCATGTGACTTCAGTCTGCCGCAGTATGCGTCAATGGGCACATTAAATACGAGAACGTTTTATCGGTATTTCATTTAAAAAAACATACAATAAAAAGTCGTACGATTTTTTAAAAATCGTAAAAATCTCATAAACGCCAATATCTGATAATTAATTTGTCTCGTCTGCACCGGTATGTAATTGATAAATTAATATTTTATCAATTCAATTGGAGTGACATATACAATTGTTTGTAACTTAATTTAATAAATATAGATTAAGCAGTATTGACTTAGTTTGTAATTTTACTGAAAAAGATATGCAGTGTGATTGGTAACCTTTGCTACGAAAAAGGTATTTCTCTTAGTAATTATGAAGTTAATATAAAAAATATTATTATTCCGTTTAAACTGTTACGTCCCTCGACGTATTGCTAAGTAGAATAAGCGATAGTCGTAAGACGTAAGTAGAGTAAGCGAGAAGTAGAATAAGCGATAGTCGTAAGACATAAGTAGAGTAAGCGAGAAGTAGAGTAAGCGATAGCTATAACATACTAATATCCCAATCAAATGCCATTCTCGCGCCTCTAACTCCTTCCCATTCCCACGCTGTTAATCCCACGTGTCCGCAAATCAGAATCCTTATCACATCCTCACCAAAACAATTCCCGATAATCCCGTCTCCATATCTCCTTATCCCGATCCGACTCCACTTACACCAAACATCCTCCGCAAACGCAAACACTAACCCAAACGATAGATACGATAAGCACACCGAATATGACACCACCGACCTAACGAGGTCTGTTTCGTCGCGAACTAAATTCCGAACGGGACACACGGTCCTCGGTTTCGAAGAATTTGGTTGGAGAATATCAGAGTCGTCTGCTTTCTCTTTTTCTGTCTCTCTCTCTCCACTCGAAAGTTGCTCGAGCCAACCGTGGAGGGAGACGAGTCATCAAGGGTGCGTTGAGCCGGTAATGCAGCGTTCGGCAGAACCCAATCAACGCATCGCCTTGCGTTACCCAATGAACGTTACTACATTGTCCATAGACTACGAAGGAGCTCGCTTCACGATGAAGAAAGTTCCCTGCAGAAACAAATGACTATCGATGTCGAAATCGCTTGTCTTTTGTTCGAATTCAACTGTTTTCGTTCTCTTGACGAACGAACAAAACACGGCTATCCGAGCCTCGTTGCGTTCGGCCATTCTCGTCAGAAAAGTCGACCGGACAACATCGTTCCAATATCGTAATTCCAATATCGTTTTAATTTCGTTAGCAATCTTTGGGAAAACGTCGCGCATTCCCCGCGTTTAAGGCAGGACCTGCTAGATCAGCCTTACTGATGAGTCCACTAGCGGGTCCGGGACGAAACGTTTCATTTAACGCTAACATACTTCATTGTCTTGCGAATCGATCATTGTCTTTTGCATCTCGTATCACCTTATCGTTAGAACTACTTGCCCAATATTAATTTGGCGGGCACAGATCCGGTACATTCGCGACACACGCGTCGCGACAAAACAAGGTCCATGCAAGAAGCAGGAGGAACCACTCTCGTTCGCGACTCCGAAGAGACGACTTCTTCTGCTCTTCCGTTACGACTTCCGAACGAACCACACCAGTGAGGCCTCTCCTCCTGGTTCTCCGCGTTTCCATTTCAAGCCTTGTTATTTCTTGCGTTTACGATTAATTCTAGTTCTAATTCTAATTCTTAAGTGTTAACATCATAGTGTATTTTTATCCTTGCCTAAAATTAAATAGTATATTAGTTAATCCAGTTCGCTTATTACTTACCTTCATTATCTCAGAATACGCGTATTCTCGCCGTAGAATCCGATTAACAAATTCAGTGCTTTCTTGTCGAATACGCAGAGCCCACCAGGTTGCCCGGTAGACGACAAGAATTCCTTTTCGCGTACTTGAACCATTGCATTAGCTACAGCGTGAATGCCGCGTCGCGCCGGTAGGAAATACCAGCTTAGGAAGCTCGCTCGAGAGCACTCTCGCCAGGACCCAGATTTCAATCCGTATTTAGGAGTCCGTGCACTCCCAGTCATCTCTAAAATCACGGTATTCCGCGGAACCGTACGCGTACTCCGCGCATCGTCGGAACGAGCCAGCGAAGCAACATCTTCCGACTCTCCAGCACCCCAGCAGTAGCTGCCTTCTCCCAGATCGAGCCGAGTGAACAAGCGACCCAGGGCCGAGCCGCGGCACTCCTGCGAATACCGGCAGAACCTACTACGTCGCGACATCCCCTGCACAGCCTAAAGGAAGACGCTGCGGTCCAGACAACGCACGAGACAGCGGAAAGGTAGGGTTCTACACTTCTCCGTCGAACCACGTTAGTCACGCGAGCCCTAGTCAGACGCGGACGGTATTGCCGCGTGGACAAAAAATCGGTCAACAATTTATTACGTTTAAATTCCGTGGCGATATTAGGCGAATATTATTATTTTTCGGTCAAACCCCCACGGGACGTAACAAAACTATATAGTATTAAATTTCAAGAGCCTACAAATTAACTTATCATAATTAATAATAATAATTTTCGAATTTTCAAACCCGATTTTCTTGAAAACAAAACCTCGTATAGAAAAATGTTATTCTAAATTTTTGACAGTTACCCGATTCCCCAGAACAATTTTGAACGATTATTCACTTTTGAATCATATTAATCTGTACAAGGGTTAAAAGCTTTGGAATGAAATGTTACAAAGAAATACTAATAAGTATAATTGTAAGATATAAGTTCGATGTGGAAAGAGGCGAACGTGAACAATTGGAGAGGGGTGCTTCGCGAGCGGAATGAAATAACATTCCTCGAGGGAAGATACGGTAAGTAAGAATAATGGAAGTGGAATGGAAAGCATACAGAATATCTAATTTATGATCTTCCGTATTACTTTCATCATTATACCTAACGCATCTTTCCTATCTTGTTTATCTTCTTTGCGTGCGCTGTTTAAGATACGAGACTCGCTGTAGTTATTAACTTCACTATCTTGGGTCGATTTGTGCAAAAATACCGGTCGGTCCCTTCTCACAATAAGAATTGAAAGATTTAAGTACCGACCGAATGTACCTTTTCACAACAAAAATGACTACCCATTTTTCAACCCACAATTTAATAATATATGTATATTACCCGAGCGCCGAAAACATTAATACAGATTTTAAAAATGACTACGTTCATTTAATTTCATGGCATAATTGTGAAACTTTTGTGCCCCCGGTTCTGAAAGATATTACAGAAGATTAATTACATTTGACTTTCTACGATTTGCTGGTTATTAACAAGCGGTAGAGAGTATGGAGAAACTTGCAACTAAAACTTCATCTGCTGTCTGCGGAAAAACTGCAAGAGCTGGATTCCTAATGGCTAGAATTGAATCGTGCAAGTCTATGTCTCCTTTTGAAACGAAAAAAGCAATTCAAAGTAAATGCAAAGATTTGAATAAATATCGTATACGTACAATTAGAATTCTAAGTGCTTGTAACATTTCAGTTTCAATTAATTTCGCCTTTAGCATTTTTATTATACAATTTGTTAAATAGTTCTTTTTCTAACTTTAAGTATATTGTTTATCAGTTCTTCATTTCTGCATTGCCAATTTATAATATTCTGAAATATGAATATGTAGAACCATGCCCACCATCATAATGTGATGAGCAAATACAATCCATGTAATATAATATTTTTATAATTTTCATCTACAAACAGTCAACGTATACAGGGTGTTCGCGATAATTTGAACCAGCGTTCTTTTCGTGAACGGTAAACATTAGAAAAAAAACCGAAGAGGAGGAAGTTATAGTATATTTTACTAACAATATGATAGCGTATCTACATTTTTTTATTTGTAATATTTTTCTTAAAATAGAGGTGACCTTCATTTTTTTTAATGGAATGCTACATATCTTTTTATCAAGACGATTTCAACCATGTAATATAGTATGATCTTCAGGGTCGTACAAGGGCAGAAATAAAAGAAATAACACTTTGTAATATTGTATTTACTTATGTTGTATTGATAAGACTACATCTCGTGTTCAATGTGACTTTTGTTGATTGTGTGAATGTTTCTTTTCATAAGCCAAGCTCATTCTGTTAGTTTCAGTACATTTCTGCGAAGCAACGAAGAACCCTGGTATAAAATATTTAAATTAAAATTAAAATTGGTATAAAATATTTAAATTAAAATTAAAATTGGTATAAAATATTTAAATTTAAATTAAAATTGGTAAAAAATATTTAACATATCCACTTTTTCCTGTGTAGAGTAACGATACATAATGATAACGTCTAATTAATCTTTATTGAATTATACCAAGGTTCCTGGTTGCTTCGCAGAAATGTACTGAAACTAACAGAATGAGCTTGTCTTATCAAGACAAACATTCACACAATCAACAAAAGTCACATTAAACACGAGATGTAGTCTTATCAATACAACATAAGTAAATACAATAGTACAAAATGTTAAATTAATTTCTTTTATTTCTGCCCTTGTATGACCCGGAAGACCATACTATACTACATGGTTGAAATCGTCTTGATTCCTGCTTTTACATGATGTAAAAAAATATGTAGCATTCCATTAAAAAAAATGATGGTCACCTCTATTTTAAGAAAAATATTACAAATAAAAAAAAATGTAGATACGCTATCATATTGCTAGTAAAATATACTATAACTTCCTCCTCTTCGGTTTTTTTCTAATGTTTACCGTTTACGAAAAAAACGCTGGTTCAAATTATCGCGAATACCCTGTATAGGAGATATACCTGAAAAGGACGTTATAGCAAGCATGCGGCTCTGAACTGTTCGATTATTTTACAACCACCGCGCTCCGACAACTTGAACCCCAACAGATGGACGACACGTGCGACAGGCCCACCGAAACGACGGAGAGACATACACTTATAAATCACGCTATTGGCGACCGAAGATAATACGAAAAGGAATTTCCTTGACAGTTTCCCACTCCTCAACCTGAAGTCCTTCCCACGCACCCACGGCCAATTAACAAACGCTACATTTCCCCATCTAAGTCCATCCGGAACCATTTGCGAAAAATGCGAGAGGTGACAGTCGCAGAACTATTTTAACCGTGGTCGGAGTTACTTCTTCTCGTTCGTTGTCATTATTTCGAAAAGTTTGTTGTGTAGTAATTAGTGATTGAGTAGTAGTATGGTGTTTTGTACAGGCAAATGGTTACTGTGATCTCCCATGGACAGTCATCTCATTGTTCCAATTTATTGGAATTTTGCTGATTAACTTTCACGTAAATTGTTACATGAATCTTCGTGGCACTTCTCTTCACCGTAAGTATTTTTTTTAAATTGTTAAGTAAACTCGCGACAAGCTAATTTTGCCTATTATTTATTACGATATAAATGAAGATTTTCAACTGTAATAAAATACTTAGAAATATTTAAATTAGTATACAACATGTCTGATAGATTTCCACATGAAAGCATTTGCAGATTCGTACATAAAAGACAGTTATATTCATTCAACAAAATGTAATATAAAAAAAAAATGTAAACTGTTTATATTCGTATTAAGTTACATGAATACAGAAAATAAATGTGGAAAAATATAAATCAAATAATTTACAGGATCGTTTTTTTCGAAACTGCGAGCATGCAATATGCATGATTGCTTTAGTCTCATAACTAACTTTACACAACGTCAATAAAAGAAAAATCGTGAAGTGAAAGGCAAAGAACTAGCCAGCCATGAGAAACCGATTAATTATACAAAAATTTATTGCAAGCAGAAATTAATAACAATATGTGGTGGATTTACTGGTCTTTGAGAAAAATTGTGTAGAGTCTGAGTAACGATTTGCTGAATGACGAGGCGGTCTTCAGCGATTCCGGGTGCAATCTGTGAATGTCGAAGCGCGTCATGTTTGAGCTGCATGATTTTCCACGAATTTTTCTCTTCTTGTTGCCGTGGAAACGGTCGCCGCCATTATAAGCGAATTTAGGTGCGCCTAATATGAAAATTAATTAGTTAACAATTACAATATAATGGCTTTTAAATAATATTATTTTTCAGCCCCTCGACTATGAAAATGGACTCTGTCTGCAATCATTATTTTCTCTAACCTCAAATATTCAAATCATATCCTCCTTAATTCCTGAATGCAATAACTATAACTACCACCTAACTCCTCGTAACTATATTTGAATATATTATTATACAAATCAACTATATTTGATTAAAATTCACTAATTATATAGAAACCTAAATAAAATTTTAATTCTATAACTACCCCTCTAATATTAAAATTTGCTATTCGAATATGTATAACAATTTACCTACTATAATCATCTACTTTTTGCACTCTGTATGCTTTTATACATTTAATAAATAATTGTATTGCAACAATACTATTGGTATTAAGTCATGAATTTTTTTTTACATATTTTTAAAACAGTCATTACTAGACTACGGATATTTATCAATTTATGGCTTATGAAAATTTTCAACAAATGCTATAATATAAAATTCGATGGAATTTGGTATCGTTTTTAATTGTTTTCGATCTATGAAGGTTATTCCCATGAAAAATAGAATTCTTATCCATTCCACTTTTTAAAAATTTGTCTATAAAAATTGTGGCTGCTCTGTAACTTGGGGGACCTCTTCTTTTCCACTAAAACTTCACTAACTCTGTTCATTTCTTCGAGAAAACTGTAGATATCAAAATTTCGAGACAAGAAGTTCACTGGTTCAAAAGTTATAAGCGCTAAAACTTACTATTTAATATTTTTTCTGAGAGAGTTTAATACTGATTTTGACAGACGGGGACACCACCATGTTTTTTGCGTCAGCTATGCGCGTAACTTGACTGCGTAGTGGTAAGCACAGTGGTAAACACAGAATGGCGTTAGGTCTGGGTTAGGATTCACACTCGATGCATACGACGTGGAAATATAGTGAAGTGGGGGGAGTCAAAACGTGGGCAGGCGAGACACCCTGCTGGTCTGAAGGTGAGATGGTCCGACGCATACTCCGAGCCTTAAAACAGCTCAAAAACTCTTTGAATTAGGTAGAATGGCCGTCTCATCAATGATGACCGTCCCGCTTAGTAAGTCGATGATCCTGAATGCGGCCCGGGCTATAGAAAACAGGTCATAGGCGGAAAAGCGTAGGATAATTGCAACCCGACAAAGGGCCGAGCCTCGGTAGCGCCGCTGTGAATCTGTTGACTATGATACGGAGTGCCTTTAGGAAACGATGGGTGTCCGAATCCCGTCTCCGAGGGCAAACAATACTTACTTACTTACTTACTTACTTAGGTCTGGGTTATGTAGTGAATTTTTGAACCAGTGAACCTTTCGCCTCGAAATTTCGATATACAGCGTGAATTCGATAAACAGGACACCTAAATATCTCCGTTACTTTTCGTTGTACAAAAAAACATCGTAGGACAAAGTTACAATGTTTGAAGGGCCACATATAACGGTGTAAGGGAAAAAAAATTTCAAGGTCATTTTTATGAGATTTCAAGGTTATCGATGTTTTTTTTAATGGAATGATATATTTTCGTTAACGTAATGTTGTAGCTGACAAAATAACGAATTCATGCATGTAACACAATATGACCTTCAAATGACCTTCAACCCAGAAAAATGGTATAAATAAAATTCAACGTGCAAGATTCATTTGATGTATTTCCGTTACGCCAAATGTTCAAAAATGTTCTCTTGAGCTGCTATACATTCATTCAGCCGTGAAGTTACAGACCGTACTGCTGTGTAATTCATTTCTGAGGAAATCGACGCACAAGCCTGGACGATTCTTTCTTTCATGTCGTCTATAGTCGTTGGTGGTTCACTACAAACATCGTCTTTCAGTTTTCCTCATAAATAAAAATCAAGGGGTGTAAGCGAGCTGACCATAATACGGGTCCATTACGTTCAATCCAACGATTTGGAAATTTGTTATTTAAGAATTGTGTTACGACACGGGAAGAATGGGCCGGACATCCGTCATGTTGATACTACATATTTTTATGAATGTTCAAGGGTATATTTTCCAGGAGAATTGGTAAAGATTCTCGTAAAAATGCAATGTATTTTTCTGCATTTAATGTTCCGGTAATAAAGTGAGGCCGAATTAATCTAAATTATTCTAAATTATTATCTAAAATTCCGCACCAAACATTGACGGACCATGGTCTTTGTTTGTCGACTGTCCGTAACCACCGCGGATTTTCAGATGACCAATAATGCAGGTTTTTTAAATTTATTTGCCCGTGATTTGTAAACGAAGCTTCATCGGTAAATAATACTTCATTAAAAAATGCTCTATCGTTTATCAATTGTCTCAATCCCCACTGGCAAAAGTTTACACGATTTACAAAGTCTCTACCATGAAGTTCTTGATGAATTGATAGGTGAAAGGGGTGAAATTTGTGTTCCTGGAGTATTTGCACTACACATTTTTGACTAATGCCACTTCCTCGTGCGATTTGCCTCGTACTAGCATGAGGGTTTGTATTCACTGCTGCCAGAACATTAATTGTGTTTGCTTCATTTCTTACAGTCCTCACCTTTGTACGTTTTTTATTTTCGACACTACTAGTTTCACGGAATTTATTTATCAAATTAGACAATTACGATTAGGAAATCGGTCCTTGTACAACTGCACGGCTTCTCTTAAACGCTGTCGACTTTCTCCATAAATGAAAATGAGTAACGCATTGTGAAACGTTCATCGATAAATTGATCGAGAAATCTTGGAAACTGTAGAAATCAGATAGCAAAAAGGTCTTCTGAGTAATTAGTAGTGGATAAACACGATTCTGTACGAACGTATAGGTGAAGGTATATCATAATTGTTCTTCTGTCAACACCAAATCTGTTATTATGTTGTGTATTGCGATACATTTGAATGTATAGCAGCTCAAGGGATGTATTTTTGAACATTTGGCGTAACAGAAATACATCAAATGAATCTTACACGTTGAATTTTATTTATACCATTTTTCTGGGTCGAAGGTCATTCCATTTAAAAAAACATCGATAATCTTGAAATATCATAAAAATGACCTTGAAATTTTTTTCCCTTACACCGTTATATGTGACCGTTCAAACAGTGTAATTTTGTCCTACGAAGTTTTTTTGTACAACGAAAAGTAACGGAGATATTTAAGTGTCCTGCTTTATCGAATTCACCCTGTATACAGTTTTCTCGAAAAAATGAACAGAATTAGTGAAGTTTTAGTGGAAAACAAGAGGCCCCCAAGTTGCATACTACCCAAAATTGGAAATTGGAATAAACATCCGCAGTCTAGTTATTACTATTAGTGTATAGAGGTTGTCTCGAAATTCCAACACCCCGAAATAGACGGTTCCTGAGGTCATTTGAAGCGACATTTTCCTTTTGAAAAATGTCCGCCTGGGCTTCGTTTAGAAGTTATTAACGAAAAACACTGACCAATCAGAGCACGGCTACAGCGGACAAACTCTGACTCGTCCAACGGCAACGTGACACTCAACGAAACAAATGAAACGACAACGAATCCGTTCACTATATAGCTGCGCTTTGATTGGTCCGTGTTTTTCGTTAATAACTCCTAAACAAAGTCCCGGCGAACTTTTTGCAAAAGGAAAATGTCGCTTCAAATAACCTTAGGAACCGCCCAACATCAGGTTGTTGAAGGAGTTTTGAGACACCCTGTATATTCTCCCTCATTTTATAGAACGTGTAAAATGTTGTACATACATATACATAGAACATTAATTGCTGCAATTATATTTTATAAAAGATATTTGCATTAGTTATGGGATGGCCTCATGCATGACTAATAATGCCAGTAATATGGTATTTGAATCTTCTTTTCGTAAAACAGTACGACACTTAGGCATTGATAAACACTGATGTTAACAAGTATACAATAGAGTGTCATTCCCCCCGCCTACTTTTAACTGTGGTTGGCTACGGATCCAGCTTGGGAAAGTGACAGTGTCCAATTTACCGTGTAATGGAGAAGTTATAGCAACGCTGTGGATACATTTTGTCACGAACAAGAGAAAGTGCACGATAGCAGGCAAATAGGCTAGTTTCCTTCGATTTAGATTTAAATTACAACGTATACGATCTGTGCACCATTGGACGAAGCACGTTCGACTAATGATGAAAAGATTTTTGCGTATCAAAATAAATACTAAACGGATATTTTATGCGACTTTACTTTGAAAAAAATATATCTGCCCGTTACCCACTCATTTTGCTATGTTCTTTTTAATCATTCACACTTATAGATCTTTAATGACTTGCTAAATTCCCAGACTACTTTCACCATGATATTTTGCCATACTTTCGCCGTACACAATACAACTTGACAATTACAACACGGCATGTAGAACCAAAAAAAATTACTTACGTCGACAAATCGCTGATTCCGAAGATGCCTCAACGGATGCGTAGTTACTTGAATCCGATTTTGGCGGTTGCAGTCGCAGATGCAGCTGATGGAGACGGGCAACGTTGTCCAGGAGGTCGACTGACAAAGATCCCGTATTTTCGGGGCGGAGGCAGAGGCGGTGGGAAGGACGGTTCCAAAACCTTTATTTGTCAACCGGTAAGACTAGATATCTAAATATTCTTTTTCAACCAATTTTCAGAATTATTCAAATCAACGGAGCTATAGCTCGCTGGATGTTTTTAAACGGCTCGTTTCAGTAAGAAAAATAAATATCTTGAGAAAGGTTGTATAAAAATAAAATTCGTATCGCATTGGTATTTTCAACAATACAATATTTTTGTAATTTTTGACGACCGTAGTAATTATTGTTGGCCCAACCACAAATGCTACTAGGGTTATTACATTACTGTCAATGAAACCACTGAATACAGTTGAAATTATACAGTGTTTAGTATTATTTTAATCGGAAAAATGCGACAAATAAGTTGGCAAAAGTCCCATGAAAAAATAAACAAGTTTTGTAATTGCATTAATAGTGGTTCATACCGATATACCCGACCGCGTATCGGATTACGCTGCATGTTTACACTCTACAATAATGCCCGGCAACTGAGGCAGCTTTCGGCCCCTCGCGTGTAACTCCCCGCATTAGTGAGGCTGTTCGTTTTTCGTAGATCATGTGGTTCTCTTAGATCTAAGACTTAGATCAAGGCTTTACTGTATTGACATAATATCACCGAGTCTCAAATACGTTGAAGAGACGATTAACAATCGCCAAGCAAATTGAGGAATTACCTTAGTGGTAGCCACATCGCAATTACCATCAATCAAGGATTACTAGATCCCATTATTCTAAACAAACATCATCATTATATTACACAATTACATCGAGTACGATAATCCCTACAATAATAGCCGCTAATCCCAATATTGTTGGTTCGAACGGTGTATGTACATGGTGTAAGGAAATTATATGTCGCGACTACCATAGATTCTACACCCTCGATTTGGTTGAAATTGACCCAGACCTTGAAGTTTAAGGTCAAAAGGTCAACAAGTTTTTGTTGAATTGCGGCCCATGGTTCCGTTTGCACTTTTGAGCCTCGGTACGAGTAAAATAAGATGCAATTTTTAAAAAATTGTTGACCTTTCGGCCTTAAAGTTCAAGGTCAAGATCAATTTTGCAGGGGGTTCTTTATGTCATTTTGGACTAAATCAGGGGTGTAGAATCTTGTTGGTTGTTTGGACTAAATCGGGGGTGTAGAATCTAATTTTGTGACACCCTGTACAAACTGAATCTGAAAGATAAAAAGGCAACTTTATTTCGCTATTAGACAATGATCGTACTATTGTCCTTTTTTTCGTTCCGCTCTAATGTAGAATCCTAACAGCGCCAACCACCGCGTCTTAACTAACCGAGTGGTCGTATGGTCTGACTGCATTTCGCGAACAGACACCGAAGTAACTTTACGTGTCGCGCGTCTGCCGGCCGCGGTATCCTAAATAGAATTCCCAGGCAATCTGTCGCGGCTTTGCGTTTTCGGTCCGCACGGTTTTGCGGTTGTAACGCTTGTCGGAATTGTTACACGTCGGCCGCCGGAGCAGTAACAGGTGAACCGCGCCCAGAGCAATTTTCGTGACAATTACAGCGCGTCACACCGGGCGAAAATCGGGTAGCGCGCGCCGCGCCGCGCTGCTTAATTGAAAACTCACCTTGAGATTCTCGAGCGAGGCCGTGCTACCTCCCTCGAGAACTGATGGCGGTTCGGCTGCTCGGTCAACGACGTCGCCCGCAGGACTCGCGTACAACTGGTGAAAATCAACTAGGATTTAATAATAATCAGCTGGCATCCGCGGTATTTTGCGACCAAAACACTAGAGGAGTTCCCCTAACGACCGACAATTAATTTTTGTCGTAAATGTTGCTCGGGTGTATTTTTTAATTACTAAAACCGAAATAATAATTTGTTCTGTCCGAGACTAGAGGGCAGTGAAACCATAAAAAAAATGGTTAGGATAAAAAAAAATTAATTTCGAAGATAATTGAAAATATACTTCTCAGAAGATAAAATAAAACGATGCCTTCTGACCACAAAAAGATTAGTAGATATAATAGTTTATAAGTTAAATGCAACAATCAATTTAACTATGCATGTACACGCGGCAGGAACTCGATAAAATGTGATTTTTGTTCGTTCTTGTTCCTCTACAACTTAGTTTACACGATTCAACAGTTCGGTAAAGTTTTAAATGTTAATGATATAGCTACTGTCCGGCGTTAGGAGAACTCCTCCTGCAGATAATCGAGCAGTACTTGGTCGAGCTTCCTGTCCGTTTCTGCCAGATGCTGCTCCATCACACCTAGCTGCTGTAACAATTAAATTTGTGATTGTATATTTCTTCGTTATTAAGCGTGCCGATGAGTACCTACTGTTCATCTTTTGTCAATGTAAGGGGGTATTCTGGTATCGAACTTTGAAAAAATCAAATATTTGTTGTATTGTCAACAAAGATAGCTCCGTAAATAATAAAGAATTAGATGAGATAAAGTGGAACATGAATAGCTAAAAGTTAGCTTTATTTGGGATATTTTTTCCGAATTTTAAATCAGTCGTTAAGGGTTGAAAAAAAATTTATTTTTCAGGGGTGATTTTTGCAAAAAAAGTCTGAATGTTTTACCACCTTTAAAAAATCAGAAATGAAGCGCTAAAGACGTTTCGCTCTCTTTAAATATTGCTTAAACATATAAAATGTGTATAATGGTGTAAAAAATGTATCCTTCTATTGGGACACTCGTTCTGTGTGAGAGTTACTTATATGCATTTTACGGTAATAGTGGAAAAATTCTTAAAGTTGAGAACTTAATGATCCCATAATTAAATTTTTCAAACACTGAGGGTGATCAAAACGAAATTTGGAGGCTTGTATTATTCAGCATCAGAAAACGCGTATGAATAATTTTGAAGATTCTTTGTAAATTAATATTCACGTTGCCCAATATAATTCACGTGTCTGTGTACGAAGTTTTAGTATTTGGTCTTTTACTTACTGTGTTTAGAAGCTTCAGTGTGGTCAGTACTTGAGACTCCTTCTGAAAAGTTTTTTCGTGAATGTTGTAATCATGATCTTTTTCTATTTGTTTCTTCGTTTCCTTATCAACAAAATTCTTATCCGAACGATAGTAAATATAATAATAATAATATTATAGGATATACGGATATTTAGAATAGAATATACACACAATGTTGATACCTGATTCGATTAATATTTTAAGTAATACAATCGACTCTTAGGTAAATTTTTTGGAATTTTTACCAAACGCTATTAATTAAGGAACTAGTAATAGGAATGTTTTCTCCAGTTTTTTTAAATTCTATAAAATTGTAAATTTTTTTCAGAAATAAAATTGCGTATTTATAAGTAATTTTTTCAAATATTCTAGACGAAACAAAAATTTTAACATGTTATAACTAATGAATTCAAGTAACTTTAAACGAATGAACGGTGTAAATGTCACAACTGCATTGCATCGATTAAATTTTAGAACAGTAAATAATTTTGACGATTTCTAATAGTTAATCTGGCAACGATACTAACTACTTTGATTACGGTGTCTTCATACTCCGTCTTTTTGTCCTTCATAGCTGCAACTTGTGTGTATCGCTGAAACATTTGTTAACCGTTATAAATTATTTTCATGAACAGTAGTCTTACGATAGATATATTTAATAATTGCGGTTACTTCTCTGTTTTCCTTTAAAACCTTCAGGTTTTTCTTGTTGACTATTTCAATTTTTTTAATCACCTATGAACAACAAATTGTATAGGATGTCTGAAGCTAGAGAGATGATGATTATACTCACAGAGATAGCGAACCGCACCGTCACATAGAAGAGGACGTGAGTGACGATGGCAAAAAACCAATTGTCGAAAACGTAAGTTCTTAAAAATGACTGCAAGACATAAGGCATAATGAACGGTCTTACAACCATTGGAGGATTGGGCGGAAATCGTAGTACAGTGCAAGAAATAATGTTACACAATAAACCAAGAAAAACAATTTGACGTGTTTTTTCATCCCAAATTTCGTTTTCTAAAGAAAGCAATTTTGAATTTTGATAATTACGCCGACAATTTTCAACCCTTAATAGCCGATTTGAAATTCGAAAAAAATATCCCAAATTAAGCAAATTTGTAGCTTCATGTTCGCCCTTATATCATCAAATATCTTCAGTAATAATTAGACTGATTTCATGCATTTATGATAAAAATCAACACGTCAAATAAAAACTAAAAAGACATTATAAAAATTTAAGGTTATCATTACATTATCTTCAGAGTTTTTAATGTGGTTAAAAGTGAAAATACATTGTTATCTAACTTCAATTTCATAGAATTAGACAATTTTTATTTTGCATTAAGATGCGCAGTCTAGTAATAACTCAGAAAAAAGTAAAGTTTAGGCTTTCCTCCCCTATACTACCCTTGAACGGAGGGATAAAGATGTTACATTTTACAAAGATCTTTTAGCAGACAAATATAAAATTGAAATTGACCTTTTGGCCATTTTTATCATGCTGAAAGTTACAAAACAGAAGTTTTAGTATTTTCTCTGCAATTCAGACCAATTGTAATTTTTCCGAATGAATCTTTTCACGTTACCTAACAAATCAATTGTTCTAACTTCTCAAAAAGTACAAGTTGTATGGTCCGATATATAAAAAAGTTATCGTCTTTTTCCGAGTGCCCGAATTTTAGTGGGAGTCACTGTACATACATAGAACGATCCCTGCCCGATTGCACTACGATTTCTACGCCACTCTACATGGCATAGGTAAATAAGGAACTTGACTCACGTGGCGATGGAAGAGCAGATTTAGAATGGGAAAATCGTAGAAGTAATCGTCGCCATAGGAGAACATTTTAGATGATTCTGTGATATTTACGATGACTATATTTGTATACAATTAGAAACGACCAAAATGGGACAACCGTTGACGCAATATCATAATCCAGATGAGGCACATAAAATAACCGACTATCGAAATATCGAATGGCAGATGTCTCGTTCCGTGCGAATATAACCAAAATCCTTTTTCTTATAAGGTACGTTTTCACGAAAAGTCCTAACTTTTACAGCTACCACACGAAATGTCATAATCTTTATTTCAGAAATACTATTTTACAAAATTTCGAAGCGATTTTTTATGGGTATTTATATCGTTCGATCACGTGTAAAGGCTTACCTTCATGAATAATTCCAAACAAGGCACATAATTCACTGTAAGGGAGGAGCTATGTTCGATAGATTCTATGAATAATACGTCAGCTACTCTAACATAACAGTATAGTATCGTTGGTGTAAGTGCTTCGGGTTTTACATGAAAAATTCGAGATTAGATTATGACATTTAATTGAGACTGTGCAGTAACGCGTTCAACCTGGCGTGAATCACCTGCTCATAATGGCTTACTATTAGATGATAGTGACGGTCAATGGTGAGTCACTCTGTTTGCTCCTTTTCAAACGATCCGTCTGACATAATCATTCAAATCTCCTCTACGACAGCGTTCCTCCAGCTGTGTACCACTAATGTTATTTTTTAGTTTGTTATATAATAACAAAACCAAAATAGTTCGTTCATTTTTTGATTATAAACAGTCCTCTTGGGATGTATTGGTTTTTTACATTAGACCTACCATTTTTTATAGTCTTCATTTTACAATTATTGAAATTATGAAGTTACTTACATGGAAATTGATAAATTTTTTTATCCAAGCACATATTGAAACAAAAATTGCACAAAGTCTAAATAAATGGAACCTTGTCATTTTTATAAGCTAAAATATTTTAATCGCTTTCAGTGCTCGGTAGGTTTAGTGTTAACCGTGAAATGTTTTTTACGGTGGTACATACAGTGACTGTCACTAATATTCAAGCATTCTGAAATAAACGATAACTTTCTAAATATTGGACCATACCACTTGAACTTTTTCGAGGAATTGGTTTGTTACGTAAGGTGAAAAGAATTTTTCCGAAAAATTGCAATTGGTCGGAATTGCAGAGAAAATACTAAAAGTTTTGTATTTTGCAACTTTTTTATGTGGGTTTATATTGAAAATTTAGAAAACACGTTTCGTAGATCTGTATCAATTGAACATATTCTGAAAATTTCATCTAAATCGGTTAAAGTTGCAATGAGCTACAAACGTTTGAAGATGGAAAAAATTGCAGTTTTTCACGATTTTCGTCCTTTAACTGTAATAAATCTAAGGATTCTTGCATCTTTCAATGACTCGTCGTTTTTTCCCCCATCAACCGATTTCGATTAAACTTTTTCACAATGCATACAATTGACATAGATATATGAAATGCATTTTTTAAATTTTCCATATAGACCCACATAAAAAAGTTGTAAAACGCAACTTTCTTTACAAATGGATTTTCTTTACAATTCCGACCAATTGCAATTTTTGAAAAAATTTCTATTCACATCATGTGGTAAACTAATTGCTCTAACTTCTCAATAAGATATCTTTTTTTTTAAGAGCGTCCGAATATTTATGAGAGTGACTGTATATTTTTTTATTCTTATTTATGTGGTACAGAATCTAAAATGTTTAAAAACTCCTGCTCTAGGATATATTATTCCAATTTTTTAAATGACGTTATATGTAGTTTCATATTTGGGAATTAAATGACATACTGGTTTTCTTCTACAATGATTTTACAATTATGTTCCAAATTAATGGTCAGGAGAAATTACAGATTCTACAATTTGATTGATGAAAATTTCAACATTTTTTTCCATAGTTTTATACATTGTTATATCCTTAAACTTCCAAATAGTGCTAGAATTCTTAATAAACTGCTAGATCATAATTACTAGAGAGCGGATTTTATGTATTATTGGAAAAATTAGTGTGTGTAATTTAAAAGAGTAAAAATATTAGATAAATTTAAAGATACTGTTATAGTGTTTTCAACCTATTAAACATGTTAAGAAAGGAAATAAATTTCTATTTCACTGCAATTTGTTGTGAATCACATAAAAAAGATGTTATTTTGCATAAAAATCCACTGTCTAATAATCACAAACCGATTTAGAGTTCCGCCGGAAATCAGGAAATTGCTATTACCGGCTGATGCGAACCCGACGATTTAATTTTGCGTTGTCGATCGGTCTTCGAGAGTGTCGCTGATAATGTCGCCGATAACAAGTTACATCTGCGATAGACGACAAGCCACGAAAGAAAATAATTGGGACAAGCGACAAATAAATGAAGAAAACAAATAAAAAGAAATCTAGAGAACGCGTGCGTTGCGAATTACTATGATCATTCTCGGTCGAGCCGAGGCGAAACGTCCCGGCGATTTCATCGGGTCCGGCTCGTAAAGTAATTCTCCGTTGATTTACGGAGATGCTAATTGGTCCGCGGCGCCCGGGCTTTTAGCGGAGTATGGGCTTTATAATTTTACGAGATTCGATTCGGAACCGCGGAATTATCATCGGAAGGAAAGAGAGAGAAAGAAGACCGGACCGTGACGATATACATATATCGAACGATAATAACACGTTACGTGCGATTTTCCTGGTAAATAAAAGAAACGCGGAAAATACGGCCGAATACAGTGCTAAATGTCACGCGTGTGTTTTATTCTCTGTCTTGCGTCGCATCGGTTTAATGCCGGAATATAAAAAGGAATCAGGTTATCAGCAGCGTCACGAATGCAACAGTGCGCGCCACGCTGCACAATCGAGCTTCATTATTTTCATTTCTGCGGTTGTCCCGGCGATGGTCAACCCCCTTCGCGTTTATCGAGAAAATTTGTTACTTCTACCGCCTATTTTATTCACCGTGTTATATCGAATCAGCAGGCAGCTAAATATCGATTAATTCAGAGCTGTATTTACGAGAAAATAATTGACTGATCATTGTACTGCCTGTGACAAATCTGCAAGACATACATTGTATAAGGAAATTAATAACGGTTCGAGGAGAGCTTTAAAGATGATTCCATCAAATTTTTTGTCAACCCTCTTTTTCCAGAGTTATCAAGATCACCTTCAGTTTTTTATAGGTAAACCTACAATTTATTCACGTCCATCTTTTAGTGGTTAATAAGACGGGCAAGTATCGTAACAAATATTTTTTTCTGAATTTAAAACGATTTAAAAAGTCATTTCTTAACCGTTTACGCGAGCGTATTCCTGCTAGTGGACACCGTTTTGAACGTCGATTCAATTAAGGTAAACGATATTGTTTTAATGTTTCTTTGGTTTAGATGAAGAAAAAATACTTTTTATGGTGCTTGCCGAATTCGTCTCAGAATCTCCTAAAAGATAAATCCCAAAAAATTGTAGGTTTATTTATAAAAAAACTGAAGGTCACCTTGATAACTCTCAAAAAAAATGGTTGGCAAAAATTTCGGTCCAATCATCTTAAAGCTCTCATTGAACCAAATTTATTTTAGCTAAAAAAAATTCAGATTGAACCACTAACAGCAGAATAATCGAAGCTGATCACGCTTTGCGGTTCACCCTGTGTATCCTTTAATAATAAAAAATCGTCTAATCCAAATATGAATAAGTGTCCGGTGACTTATGGACGCTGAGGTGTACTTCAATTCAACAGAAGCATTCGACGCTGTCTGATCCCGTAACTTTGCGTAGCCGTGTATTTGAATGTGCGCTATCGTTCGAATTAAAAGACGCAAGAGAGCATGTCGTAACGTTTGAAGTAAACATCTACATCATCGTCAACACTACAATATAGCCGGTAAAAGGTTCGATTCCAAAGTCGCCCCGCCGGGCTAGATCAACGCTCGCCGATTCTCGGGCCAAGTCCAAACAAGCCCGTAATTTACCGAGAAAGCGGGATCGCCCGTTAAAAGATTCAAGCGCGTCGCAACAAATTCCGAGGGGGGGGGGGGGGGGGGGAGGGAGGGCCAATCTGTCGCGCGCCGGACTCGCAAACAAGAATCGATCATCGACCATCCCCGGCACGGGACGGAAAAGGAAGCAACGAATAACAACAAAAAAAAAAAAACAAAGAAAACACAAAAATAGAACGCGCGAGAGTGACAAGAAAAAAAATCGGGGGTACCGAATCCTGTTTTCGCGGCTGATACGGCCGGCGTTTGTTCAAACAATCCGCACTCGAGCGTCCGGTCACAATAAACCATATTAGAAATTAATCCCCGGGCGATCGTTCGCCCTTTCGCGGCGCCGATCCGCGTCAGCATTCGATTAAATAAACAGGAATTAACACATGAAAGGCCGGGGCGGGGCGCGGCGGTGGAGATCGTCGAGGCTGGATCCGGAGGAGAGCGGTATTAGGGGTCGGGGGGGGGGAAGGGGGCACCACTTGTCGTTTCCCATCGGCCCTGACGATCTCCCTCCGCCCCCTCCCCTGGCTTGGCTGACTAAATACGAAGTTAGCCACGGAATGGGCCCCGCGGGCAGGGTTAAACCAAGCTTAAAAAGCGACACGCTCGCGGCCGAATTCGCCGCGCGCAAACACCGCCGCGCCGCCCCACTGCGAAAACACTCGAGGATCACTTAGAGGAATCTCCGGCTGTGTCACCCTACCGCGATTTCCGGCTCCCCTGCGACCTCCATCCACCGCGATTTATGTAAAACAGTAGCCGATATCGACGCGGTTTTCCACGAGCGGCGGGTGGAGCGAGACGCGCCGGAGATATCCACTTGACGTGTCAGAAACGTCAGTTACACTGGTACACACGGGGGTGGATTTAACAACCGGGGGCGGTGGAAGCGTTTGCGAAGCGTCGCGACGCACCGTGGGGAGAGCCCGGTGACTGAAGACAGTCGGAATTTCAGTTTCTTCGGGATGGGGAGCAGCCTGGTGTTATTATTTCGTTGGGTGAGGGCAGTCAGTTGGATAAACAGTTCGAGCGGAGATTCTGTGACGAGAACGGCGGAACCTCCTTTATCCGTATCAATTAGTATTCAACCTTACGCCCGGGGTGTCCCGCGCATTGTGGACTACCGTTTAGGAGGTGATTCTATACGCAATAGTCGGTCGGACAGAAAGTGTGAAATTTTTGTTGTTGAAATTTTTAACAATTTTTAATAAAGTTGACAAACTTTATTCTTTCCTTTCGACTCAGTTTAGTCTGTAGAACAGGAGCGGAACTACAATAGGAACATAGCTATGTATTTCTTCGAGATCATTTTCTCAACACTTGTCAAATTCTGGGAGCGGAATGAGACTAAAACAACCTGGGAAAATAATTTTCGTCGAGTGTAGTTAAGGTCCAGCTTTGTGTCGCTAAGAGAAGCTTGCGTAGGAGCTACTCTGTCTCTGCCTTTACGGTGTCTCAAGCGGGAATGCAGTTTCCAGGCGAGAGAGCTGAAGAGCCGAGGCTGAAACGAGCTCGCGTCGTCTGGTCGTTTCACGAGCGAGTTATCGCGCGTTCGGCGTAAAAGCCGAAGATAAAGGACTCGGTAGCAAAAGGATGCGAGGCCGGAGGGAGGGGGTAGAGCGGAGCGGAGCTGAGCAGAGCTACCAGGGGCAAATTGGTCGAGCATCGAAAACAGGATAACGCCGGAGGATTGAGAATCCTGGGCGGTGCGTACTCCGCCTAAATAGAGGCGGGCAATAGCATCGGGACATAATCGATTTGCCGTGAACTCATCCGTGATTCGAGGCCCCAGCCAGCGTGACAAGAAAGTCTCGACGCTGGCAAAGGCGCCAGCGAACCGAGAAATTACTCATCGTTTTGATTGAGGTTAATTAATTAGATAATTAAGTCCCCCCGCGACGACGACGACGACGACGACGACGGGGACGACGATGCCCAGAGACGTTGGATCGCGGTCGCCTCTTCTTCGTTGCCTTTTTGCTCCGTCGTGCTTCCTCTTACCCTTTTCTTCTTCTCCCCCCCC